>JALRMA010000136.1:0-26635 GCA_023638005.1 Forsythia suspensa
TAAGTTTCAAAACTTATGTAATCTTGGTAACCTTGCTAGTTTTACAACATCATTACAGCACATCCGCATCCATGGAGCTTTCTTCACATTGGTAAGCTCTCAACTCAAACCGAAACTACTTGAAGACCGAGCCAAAATTAAACTTCATCTTGCAAAAGATTCGCTTTTGAGGATTATGATCTGTTGCTCCAAAAAGGACACCTTTATGATGGTTTTATGAAAAAATGTATAAGGGGGCCGCTGCTCACAATATTGGGTTGGGTGGGTGTGTGTGGGTGTGGGTGGGGGGGTGAGAAGATGATTTTTAAAAAATTATTTTAAATAATAAAATATAATAAATTATTTTATCCTTATTAAATTGATCAAATTTAGGTCACATGCATAATTTTTTATCAATTAATGGATAACGGGCAAAGTAGAAATTTCAAATGTCCTTTGTAAATTTAGAATTTTTAGGATTTGATAACACCTATTTCATTATTTTAAGTGAAAATATGTAAAAATAAATAAATAAATAAAAGGTTTAGAATTTATTTGTACTTTTGAAAAGAGGGTCTCAATTGTAATTTTTCTATTATTTTCTTTTTCAATCATTTTAACTTATTTAAGTCGAGGAAAATTGTCAAAAATTTTTGATGACCATCTGTTTAATCATAGAAGGATGAGAATGATATCGCTAAAAATTTGAATGGTGATGATATTTTATCGAAAGAATGGAGATTATAGTGTAATTAACCCTTAAAATTAATGAATCAAGAAAGCAATAAAACATATTGTGGGTTTTAGAAAGTTTTTAAAAAAACCCATTTTGAGCATGACGAATTTGATTTTTAAAAAATTGAGGTGAAATGACAAAATTATTCATTTTATTTTAAATGGCATTTTGTTGATTAAAGACAATTTTGTCATTTTACCTTAAAATCTTTTGAAAAGTCAATTTGTCATGCTCAAAAATGTTTTTTTTTTTACTACAAAATCTTTATCGAACAAGCTCGATCAATAGAGTGACATAAGACTCCTATTATTAATATTGTAGTCAAGTTGTCCTTCATTCTTTCCTTTCGAATTTATTGTTTGGGAGATGAAGGAACACGGTTCGATTTAACAAGTTTTAGCTTTTTAAAAACCAAATAAAAAATATAAAAAACCAAACAACACCGTTCATTTTCCAAATCCAACGTCATTAGGATCAAAAGCAAAATCTAACGAAATACCTTGAAGAACGTGAGGGAGTCACTTTCAACCACATGAATATGGCACCCATTTGTGTCGTTGAACCCTCCCGAGTGCAATTTTTGCATCTTTAGCTAAAATAAAATCAAATTTCTGCAACCACAATACCCTCTCATCTTGAATGACGGACCCAACTCCAATAATCCCTTCCTTAAAGCCGCATCCTCGTCATCTTAAGTCCTCGGCAAGCACCATAGGCCAACCACACTATTGCCCCCTTTGCAAACCCCATCCACCCGCCAATGTTGCTATCCTATAAGACCAATCGCTATCTCTACCAAACAACTATGTGGCCTCTCAACTCTCCACACAATACTCTTTTCTTTCACTCCATAACACACACAATAAGCACCGACGTGTCCAAGTCTTGATCCTCGCCCCTTTACAAGCTCTACTAAAACATCCTTAATATCAAACACTGAAACCCTTAATAAAGGGCCACTACCCCAAATACTTCCACCGGGTCACAAACAAAGAAGGCGTGTATGGTTTTTAGATTTCCACACCAAAACATCTCCGCCCTTAACCCTCTTCACATGAGCCAAATTAAAAGAAGGGGTAAAGCCTCATGTTAATAAAACATCATTCTCATCGGGTGAAGAAGATTCATCATCAAATCTTAAACCGTGTTTTCATTTGATGCTTTTGTGACAAAGAATCCACTTGGTATAAGATATCGGAAACTCATTCCAGGGAAATTTTTCCATCATAAAACCTTGAAATGGATTTATATAAAATAAATAACACTTTAGATTTCTCTTTCATTTTCATTTTGGATCGTTAGTGTTTAGGTTTGCCCATTTTTAGCTTCTCCTCCAATATTTTTCAATTGATCTAATTCTAAAAGAATAACTTCAAATTTACAACATTGTTGTATTCTTGGATTAGATTTTGCACCACATTAACAATATAATTATCTTCAAAATATCACATAACCTAAAGTATGAAGTGTTGTCAAGATTGCGGGAACCAAGAAAAAATAGAAAATAGAAATGTAGAAACGAGATAAAGGAGGTATGTTATAGAAAATCTTCTTAAGAAGTTTTATCCCGAAATGTGCTAAGAAGATTAATGGACGTTTGTCTCCCAAAATACAACGCTTCTTTCAAAATTGGCTGACTATATTTTTTGGTTGAACCAAGAAATGACGCACTATTCTTGAAAGGAAGGAAGCGATCTTTAAAAAACTTAAAATTATTTTCCCAAATATTTGCTAGAAAATATTTAAGTAGAATTTTGAAGAAAGAGAGAATTTAAAATCAATTAATTCATAATTGATTTTGTAAAAATTAATTTAGGAGTCCCTATTTATCGATTTGAAGTGTCTCTTTGAATCGTGCCTCTTCATGAATAGATTGACCATTTGATCTAATTAATATGAGCTCTTAGATTGCCCCATTTTATATTTTTATGTGATTTGATGGTTCAAATTAAATTTTGAATGAATGTTCCATTCATTATATATATTCACCATTATAAATGAACTCCCATTCATCATACCCATTCACTAATTACATACTTTTATTGGGACTTTTTCAATTCAACCAAAATTATTTATAATGGCCCACATCATTAAATATATTTGATGATTCAACCCAATTAAATTCATTTAATTCTAACAATCCTCCACCGAATGGAATAAGCCCCTAAGTCAATGAAGAAAAAAGAAGAGTATTATCCGAAGATAACGATCAAGATATGTAGCTTTCTTTCAACTTTCTTTAGTAAGAATATATCAAACTTACTAGGCTAAACAAAACCAACGTTTTAAGCCATTTGAAGCCCGAAATAGATCAAAACATCATCTCTCATATCAAACTTGGTTCTATATTTTGTTCATTATTTCGGTCATGAAGTACTTGGGTTCTGAGTGCTTTAGAAAATTTACCTAAATAAAATTCTCAAAGAACTAACCACGTTCGGACAACATAGGTGATGTTCTATAAAAATACCCTACAATACCCCACTTGTTTGACAAGAATAGTCACCATTAAAAGTAAACTTATCCTTAACAATCTTTTGAAGCATTGTTACATCATAGAAATGGAAAAGAATTAAAACTCGAGTACTTCTCGTTGAGTCATTCATAACTAGTTTTCCTATTAAACATAGTCCATGAGATCTTTAGTAGAAAGGTTTACATTAAGTTGACTCATTAGAATTTAGGCTTTAAACCTATTTCTCTTGATGGAGTATTTCTCTAGATAACCTTTTTGTAAACACCGCTAGGTTGTCTTTTGATTTAACAAAATTGATTGATATTTTTATTTGAAAAACTTAATGGTATTATGTTTACTACGATATATCTTGACTTAGTTATACACAAAATTTTCTACGCTATAGTTTCTTTGGTTATCACAATAATATATATAGCGAACCTTCCAATATACTCGGTTTCATAGTAGAATGGCTATACATGTTTGTTTAGAAGATTTCCAAGATATAGCACCCCACCAAGAATAAATGCATAGCCATTAGTGAATTTAGATTCATCTATATTGGCATCATTGTGTCCTTCAACTACTAGAAGACATTTTTGATAATGTAATGAATAGTCTCTCGTCCATTTCAAGTATTCCAAAACTCTAAACAATGCATCCCAATGTTTATTTGGGGTTTACTTGTAATTGACTTAGCTTACTAACCGAGTAAGCTATATTTGGCCTAGTACAACTCATCAAGTACATCGGACTTCCAATAATCTATAAGACCTACTATTCATTGCTTATTCGATTAAAATGCAATCAAAATTTTATGGCCCAAAATCCTTTTAGAAGGTGGAATAGCCACTTTTCCTAAGTACCCACACTTTTAAGTATTTGTAGAAGGGGTTCTTCCTTTCCATACTTATGGTATTGAACCAATTTTCTTGTGGGCAAAACGGTTCAAATAAAATTAGAAATTATAACTACTTCCCTCCACAAGTTTTATGATAACCCATAAATAATGATAACATTTCTTTTGCCATCGATTGAAGTCCTTGTTATTGAATTTTCCAATTTTCATGCCGAATCGTCCAATAGTATGCTCGACTAATCATTAACTTGTAAAACCACAATCTAGAAAATAAGATAAATATCAAAATAAAAGGTAAATAAATTACGTACAAAAAAAAGTAGAAGAACAAAGAATTTGTCTTAAAATTGTTGTCAAGACTACGTAACAATTGAGAAAAATAGAAAATAGAAATGTAGAAACGAGATGAAAGGTATGTCTTTAAGACACATTTTCCACCGAAAAGTACTATCATAATCAATAGCGTCGTCTCCCAAGATACAACTCTTCTTCCTAAGTTGGTTCAATATACTAACCTAGCCACACAATTGGTTATATGTAAAATCGAAATATATATGTAATTGGTATGTAAATGTATTCATAGGATTTTTTTCTTTATGCTTTGGGGTTCCAAGGCTTAAATTTTCAAAGAATCATTTATCTCCTCGCCTTGGTTGGAGTTGTCTTCACATACATTGCTAATTATCGTTTTTTGTATATATATGTTGAGACGAATACAACATTAAATCTTATCATACTTTAATATAATAGAAAAGAATCTAGAATTTTGTAGAGTTAATATAATTTCCATAATTTGTATTAGCCGTTTGAGCAAATCATGATAGCAAATCAATATATTCTTCTTTCGCTATTAAATCAATATTTTTGCTCATTAATTATTTGAATAAAAGCCAATCATGCCTTGATATATGCTCTTTGACCATAACATCGCTTAGCGTTTCGTTTGTTCTATGTATTTAAAAACTTCTAGGCAAATTTTATGCAGATTGTGAATAATTTGTTTAATGTTTACCTTTTCGCCATGTGATTGAGTTTTGGGTTTTGAATTTTGTTATTCCATGGAAAGTCCCAACTCCATGTTGGGTTCTTCGGAATGTAACTGGATTTATCCTTTGCGGGGTTTTCGAGAACTAAGTCGAGGAATCAAGTAGAGGCGTGCTCTTTATCTTAATTGACGTGTATCTACATTCTCTCGTAATTGATCACTATCATTGATTACATAAAACTATGATTAGTCACTCCGGAAGAACTCCTTTGGATTTTGAGTCTATGGGATCTCTTAAACTTTGACATGGAAATTTTCTTCCTCGTGATTCTCGTAGTTCTCCAAAGAGGATATCGAAGCGAAAAGAGCGATGAATCGATCAATCGCAAATTATGACTTGAGTCTTTATTAGTGAAGGTAAGTGTTATCTCTCAACAAATAATTTCAATGCATGCTTCGCTTCCTTTCCGGAGATCAGCCCATGCTATTCTTTTGCTAAATTTGTAATTTTCTTGGTCTTTTCTGTTTATTTGCATTGTGTTCTTTTAAAGAGATAATACTACAAAAACCTTCTACTAAGGTAGTTCATGGGAAATAATTCCCAAGTGCTTCTTAATGTTGTTCTTGCCTAAAATCGAAAAGTTTCTCGGTTTACTAGGCGATTGCTTTAATGCTTCTCTTTAGAGAAGGACTTTATTCTATATAAATGTTCATTAACATTTCAATGGTAGTTTTATTTTCAATTGTGTTAGATTTTGTAAAATTGTGAAAGTACTTGAAAAGTATTCTTGGGTATCCGAGTCTAAATTATTTTTGATGAAGATGTACTTTTTCATTGTTGTATATTATTGTATCGTTTCTATTCCTTAGCCGTAAAAATCTGATTTATTGTATATCGTACTCCTAGAAGAATTTAATGCTTTTGTCAATTAGAATTTCTCTTTACGAAAACTTATTGATTTTGTCAATACAAAATAAGAACATGATGGAGTTGATTTTTTATGTCTGTCTTAATCTTATTGGTACTAATTAATGATTGGTTAATTAGGACTTATTTAAGCTAAGGACGCGATACAATGGCCGATGTATTAAACCATGGAGGGATGGTGGAGATGAGCCCACATCAATGCAAATAGGCTAGCGGAGCCGAGTATGATAATTTTTGGCAATAAATAGTGTGTATTCAAAGTGACTTACATATTAAACCTTTTTTTTTGAATTCAGGCGCCTACGGCTAAAAACAGGCCCTTCTAGATCGTTACATCTTGTTAAACTATTCCTCTAACGGAAAAAATCACCCCATAGATTTTGATACAAAGAGGAGACCTATTTACCTACGGGAGAGAACCAAAAATACTTATCGAGGGTTGTAGGGACACGTGTGAGACAACTTGTGCACCTCTACTGATAGATGGGCGAATGTTCCAGAGGAATAAAAAGCCCTGTCATGGGCTACGACCGTAAGTGAATTAGCTATCATTTTATACCTTAAGTACTTTTAATAAAGTCTAACTTCAATGACTTAAACAAGATTGATTTGCTATAGGAATTCTTGACGTCAATCCAAGGCGTTACTCAAGGCTAATTAAAGCTCGTTGTTGGATCGAAGATCTGCCCGATGATTTCCAAGACAAGGCCAATGTGAATGCATACATAAGAGATAAGTGTAAGATACCGCGTATTTGACGGACATATGGGAAAAGTGCATAGGCGCCATCGAGTCAAAAATTTAAAGTAAGCACAATTCATTTAATTTAATTAAATGAATTTCCATTAATATTAATATTAACATTGTATTCATTTCAATTAATTTTTATAGGATATTTCAATGACGAACAAAGTGAACAGGAAAAATAAATTATACTAACCTTGGGTCAAAACTATAGTTGCTAGCTGTTTCGATATGGTAACATATATTATTTTTCATCCATAATTTCATTTTCAAATTATGGAATACGTTTGTTAATCATTTAATATTGCATACTTATACTGGGACGAGGACCGGGGTGGCCAGTGTCATTGAAACTTTCAAAGTCAACCATCAAAGAAATGGCGAGGGGTGAACGAAAGAATTGCTAAGATTATGTACGTAAAATTAATACAAAGTTATGTATTGTTAATTTTTGAGTATGTAATTGACAAATATTTTAAATTTGATTATTCAAGGAAAAATTGTGGAGGAAAGGGAAGAGCGAGCAAAATCTAGCTCCGGCGTGGCGGTTAACGAGCATGACGTTGTTCTTAAGGTCCCGGGAGAGGATGGACACTTGAATTCTCAATTCATTTATTAGCTTATTTCTTAAGTCTTTTAGTTAAACAATTTCAACAACAAATCTTTTGAACTCAACTAGCCTAGAATGACGTTAATTGGGATTAAATTACACCTTCCTCATAGTCTCGTGGGATCGACCTCGTTTTTACCTATCTATATTCCACTAGATTCGTACATTGGAATTAATTAAAATTTGACATCAAGTTTTTGGCGCCCTTGGACGTCTGAAGGTTAATTTAATTTTAGTTAATTTCATTCTTGACTAGTTATAATTTAGGATTTTATTTTGTTTATTTTATTTTCGTTTTTATTTATTTAAAAAAAAATTCAAAAAATCAAAAATCGCATGTGATGCTTGGTAGATCTCTAGAACTTAAGCTAGAACATCTAGATAGTGAAATTGAAAGGACTTTTCACCAACAAAAACGAGCCACTAATCTAGATAAAATTGAAGAGACCAAGCAATAGTAGCTATGGGGATGAAATTGAGGAGAGACCTTTCGGGGACTATTTTAGTCCATTGGCTAATTTGAGCACCTCATGCATACAATACCCTCAGGTCACAGCTAGGAATTTTGAGCTTAAACCGAGTGTGCTTAACTGTCTCCCATCTTTCTATGGGTTAGATAGTGAAGAACCTTATAATCATTTGACTGATTTCTATGTTGTATGTGAAACATTTAAATATGAGAATGTGTCTCGATAATGTTAAACTTGTCTATTTCCTTTTCTCCGAAAGATAGATCTAGATCTTGGTTTAATACATTGCCTATAGTATTATCTTGGGAACAAATGGTTGCTAAATTTTGAACAAATACTTTCTGTCACAAAACTAATGCTATTCGAGGAAATTTCGAGTTTGTGCAAAGGACGATGAGCCATTCTATGAAACTTGGGAGAGATTCAACGGGCTTCTCATGAAATGTCCACCCAACGGCTATGAAAAATGGCATTTATGCCAATACTTTTTGGAGGATTGCTACCACATATTCAAGAATGGTTGATGGCCACAAGCGGGGAGAGCTTATGTCTAAAATGCTCAGAATCCGGACCTTCTTTCAAAAGCGGTGACAATTCAACAATGAGCAGATCCTCTAGGCCGAGCCAAAGAAAGGGATATCTATGAGATTCGGAGTGAACCTAGCTGAAATCAAAGAAGTCAAGTGCATGATAGAGGACATCTCTAAATTGACCTCATTGACATCAATAGTCCTCCGAATGAGGTGCGAGGCTAATGCCTCAACATGATGAGGAAGCCTCCTTACAATCCTTACTCCAACACCTATAACCGAGTTGGAGGGACCACCCCAACTTTTCTTGGTCCGGGGTAATCAACAGGATAACACAGGTCAAGCCCTCACCTACGACCAGTTCAACAAAACTTCTCACGGCCTAAACCATGGGAAGAGGCATTTCAAGACTTGACAAAAGCTACACAAGCTGCTTTGGAGCATCGAATCACACCATCACCGAGTTCAAGAAGGAGATGCGCACTAGCCGAACTCACGGCACAATCCCTTTCCAATATGGAGAACATGATGGGGCAACGCTCATCGACAAGGCAACAACCATCGAAAAGGTAAATTCCCTAGTCACCATTTCCTAATCCTAAAGGGCAAATATTGGAGCATTCAAGTAACCAACATGAAGAAGCTAAGGCCATCATGACTTTGAGGCGGGCAAACGGTTGACAACAAAGTGGATCTTTCAAAGAAAAACACGCCTCAACTAATTTCTCGGTAATACCCAACCGATGATTCACCAAGAAGCTCACAAAGAAGACGATGAGCCAACCTACATCCCAAAAGCCCCATTTCCTCGGAGGGACAAAGGTAAAGCAAGGTAATTCTATCAATGACATGATGGACATCTTCGGTGTAAGCATAAATATCCCTTTACTTGATGCTATTAAGCAAGTTCTGCATATGCTAAATTTTGAAAGACCTATGTACTAAAAGAGACAATTGCATGTACGTAAAAGGCATTCTTAATCGAAAGGTTAGCTCGATAATTCAAAGCAACACCGCTCCTAAATTTAAAGATCCGGTGTTGTCCTACTATCTCTTGCATCATAGGAAACCATAAAGTTGAGAAGGCATTGTTAGATTTAGGAGCTAGTGTCAATCTTCCGCCTTACTCGTGTACATGCAACTTGGACTAGGCGAGTTAAAACCAACATCCGTTATTTTACAACTTGCGATAGATCGTGAAAGTACCCGTGGCATTGTTGAGGATGTTTTGATACAGGTTGATAAATTTTATTTTCTGTTGATTTTATTGTACTGACACTCAACCTGTCGAGACTCCACTAAGCATATTCCCGTGATTTTTGGTCGTCCTTTTCTAGCCACATCTAATTGTAATTAATTGCAAGAATGGAGTCATGCGGTTGTCCTTTGGCAACATGACAATTGAATTGAATGTCTTCAATGTCAACAAGCAACCACATGACAACGAGGATGTTGCGATGTTGACATGATAAAGCATGGTTGATGACTCTTGTATTTCAACTAACTTTGATGATGCTTTAATGATGTGTCTAACCCATTTTGCAGATTTTGATGTTGATGGTGCTATAGATGAGGTGAACACTTTGCTGAGTCAACACCGTCATGGATACAAGTAAGTGGAGAAAAAATTGAGCCACTTCCAATAAGTGAGAAGAAGAACAACCCATCGGTTCAACAACCGCCAGTTAGAGCTCAAAGCATTGCCCGACACTTTGCGATGCATTCTTAGGAGAGGCGTAAACTTTACGTAATTATCTCTTCCGCCTTGATGATGCACAAAAGGTAAGTTGTTAGGTGTTTTAACGAACATAAAGAGGCGCTTAGGTTGGACCATTCGACATAATAGGTATTAATCCGTAGATTGCATGCACTATATTCATCTTGAGGAAAATTCTAAGTCCACTAGAGAGATGCAACGGGTTAAATCCTAACATGAAAGATGTTGTGAGTCAAGTCCTTAAGTTGTTAGATTTGGAATTATCTATCATATTTCGATAGCAAATGGGTAAGTCCCTGCATGTTGTCCCAAAAATCGGTATCACGTAGTTACTAATGCAAACAATGAATTGGTTCCAACTAGAGTAACTATAGGATGGCGTGTGTGCATTGACTATAGGAAATTGAACTTAGTTACTAGAAAAGATCACTTCCTCTTCCATTCATTGATCAAATGCTTGATAGACTAGCAGGCATGATTATTATTGTTTCTTAGATGGTTATTAGGGATACAATCAAATTCCATAGCTCCGGAAGATCAAGAAAACTACTTTCACTTGTCCTTTTGGAACCTTTGCATATAGACGAATGCCATTTGGTTTGTGTAATGCACCCTACCTTTCAAAGATGCATGCTAAGTATTTTTCGACATGGTTGAGAGGTTTCTTGAGGTGTTTATGGATGATTTTTCCGTATGGTGACTCGTTTGATGATTGTTTGCCATCTAACATTAGTTTTGAGAATGTGAGGAAAAGAATTTAGTACTAAAGCGGGAAAAATGTCACTTCATGGTGAAACAAGGTATTGTTCTTGGCCACATTATTTCTAGCAATGGTATTGAGGTTGACAAAGCCAAGGTTGATCTTATCTCCAATCTTCCACCTCCAAATCGATGAAAGAAGTAAGATCTTTCCTTGGGCATCCGGTTTTATAGACGTTTCATTCAAGATTTCAAGAAAATCTCTAGACCCTTATACAATTTACTTGTTAAGGATGTACCTTTATCTTTAATGATTCGTGCTTTGGCTTTTGAACATCTTAAGAAAGTGCTGACCATTTGACTGTTATTCGACCACCGATTGGACTTTGCCTTCGAACTTATGTGTGATCGATTATTTGTAGGAGCAGTTTTAGGACGAGATTAGATCGGTTACTTCATTATTCACTACGCTAGTAGAACTCTTAATGATGCACAATTAAATTATTCTACTACGGAGAAAGAAATGCTAGCGTAGTATTTGCTTTAGATAAATTTCGATCCTATCTTGTAGGGTGTAAAGTTATTATCTTTTCACCATGCTCCTCAAATATCTTCTAACTAAGAAAGATGCTAAACCTAGATTGATTAGGTGGGTCTTGCTTTTGCAAGAATTTGACATTGAATTTAGGGACAAAAGGGTCCGAAAATGTTGTGGTGACCATTTATCTCGAATTGTGTTGACTCAGGGATAAATTACCATTAAATGAGTTGTTTCCGGATGAACAACTCATGAATATTGATGTTGTGCCTTGGTTTCGATATTGTTAATTATCTTGTTACGGCAAACTTCCGAACATTGGACTAAACAGATAGAACTAAATTTCTTGAGTGAGGAATTTCTTTTGGGACGATCCCTACTTATTTAAGTCTTGTCTTGATCAAATCATAAGGAGATCGTCCCGAAAGTGAATTCCACAGTGTTATATCATTCCATGACCACGCGTGTGGAGGCCATTTCGTGCTAAAAGACTACCTCCAAAATTTTGCAATGTGTTTTCGGCCTACTCTCTTTCGTGACACTCATATTTTTGTTCTTCATGTGATAGGTGTCAACGCATGGGAAGCATTTCAAAAGAAACATGATGCCTTAATCCTATTCTCGTAGTTGAACTTTTTGATGTCCGGGGATTGATTTCATGGGACCTTTTCCTCCATCTTTTGGTTATCTTTACATATTAGTTGGGGTCGATTATGTTTCTAAGTGGGTCGAGGCAATTCCTTGTAGGACCAATGATCACAAAAGCGTAGTGGCATTTTTGAAAAGCAATATTTTCTCTCGCTTGGCACTCCACGAGCCATTATCGTGATGGGGATCTCACTTTTGCAATAAACATTTTCAAACCCTTCTAGCAAAATACTCCATCACACATAAGGTGGCCACCCCATATCATCCCAGACTAGTGGTCGTTGAGGTCTCAAATCGTGAAATCAAGCATATTTTAAGAAAACAGTTCGACTGATAGAAAAGATTGGTCTTTCGACTCCGATGCATTATGGGCATATAGGACACTTTTAAAACACCCATTGGGATGTCCCTTTAGATTGGTGTATGGGAAAGCCATCACCTTCCGGTTGAGTTAGAGCATCGGTTATTGGGCCATTAAGAAATTCAATTTTGATATGCGGAGGGGTCAAAAGGAAATTGCGGTGTGAACTTGAAGAAATTAAACGATGCTTATGAGAATGCTAAGATTTACAAGCACAAAATGAAGGTCTTTCATGACAAGCACATAGTCGAAAATCATTCATCCAGTCGAAAGTACTTTTATATAATTCTACCGCATTTATTTCCGTAAACTACGCTCCGATGGTCGTCCTTTTATTGTTCGCATTGTTTATCCCCATGGAGTGTTGAGGTTGAAAACCCAACAAATGGTGATATTTTAAGGTTAATGGCCAACGTTTAAAACCATACTTGAGTTTCACTCTGGGGAGGAAGAAATTAACTGGGTGATCCCCTTCTTTCTTGAAAATCGTTTTATTTAAAAAAAAAAAAAAAAAATTTGCTTGTTGTTTTTGTTTGTTGTTTTCTTTTTTCTTTTAGGATCGCTTTTGTGCAACGATCCGGTGTCCACGTTGTTCAACATCTTTCACCCGATGCTTCTTCTCCACATCTATCCCAGGAGTAATGATCCTTTCCTCCTACTCAGCTTTATGCTTTATGTTATTCTTACATTGGGGACAATGTAAGGTTTTTGTTTAAAGTGGGTTATAAAGTATCATGTTACTTAAGAACTTCGATTTGCTTATCATTCGATCCGATGTAATTATTCACTGATTTGCTTATCATTCGATCGATGTGAATTATTTAAAAAATATATATAAAATAATTTGTCGTTGTCATTGAATATCCTACCGCCAATGATGATATCTGTTCAAATTGAGCACATTTTTAGTCGACTATTAGACAACGCTTGAACTCATTCTTTATCCGATTACTTATCTATGTTAGACCCGATTAAGAAAGCACATAGCCACTTTGACTTATCGTTTATTGGAGACATGACTTGAGTGTTTGTGTTGATATTATTGAGAGTATCATGATAAAAATTCGTTCCTACATTCTTAGAGCTAGTGACTAAAGCTTTTGAGAACATTTTTAAAGTTACTACTTTTGTTCTAAGACTTTTGATGGTTTGGGTTTTCTAGGTCTCATCTTTGGTTGAATGGGTTATAGTCAGGAATCGAACGAGCACTACTTGCTTGATAAAATTAAATGAAATATCGACTCGAAGCAATTCTGTAAGGGTATCTTAAAACCGGTGCCCTATGGTCATCCGACTTGGGAGTCATCGGCCCAAAGCTCCACATGAGTCCGATCAAAAAAAATAAAAATAAAAAAAGAAAAGAAAAAGAGCGACATTTATAAATTTACATCTTCACTACTCTATTAGCCTCAACTCGAGCAATTAAGTCTGTAGTATTTTCAAACTGGTGCCCTATGGTCATCGACTTGGGAGTCATCGACCCAAAGCTCGCTCAAGGGTCACATAAAGCTAGTGAAAGAGAAGTATTGCACGGATGTAAGGTCTAATGGAGTTAAATAAAAAAAAGTAGAAGTGCTCGGAAGGATTGCTAGTTTAGAACCTTAGAGCAAGATGAGAATTTAGAAACCTCTCACCATCCTAATTCTCGAATACAAGTGCTAAGTTTTACCACTTTCGTTGAAAAGAAAGAGCATTGTGATGATCAATAGAAACCAACTTCGCTAGAACACCTCGGGATTTGAGAGAAAAGCTTTAGAAGTGTGATAACTTACGAGAGGTGCAAGGAAATAAATGACTACAAAGGGTTCGGGATTTTTGAAATATCAACCACACAATATTGGTCTAATCGTGTATAAGTTTAATTTTGGCTATTCACACTCACACGAGGTCGAGCATCGGATAAGTGAAAATTTTTGTCGTTGTTTAATATCCTTTTAATAGTGTTGCTTTATTTTGAACTTGAGGCATATAGTAAGGAGTTTAACATTGACTAATTTTCCATGATTCGTTAGCGTAGTTTTAATTTTTATTTTAGTTTTGTTTTTGTTCGAGGACGAACAAAGGTTTAGTTTGGGGTGTTTGATAAGTCGTTTTATGCACTTATTTTGGCCTTTAATTAATCATTTATGTCGTCAAATAGTTGCTTTTCTACTTAATCTAGTTTATTATTGTTTTATTTCGGTTTTGGACTTGTTGGTGAACAATTGGAGAAGTTTGGGCAAAAGAGCAACGATTTAGAAGATATCTCATAAGTTCAAGGACTCAATTGCACTCAACCCAAAGTTGAGGGACTAAACGGAGATGATGCAAAGTTGAGGGACTAAACGGATGATGTGAAGTTGAAGGACCAAAGTTGATGTTATAAAAGTTGGAGGACCGAAATGACGAAGACCAGTTAAAGGACCAAAGTGCAAATCTTTAAAAGGGACAAGTCAAGGCGTCGCTTTGGGCAAGCTTCAAGAATCGAGGCCAAAGCTGAGCCAACAAACCCCAACCGGCGATCGCCGGAAAGCGATCGCCCGGTTGAATGTTTTGCTTTTAATTTTATTTTCTTTCCTTTTAGCCCTAATTTCAATAGGTAATGTTTGACCCAATTTTGTATTCTTTGGAGATATTTTGGGGCACAATTAGGGTAGTATAAATATGAGATATATTCTCATAACAAGGGTTGGATTTTTTGGGGAGCAAATCAAGAGAAGACATCAAGAGAACAAGAGATCAAGACTTTCGACTATCAAGATTTCTTTGAAGATTTCTTCGACTTGAATCCATGCGGGTTTTATTAATTCTTGTTTTCTAGTTTAATTATGTTTTCTAGTTTTTCTTTATCCAAGGTAGACGATGAAACCTTGTTTTAATTAAGTGATTATTCCGTTATTCGTTTAATTCCTTCTTAAGAGTTTTAACGTTTATGGCTTGTTCTTGACTAAATTAATTAAATATGATTTCTTTCATCTTAAATATCATGTATTTTTGATAGTTAGATGTTGATTTAATTAATCCATGCTTGGTGATATAATATGATCTATTAATTGCTTTTGATTTTTCGTCATCTTCTATTCGAATTGGGATACATAGAATGCTTAGAACTTCTTTGATTCTTTGTTTTCTTTCAATTGAGCTTGATCAAAAGCTTGATTTATGTTTGAAGCATAAGGGAGCCTATATTTGATATTCTTCTTCCGGGCGTGATTGATAAATCTTTAGGACGACAATAGATTGATTTCGGTTGTCGTATGTGTTTTTCTTGGGAATTAATGAAATGATTGGATAATTGCTAAGTGGGCAATGATCTGAAACAGCGGTGTTTTACAACGGATTTTCAATTCATTTATTAGCTTATTTCTTAAGTCTTTGGTTAAACAATTTCAACAACAAATCTTCTCAAGGTTCGAGCTAGCCTAGAATAGGTTAATTGGGATTCAATTACACCTTCCTCATATCCAGTCTACGTGGGATCGACCTCGTTTTACCTATGTAACGATAGATTCGTACACTTGCGAGTTAATTAGGAAATTTGACATCTGACTACAATTGGCCAGTGTGGGCCCACCTTACCGAAAAAATCTATTTTTTTTTTTTTCCCTAAAAGTAGCATAATCAGACACAATTGGATTGAAACCAGTAAGTTGCATATGATGGATTGTTTATACATTTTCACGAAGACGTGAAGTCTTCTTTGGCTCCAAAGGCGAAATAGTGAAATTGTCATGAGTTTGTGTGGCTGGGAAGCTTACTGGAGATGGCTTATTCTGCTCTACTTTCACTTACTCAAACACTAGAACAGATCATGAATTCTCATCATGATCAAAGTAGAGTTCTTCGCACAGAGAAACAGATCGAAACTCTCCATGAAAAGCTTAGCTTCTTGCTATCATTTCTGGAAGATGCTTCACAAAAAAATACTGAAGCAATTACATGTTTGGAAGGAAGAATATTAGATGTGACGTATAAAGCAGAAGATATAATTGAATTCCATATGTCAAAACATATTCTTTCAGAATCTGCACGCCATGGAGTTATCAAATGTTTTTGGGAAATAATTTCTGCGATTCAAATTGTGATGTGTATGGAGTTTAATAATCACTATTTAAAGGAGATATATGAAGACTTACAGAAGATAATACAAGAGCTTGATTCCATTTCGGAAGAGGTGAACAAGATGAAGGAACACGATTCCATTTCAATTCTTGGGATGGAAGACATTGGTAAGACTAGATATGCAAACTAGAAATCAATTTTATTACTAATAGTTCTGTTAAAATTCATCACATTTGTACTTCATGACTATAGTAATTTCCTAAAGCCCCAAATTTCCGTCGGCCAGAGGTCCGTTCGAAATTTCCGATGCGTTATTTTTGTCCATCGGAATTTGACCTTTTAGTTAATTTAAAATAATATTTTTTTTAATCGCATTCTTATCTCTAACATTTTATTAATTCCTTAGTTTCACCTAATTTTTTGACAAATTAGCATAAAAGACTTATTTACCCGTAGTAAAACATGTTAACAGAGTTTTTGGACAAAAAAATCATTAGGAGCAATATGTATTAATTAATAGAAAGTTGATGATAAGAATATTCAAAAAATTGAAGACACAAGTATGGCAATAAGTAAATATTAATAATTTTAATGAAATTAAAATATATTACATTTATAAAAACTGAGGCGTAAATATAATTATCTCATGGTAATTGTACTGCTAAAAGGATAGGTGAAGTTAGTGCCCTTCAATCATACCATTGGGTAGAGTTGTCCATGGGCTCATGCCTATACACCCATTTTAGCAGTTTGCATTCACTTCTTTTGCTCATGTTATAGTGATGAATTTTTTTTTAAATGTTTATATTATAAGTTATATGTGAATATGTAGATAAAAAATAGGTTGTAAGTTGTGAGTTCTATGAAATGTGTGTATAAAAATTATATTTAATTAGTTTGACTAGTTGAATTATAATTTATGCATTTCAAAAATGGCTCAATGCTTCTTTCTTATTGGAGATCTACTACTTACCATTATAATAATATTTTTACTTTTACAAACTTAATTTATTTATTTTAAAATATTTTTTTATATTATTATATTAATAAATAAAATAATGGTTTAAAATCAAAACAAAATATAATTTATACACAACCATTTCTATAATTGTCTTTAGAATTTAGAAAAAAGAAAACTACCCTAAATCAGCAAAATTTGTTATTTCCAAACACACCAAAATCCTCTATTTTTATATTTAAATATTCTTGATTGAATTGTTACCGAAAATTCGATTATGTTACACAATTTGTTATTCTATAATACCGATGTTACAACTTATTATTAGTTAATTGCATGTAACACGTCTATTGATACATTGTTTTGTAACACCGCGTTAATATGATGTTTTGATTAAGCACTCTATTTTTTATTTTTAAATGTTCTTGATTGAATTGTTACATGGAATAGACTATGTGACACAATTTGTTATTATGTAACACATGTGACACAATTAGTTATTCTGTAACACTACTAAAAATGTTACAACTTTTTATTGGTTAATTGATGTATAATATGATGTTTTGATTCTTAATGCAAATTATGTTATCTCCAATTGATATTTTGTATCATCGATTGACTGGATGATACAATTGAGTATATCATAAGTTTTTGGTGTGTGAAACCGGTATTATGTATTATATCTCAATTTGTAACACAAATTGTTACAAATGTTGAAATTGAAGGATCATGAGTTTTGTTTGTGGTTATTTGTATTTCGATCAAATGATATATATTTGAGTTATAACAATAAATGATTCGTAATATATATATTCCAATCAATTTCATTTTTTAAGGATTCGGTTACTATAACAATAAAAGATTACATAATATAATATAAGTATTTCCATCAAATCCAATTTTTAATGATTCAGTTACTAAATTTAACATATAGTATAATAAATTAAAATAATAATTTTAAAAACAATATTTTTAAAATATATGTAACAAAATAGGTTTTTACAATTCTTTTCAAAAATTGACTTATTTTGAAAAAGAAAATTAAATAATATATATATATATATATATATATATATATATATATATATATATATATATATATATATATATATATATATTAATAATATAAGTTCATCTGTTTTATTACCCCAACCAACGCGTTTTTCATGTATATTAGTCTTAATTTTGTCCAAATCTCACCATTTTGTCCTAATCTTTTGACACTTTTGTATATTAAATTAATATATATGGCCGCATTTTTGACTTCTTCATCTTTTCTTTTATTTGTTTTAATATACATATATTAGTGTCTTTAGCATAATTATTGACTTCTTATATTTATAGTCAATATATATTCATTTTTCCTTAATAAGTCATCAAATTTGGTGCTTTTTATCTCAGTTCTATGGAGAACAAATGACAAATACAATCGATTAAAGGTTTTTTAAATTTCATTTTCTAAACTGGTTTTTTTTTGTCCAACATAAATATTTGCTGCACTTTATACATTAAGTATTTTACATAATTCCAGTTGGAGACGATATCCTATGGGTTACCTAACCATTGGATTTGGTTTCAATAATTTCATGTTGTATAACTCAAGGTATGGATATTTTTGTAACTGACGAATGAATAAAACCCACTTAGATGTTTTGGGATCATTTTAGTATACGAAACATGCCGTCGGACTATAAAATTTTTTATGTGGTAGCTACGATTCTACGCCTTGAAAATTTCATATTGTTCGGTTTTTCTATGTCAAATAATTTTTTTACTCCATGACCGGGTGAATTGTTTCTCTAAATTGTCTTTGTTCACCAACTCAAAAATATGTTGTACCTTATATATTAAGTATTTTACATAATTCCAGTTAGAGACGATAGCTCTATGGGTTACCTAACCATTGGCTTTGGTTTCACATGATTTCATGTTATATAACTCAAGTTATGGACAATTTCTTAAATTGCGATAGCATGAATCCGAGAAATTGCCTGTGATGTTTGGTGAGCATTTGAGTGTGTCAAAACATGCCGTCGGATTATCAAATTTTATATGTTTAGCTACATGGGTATTCTACATTCCGTTAAAATTTTATATTGTTCGGTAACCGTTTTCTATGTCAAATAAATATTTTTGCTCCATGACTGGGTGAATTGTTTCTAAACTGCACTTTCTGGACCAACTCAAAATATCCTGCACCTTATATATTAAGTATTTTACATAATTCCAGTGGGAGACGATAGCTCTATGGGTTACCTAACCATTGGCTTTGATTTCACATAATTTCATGGTATATAACTCAAGTTATGGACAATTTTGTAAACCGACCGATAAACCGAAAACTGCCTGGGTGTTTGGTGAGCATTTATAGCGAAACATGCCGTCGGACTATCAAATTTTGATTGTGGTAGCTAAATGAGTATTCTATGTTCTCTGAAAATTTCATATTTTTGGTTATCGTTTTTATGTCAAACAAATTTTGTTACTCCATGACCGGTGAAGAAATTTTTGTAAATTTTTATTTTGAAATTTTTATTCACGGTCATGGAGTAACAAAAATTTTTGACAAAGCGATCACCAACAATACGAAATTTTCAAGGGACATAGAATACTAGGTAGCTACCACATACCAAAATTAGTAGTCCGGGCATGTTTAGGCATACTAAAATACTTCCGCAAACCTCCTAGGCTTTTTTGGTTTATCCGTGGCGCGGATTCGCTTTATAAATCAATCAAAAACTTTAAGTAGTGTAAATATCTTCTTAAAATTTTTGGACCTTGGTTTTGTGGTAGTTTTAGTGGATTCCTATGTTTTGGTTACGTTAATGATGTGAACTTGAAAGGTTTTGCTAAACTTCATGTTTTTCTAATGTTTCTTTCCAACTCAAACATTTAATCTTATATATTAAATATTTTTACATAATTCCAGTTGGAAACGATAGCCCTATGGGTTATCTAACCATTGGCATTGGTTTTACATAATTTCATGTTATATAACTCAATTTATAGACAATTTTGTAAACTGTGACAGCATAAATCGAAAACTAACTAGGATGTTTGATTAGCATTTTAGTAAAATATTTGGGTTTCAAATTTTGATATGTGGTAGACATGAGTATTCTATGTTCCCGAAAATTTCATATTTTTCGTGATCGTTTCGTTGAAATGAATTTTTGTTAATCCATGACTAAATGAAGTTTTGAAGTTTTTTCCCACGCGGAAATAAAATTATTTGTTTAAAAATTTTTTTTTTTTTTTTTTTGTAGGTGGATTTTAAAAAAAAAAAAAAAAAAAAATTTCCCACTTGCCGAGTAGGCAAAGTGGAAATTTTTATTTATCCCACTTTGTCGAGTTACTCGAAAAGTGGAAAATTAAAAATTTTAATTTTCCCACTTTGAGTAACTCGACAAAGTGGGAAACATTAAATTTTTTTTTTTTTTTTGCACTTTTAGTCCACATTCTTTTCATTTTATAACAAATTTACCCATAATCTTTTTTTGACTTTGGCCAACCCGACTTTTAAATTTCGTTTCAAATTTTATTTTGTCCACCTCTTTAAATAATAAAATAAATAAATAAAAGAAAATAAAATAAAATGTATTGAAGTCCTACAACTTTTAAAAAGTAGCCCAATTTTATTTTGAAAAAAAATATATTTTTTAAATTTCTGGTTATTCAACATTTTTTTTTACATTTTGTCGAGTTCCTCGATTTAAAATATATATATATATATATATATATATATATATATATATATATATATATATATATAAAAATAAAGTTGTTGAGTTACTCGAAAAACAATAAAAAGTAAAAAAAAATTTTAAAAATTTGTCGAGTTACTAGCCAAAAAAAAAAAACATTTTTTTTTTTTTTTAGAGTCACTAATTTTTAAAATATATATATATATATATATATATATATATATATATATATATATAAATTTTAATTATAAATTTAAAAAAAAATTTTTTTTTAAAAAGGATTACTAAAAAAAATTTTAAAATTTGTATCGAGTTACTCGAATTTTAAAAAAAAATTTTTAAAATGTTGTCGAGTTACTCAATTTAAAAAAAAATTATTTTTTTAACTTTGTGATTACTCGAATTTTAAAAAAAAAAATATATATTTTTTTTAACTTTTGTCGAGTTACTTGAATTTTTAAAAAAAAAAATTTTTTTTACTTTTGTCGAGTTACTAAATTTAAAAAAAAAAAAAAAAATTTTTTTTTGACTTGTGTCGAGTTAATAATTTAAAAAAAGAAAATTTTACTCAAATTTTAAAAATATATATATATATATTTTTTTTTTTTATTTTCGAGTTACTCAATTTAAAAAAAAAAAAAAAAATTTTAACTTTTGTCGAATTACTCAAATTTAAAAAAAAAAAAAAATTTTACTTTTGTAGTAACTCAATTTTGAAAAAAAAAATTTTACTTTTGTCGAGTAACTGAATTTAAAAAAAAAAATAATTTTTTTTTTTACACTTTGTCGAGTAACTCAATTTATAAAAAAAAAAAAAAAAATATTTTTCCCTTTGTCGAGTTACTCGATTTAAAAAAAAAAAAATTGTCGAGTAACTAAAAAAATTTTGTTTTTATTTTTTAAAATTGAAAAGTTTGTAGTTATTTCAACTCGACAAATTTTTCGAGATGAATATAACTCGAAAAAGTTCTGTTCATGGAATTTTTTTTTTTTTTTAAAAAATTAAAAAGTTTGTTTACTATTCAACTCGACAAACTTTTTGGTGAATAACTCGAAAAGTCACTGTTCATGAAATTTTTTTTTTTTTTTTTGAAAAATTGAAGAAGTTTGTCGAGTTACTATTCAACTCGACAAACTTTTCGAGTGAATATAACAAAATTTCTCATGAAATTTTTTTTTTAAAATTAAAAAGTTTGTGAGTTACTATTCAACTCGACAAACTTTTTCGGTGAATAGTAACTCAAAAGTTTTGTCATGAAAATAAATTTTTTTTTTTTTAAATTTGAAAAAGTTTGTCGAGTTACTATTCAACTCGACAAACTTTCGGGTGAATAGTAACTCAAAAAATTCTTTTCATGAAAGTTTTTTTTTTTTTTTTATGGTGGGCTTTTAAATTTCTATTTTTTTTTCAATGAAAAAATCAACAAATATTTTATTTTTATAACTATTAATTATAACATTCTTACCAATAATGTTACAAATATTTTTTATACTAATTGCTAAAATAAAATAAAATAAAATATATTGTATTAATTGATTATGATATATATTCTATTTTACTATATTCTAATAAATGAAACATTAAATAAAATTTTGTATATGCTTTATTTATCAAGTTACTTGACAAATCCAAATTTAAACTCACGAGTTTCTTGAAAAATAACAACTAAATAAGAATAAAAATTATTTAAATGTTGACATCATTTAAATAAAAAGGAAAACAAAATAATGAAAATTTTAAATTTCGTTGTTCATCGAGTAACTCCAACTCGATTTTCGGTTTCGAGCTACTTGAGCTATTGAATAGATTGATTTCGATCATTTTAATCGAGTAACTCGACAAACTTTATTTTGGATTTATCGAGTTTTTAACTTCAACAATGTATTGTTCATTTTATAGTTTACTTTTTGTATTTAAATTATGTAATACACTTAAATTTTTTATTTTTAGTTTTTCGTGTTATTTTTAACCAACTTGGAACTCAAATTTAGATTTGTCAACTAGAAAATTAATCATAATAAAACAATATATGATATATTGTATTGATTGATTATGATATATTTAAATTTATATAATATATATTTTATTTTGCTATATTCTAATAAATAATCATTTAAATACAATTATGTATGGCTTCATTTATCAAATAAGTTAACAAATCCAAATTTCATGTTTACCTTCCTCGAATAATAACATTACAACATTCAAATTAAACAAAATAGTCAATGTATTAAATAATTTAAATAAAATAAGCTTCAAAAATAAAATTATGTATTTCATTAGTTTCTTGAGTAACTCGGGAAACTCGATTTTAACTTTGTGGTTATGCTCTACAAAATAATGAGTTCTTTTATATCAATAATATTTCATATTCTATAACCTAATATAATATGTAATAATAAATTAGCTATTATAAAAAATTTATATATTATTTTAAATTAATATAATATATCATATCTAATTTTATGAAATATAAAAACACATTGGAGTAAAATTTGTTATAATAATTATTTTTATTTATTACAATAATTATATGAAATTATATTATGGAAATTATTTTTATTTATAATTACTATTTATAATATTCTTTATAACAAAATTTATATTAATATTCATGAAGACAATTTATAAATAAAATTTAATAAATTTTATAACAATTTATAAAAAATTATTTAATATCAATTTGTTATAATAAATTGATTACACTCATTAAATCATTATAATTAATTAATAATCTAATAGTACAAAATTAATTTTGTTATGTTATAAATTTATTATAATAATTGTTTATTGTAGTATGTAATAGTAATTTCTAAAAGAAAAGAAAATATAATATATTGTATTAGTTCATTATGATACATATTATATTTATATAATATTTACTTTATTATAATTTTTCGCTTACTATAGTCTATTATACTAAATAATACATTAAAATTATTTTGTTTTTTTTCTCCCAATTAACTAGACCAAATTTGCCCAATATTTAAAATTTCCCATTCTATAGCTCGACAAACGTTTTCCAAGATATTTTTATTGTTAAAGGAAATTGTTAGTTTTTTTTATTTTTATGGTGAGTTTTACATTTCTAATTTTTTATAAATTAAAATTTGATTAGAGTAGGTGTAAACAAAATTAATTATATTATGACCCTCTTTCTCTATATTTTTTCACTTTTAATATTTAAAATTATTCCAAGGAAAAAGGAGGATTTTTTTTTTGAGAGTTCATGCTATATCTAAGATGATTCACGAAATCTAAAATTATTATTTTTGTAGCTTTTGGAGCCGATTATTTTATTAGATTATTAAACAAAGAGTTAGAATTTTTAACTTAGCAAAGGCATGAGACAATTAGAAATAAAATCCCACCATTGGAACAACATAACTTTACAAAATTAAATCAAAATAAAATTAAAACTAATGTTGTCGAGTTTAAAAAAATTAAAAATATTCAAAAGCAATGTTATCGAGTAACTTGAAAAAAAAAAAAAAAAAGACGCCCTGTCTCACCCTTTGTGGAACTCGGACCAACTAAAACGGACAATTTGTTTAATTACTACAACATTTTTTTTCCCATTTGGCTTATTGTTTACTTTATTATAATTTTATTATTTTTATATTTTTTAATTATTTTCTTTAAAAAAATGTAACTTCTTTGATTTTAGATTTATTTTTCACTTTTATTATAAATGTTAGTTATAGATTATTTGAGATTAGTCATTTTGAATTTTGAATGAAATAATGGTAGTTTCTAGCTTTGATTTTGACTATTGGAATTTGTTTTTTTTTTTTCCCGCCATTTTGTCGAACAACTCGACAAACTCCATTCCATGGAATTTATATATTTTTCATTTATCCCTTCGCAGTTACTCGACAAACTGGGTTTGTCCCGGTTGTCGAGCAACTCACAAATTGTTGAGTCTCACAAAAAAAACCTCCGTTCAATTAGATATTGAGAAAATTATGTGGACATGTATTCTCATCCACAATCGGATCCAAATATTTTTTTAAGGAAAAAATAGGAACCGTTCTAAATTAGACATGTCATCCACTTTTGTCGCCGCCATTTCGTGTTAATTTTCTTCCACCAAAAGAAAGACCATACTTTCTCCTTACAATTTACAAATCATACGGTAAACAAAATTGTTGATTTTTTGGAAATAAACGTTACAGTTAATGAAAAGAATTTTTATGGGACTATGGACCCTAAAATGAAGTTTTGTTCAAATCTCTTACACACGTGCTTTGTTTTTATCTCCATTAGGAATTGTAAATTGTAATTTTGTTTATAGTTGTTTGTTTGATCGTGAAATTTTTAACCGTTCCAATTTTTAATTTATTGCGTTCGTTCGATGAGGATTTATGGAGTTTTTGGTTTAGTACACTCAAATTTGAATTCGTTTGTCTTTTCGTTGGGGTCCTCCTCATTTTAATATTTTCCTTGCATTTGACCCGGGTTTTGTTGTTAATGGTGTAATTAATTTTTCTTTTAGTGATTTCGGTGGGTATGTGATTAATGTTAAGTCTTAGTAAACCCAAGGTAACAATTCAAAGAATTATTAACATTTTCATAATCCTCTATTTCATATATAAAAGGAATCAAAAATCAAGAAATATGCCATTATTCTACAATTTTTATATCAAGTGTACTCAAGAAAAAATATCAATATATTTTAAATAAATGGGAAAATTAAAAAACATTTGAAGAAATTTTGACCTTTCTTTATTATTTGTTAATTATTTCTTTTTTGGTTTATGAGCAAATTGTACACAACGCTCTAAATTTGTTACATTTTTCAAATTTGTTTAAAAATTTTAATTTCATATTTTTTTGGTCATTTCAATTACATTTAAAACCTAAAATTTTTTCCTATATTTGTCACTTACGCAAAAGACTTTAAAACATGTATATATATATATATATATATATATATATATATATATATATATATATATTTTAAATTTATATATTGTTATTTAAAAAGAAAATACAATATATTTTCACATTAAACAGAGAAGAGAGAGAAAACCGGGAGAGAGAAAGCTTTTCATCTTCACAAACTCTATTCATCACACCAATCAGCCAAATTGCCCTCCGTATCATCTAATCCCTTAAACTCTAGGGTTCTATCCACAACAAGAAAAATAAAATACATATTGAAGGAAGTCGCGAATGGGTTGTTTTTCGAAAGAATCGCCAAAAAAAAAGTATAAGAAACCTATTTTGAAGGAAGTCACCAAAGAGGTGTTACTAATCTGTAAAACGTTATTACAAAATCAATTTGCATTGTCTCATTAATCTTTGCAAACAATGTTACAAAAATTTGTTTCGTTGTCTTTATTAATCTTGAAACGATGTTACAAAAATCTCTCGGTTATAAATACGGAGATATTATCGCCAACGATTTCAGAAGATACTTTGCATTTGGGGAGATGAGTTTGGTTTATTGTAATATTGAGAGATATTGAAATGATTAGGAATGTAAATGATCTTTACCCAAAATAGAATCCTAATTAAGATGGTAATTAGGAGTTTATGGGCCCTTTTGATTATAATTAATTAGATTAGAAATAAAAAAAAAAAGAAAAAAAACCTCATCCAAAATTTATGTAATTTAAAAAGATAACAATATTTTTATAAATATTAACGAAAATTGGCTTATTGATGAA
>JALRMA010000137.1:0-29306 GCA_023638005.1 Forsythia suspensa
AAATTTGCAACTATCGTGATGTAACCTATCATCTTTTAGCGTCTCAAACTAGACTTCATGCACACAATTCTTCATCGAGTCCACATAATAAAGCCTCACCTCAACTAAATTGATCCCTAGATAGGTTTAGCACATATATGGGCTTGAGACTACTCGAAAGCTCTTAAGAGCTCGACATGCCAAGGACATGTCCTTATGCTTCTTTGGCTTTTCATCACCTCGACCATTTTCAACGACTTGTCGCTTCAACATCTGGTACCATTTACAAATTTTCATTAAGTTGCTTTGGTTCGCTTGAGTATACCCGTAAGTGTTTTTACCAATGATCAATGCAGGGAACATGCCCATTGACAACTTCACGCTTTTCATCTTACTACCCGTTAAGGTATATCGTTGTCCCTTCCCAACCATGGTGACACTAGAAACACCTCGCTTTCACTCCAAAACTTGGTGCTACCTTTTCGAACAATACACAATTGTCCTTCATCGACTTATGCCACGTAGTCTGCAAGTTAATCTTACGTCACTTGCTGTTTATACCATTGTTTTCTTTATCTCGGTAACCTTCATTACTACTTTGTGTTGTACATACTCCTTTGATCATTATGTCCAGACGAATGTCATAAACAACTCCCTCGTCATAGTTTAGTCCTCTACCATTTTCACTGTATCTGGTGAATGAGTATGTGGCGAATTTCGTCCAGATCGAGGTAACCTCGCGATATATTTGACTCATCATCACCCAGTGATGCTCTACATTCACCTTGATTGCCCCATTTTAGAAGCATTAATATCCTGATTATTTGAGCAATAGAACTCCCATCTCCGCGCATCAATCCTTGACCAACTAATTGTTGATAATTGAAATCAACAAATGAAGTTATTATAATTTCCAGCTCCAGTTGAGCTCTTCTGCCGTTCGATACGTATAATAGACACACACAGGGGAATGAGAGCAGGTTTAATGGTCGTTTCCTAATTGGCTAAGCAATAAATTACATGTAGAAAACTTAATCTAACAAGGATGTTAAAAATCGGAGAGTACTTTCGAAGTGTGTTGCAAGTGCTAGTAAGTAGAGTGCGCATTCGGGCAGCGACACTTGGTCCCTATTTTACTGACACAAAGGTCCCTAATCGAGTTGAAGTTATCTCTTAACACCCTCCATCAAGTTGGAGGACACTTTAGATTACTCCAAACTTGCCTTTCAAGAAATAGTTGAATCTGGAGATGAGATAGAGAGGCAGCCAGTGGGTCTTACTGTTTTGATCAAAAGATGGAATATTACACGATATCCGACGTGATTTTCTTTAACACTTTGTCCCTAAAAATCAATATCCAATTCAATATGTTACTGTGAGCGTGAAGATTAGGTTATTTCTGTTCTGCTTGCCTTTTCTGATATATCCACCATAACCCTTTGGTTTGTTCTACTTGGGTTAAGTTTTGATTTCTCAAAAATAGCGTAGCCAAGAAATTTATGAGATAGCAGGCCAAAGCCCTATTCTACGTACATGTCCGAATCTTGACTTTTCATGATGTTTTTAGATGAACATGCACTCAGCTATCCACTAAATATCTGCAATAAGTAACTAATGATTAACTAATCATCCAAGGCGTGAAGCCTGATCGGCCTCAAGCAAACTAATCCTCTCATATAAGCCTTCTCACTTATTTTGATCCATGATCCCTAATTCATGATGCCTTCCCGGATACCTAAAGATCCCTTTTTTGACTTTCTGGTGAACATTGAGCAGGACTGCGAGAAATTGACTCATTTTATTCTACTTGCAAATGATATGACTCGGAGTCTAGTATAACATGAATCTTTACGGTCGTCACCTATTGCACTTCTATGTATGCTTGGATCTTTTCATTTGTTGTCCATCTTCCTTTGATAACATATTTCCAACATCCATGGGTGTTTCGGATGAATTCGATTTTCATGGTCAAACCTCTTTAGTAATTCTAAAATATATTGAGTTTGTGTTAAATCGCTTATGATATCATATCTATGGACTTCAATTCTGAGCGTGCAATGTCCCCATGTCTTTAAATACAAACCTTTTGTTTAATACAACATAAATTCTTGAATAAACTCACCATTGTCTCGGTTATTACAATATCGTCACATATACCAAGATGAAAAGCAGCGGTCTTACCATTCGAGTAGAAAAGAACAATGAGGGTGTGACGCTTTGATTGTTTTGAATTTCAATCTAAATTACACTTTTTGGACTTTCATACAAAGCTCTAGGAGCTTGCATTTAATCCATATAAAGCTTTATCAAGTTTTGCGAGATGTGTAAAGATTTGTTGTGTCAAATAAAACCTTACGGCTAGATCATGTATTCTTGATCTAACCTTCCATTTAAAAGCGTTGTTAATGTCGACTTGCCTGGCTT
Source organism: Forsythia suspensa (assembly GCA_023638005.1). Taxonomy (NCBI): domain Eukaryota; kingdom Viridiplantae; phylum Streptophyta; class Magnoliopsida; order Lamiales; family Oleaceae; genus Forsythia; species Forsythia suspensa. The sequence continues at coordinate 2,404 of JALRMA010000137.1, forward strand.
CTCAATCCTTTGCAGGCCCCGCTGAGACGGAATCGCTCTTAGTGTTGAAGCTTTGTTGATTCTTTGGATTAGATGTTTCATGAAATCTATACCTAGGGTTTGTAAAAATCCTTTGGCACCTTCTTGTTTTATATCTTTCTATTGTGCTTCACGAATCATACTTTGGTCCAGAAAATTCATTTGTTTCCAATGACTTTATAGTTATCACGAATGTGGTATAAGTTTCCATGTTTTATGTTTGTTAAGAACATCATACTAAACTTTCATGGCTGCTCTCCATTAGTCACTTAACAAAGCTTCTTTCTGCTACATGGTTACGAATCTGTTTCTACCATTGATCATATTGGCATCTATTTCTTTTCTAAGATGGGCGTTAGGTTTGAATATACTGTTTTGCTAGTTATCAATGGAAGTTGATTATCACTCAAGGTATTTTCTACGGTTCCATAAGTTAATTGAGTCTGTTTAAGATCCATTTCTTGCCTCTAGTTCTAGAATTATCACGTTCTGAAAGTACTTGATGATTGGACTCATCAATTAAATGTTCATCAATAACGGTAGCATTTGAATGTGCTGTGTCAGTTGAACACGGTGAGTATTTTTGGGAGTTGTGATATGGATAAAAAAGTAAATTATATGAGTATGACTTCAAAGTTATTATTGGATGATGAAAACCTTTTTTGAAAACCAAACTCGAATGGAAAGACCTAACTCATCAAAGATCACATGCCTAGATACATAGATTTTTTCGGTATAGCTAAGAATGCCTTAAATCCTTTGTGTTGACCATTAAACCCAAGAAAAACACATTTCTTTGGATGAAAACTAAACTTATTCTTTTGGTAAGGTCTAAGGCAGGATAATAAGCACATCCAAAGGTTCTCTCAAAGGATTTGCATCCAAGCATCTTTTTGTGCAATGTTTGAAATGGAAATTTTCATTTATTGTAGGGAGTGGATAATCTTGTTTATGATGAAGGTAGCTATCAAAAGGCTTCCACCAATAGTGTAGAGGCATTTTGCTGTGACTCAAATGCAGAGTCAATCCCATTCGATTATTATGTATGCTTCCTTTCGACCTACCATTTTGAGCGAGGTATATGGACATGAATATCTTAAATCTATCCACTCATATCTGGGGTTTTTTTCGTGGTCTATATTCACCTCAAAATTAGTTGAACTGTTTTGATTTTTCTCTCAAATTGTTCTCAACAAGGTTGATTTTGAATTGAGTAAAAACACTAAGGACCTCGGACTTAGCTCTAAGTGGATAAATCCAGTAATCATACTATGATCATCAAGGAGCGAGAATGTAGTATCACGGAATCATTTGTTGATGTATATGTGTGCTAGACACATGTTATGTGTATAGACCCCAAACATCTGTGTGAATAAGTTCAAGAGGTTGAGGATTGCATGATATTCATATATAACATGTAAAGGCGAGCATGAGATTTACGAGTTGCTAGAGATTCACAAAGAACTTTAGATTTATTGGGCTGAATTTTTCATTATAGAGTTTGGATATTTTTGACATTACAACATCAGAGATGGATGTCCTAATCTTCTTTGCCAAATACTCCATTCTTCTCTAGGACTTTTTGTGACTCACTAAGGCTAGATTTTGTAACAAAGCATAAACTTTTAGAATTATTTGGTGATTAGACTCTTTTGGAGAGGAATGGATATGATGACTCACTTTTTCACGACTTGAAATCCAGCGATATAGTCCTTCATTTAGCTTCTCCGGTAGCAAAACTTTCTTAGTTTGATTGTCCTTCACAAAGCGGCCGCGTTGGGTGAAATTCCATAAAAACATTATTACTCGGATGTGAGCTTAGACACACTCATTAAATTCTTTTTTGATGGCGGGCTGCAATTCAGCATATTTTTTCAACACAAGATTTTATTATCTAAACAAATTGGGTCACGCATCTAACATGTGAGATATTTAGGTTTTTCTATATCCTATTGTTAGTTCATTCTTATCACCATACTCCTCAATAGTTTGAGTTTTCCTTGCTCCAGGTTACATGATGGCTCACACCGATTAATGCATTAAACCATCTTTGGATTATGGCCCGAACGAGGAAGCAATATAGGATGAAAAGTGATTGTTGCATGTAGCTAAGTTGGTCTACTTCTCATATATCTTTCATCACAGCATATTTGTAGCCCTCTTGCACTTGATTGATTAGAAAATCCACATATCAGATAGTTTTTCTTTTCATTTTCACTGTGGTTGTGCCTCTGCTTACGCCCAATACCTCTATGAAAAGAACCCTCTTCTTGCATATTCGGATTTTCCGGCTGTTGCTATTAACATTGGTTTTATGAACAAGATTGGATAAAGACTTAGGCGGGATTAGTGACTCATGCACGGACAACTAGTATTACTGAGATATTGACTCTCTATTCTTTGATTTGGAAAGATTTCATAAGTTGTATATTCATCATCATTTCCAAATAAAATTTGTGACCTTCATCGAAAACCGAGATTACATTCATACTGCAATTTCTAAGTATAGAGTTATTTAATATTCGTTCTGCATGAATCTTGATCTATACTCATAGTTTACTTTTTAGATCTCTCTCTGAAGTTCACTTGTGAAGAAGATAATCCTTGATTTGTTAATTGTCTGTTAACTTTATTCAATAGCATTCTCTGATTTCCTTGAGTTAGTAGATCGCATGACTCTTATGGTAATCTCGGTTGACATAGAAAGATTATAACCAACCATGTCCAGTGGTTATTGAGTTGTTATCATTTATTGTTGTGCTCGGGGTTTTAAGCCATTTCAGCGATTAGTTGTAGGTTTTTCATCGGTCGATTTCCAGTTGTTGGAAATTTACGGTGAACTCTGGTGGACACACCTTTGTCCCAGAATGAAACACTCAGGTGTATTACAACGAATGATGGGGTATTATCATGTTTTCTTGAGCTAAAGAAATGATTCTTTGTCAGGTTTAAGCTGTTGGAGTTTGAGTACGATTCATTCCAAATGGTGAAAGTATTTACCTCTAAATAATATAGAAATACTGTGATTCTTAAGGTTGGGTGATTTGGTGATTCGGTGTTGGCTATTCAACAAGTAGAGTTTGATAATTTTTAACTTAATTGAGCTCTACCATTCAATCACTAAATATGTATACAAAGGAATGAAAATGAAGTTACAACCTTTAAATTCGGCCGACTAATGTGATAAATTACCGTAGAGAGCGATCTAACAAGGTTCCTAAAATGGGGAATGTGCTCAAATTCTGTTGCAGCAATCGATGCGATTAGAGTGCACATCTAGAAGTAGTCACGATCTCTATTTCACAGTACAAAGGTTAAGTGATGGGTTGAAATTGTATCTTAAGGTGTTCACCATCCATAGATAGAATACTTCAAAACAAGGTACCCTCAAGCTACAAAATTGGTGATGAGTATCCTACGGATTGTTGGTATTATTCTTTTCCATCGTGTATGACCAACGCTACATAGTTAGTTTGTCCTCACATATATTCTCGTTGTTCACGGATGTAGTGATAATCCAAATTAACATGTTTTCTCGCTTATGGAAAAATAAGATGGAACACAAGTGTGTTGCTCCAACATTATCACAATATGATGTGAGGAGGACCGGTGTGGTGATCCCAGAGATCAATAAAGAGAGTGAATATGCCAAAGCGGTTTAGTAGCATTGGTTGCAACCAGCGATACTCGACTTTTATCGATGAAAGCAATTGTGTGTTGTTTTTTGAGCTAAGAGGAGGGATATAATTGTGACCAAGATAAAAAACATGAGCACTTGTAAGGTACAGTTATCTGGAATTACCGGCCTAGTCGAGAATTAGAGAAAGCATGGAGTGCGAGAGAGTCGTGATGAAAAATCAAGCCATGATTAGACGCACCAAAAATACCATAGAAGACATTTCGCAGCATTCCAGTGATCACTAGTAGAGATGATTGCATAAAGCGAGATATGTTGCTTACCATATAATTGATATTATTCAGTAGTTATAGAGATGTATTGTAGCTGATTAACAAGCGATTTCGATAATCTATGAGATCGAGGAAAGTGTCGTACTAGCAAAGAGGGAGTTAATTAATCCGGGATGGTGGCAGAAGAAGTGACCAATGGTTTGGAATTAGTCATCTTGGTGATGGCAAACAAATCAATAATATATGACGTTGAGAGAAAAAGCAGGAGCCATGTAGAAGTGAAACAACCTCAACACCCTGAAGAAGAAAAAAGAACCAAGATCCTTCAAAGAAGGCCAGTTGGCAGACACACATGTGTGTGGTTACGATGATCGTGCTCGATAACAATTATCTCATCTAAAGAGACAAGTACATAGGGGTGATGCCACTAGATATAAGAATAAACAAGGAAATTATCGACATGTGAATTATGAAAACTAAACTCAAGGCAAGAATTGTAGCGATTCGTGATACGGGCCTGAGGTGCTGTTGAAACCATAAATAGCATTACTTGAAGTTGCACCAAACATGATTGGGTTTATCGGGATCAAAAACTAGCTCATTGAATAAAAGCATTGTTAACATCAGTGATAAAGGGACCCGACAACGACTCGTAGCCAAAACTAAGAATAATTCATGTTATTGGAGTAGGTAAGCTGGACTAAAGTTTCATGAAAAGAAATACCGAGGACATTAGTAGAAAGCCCTTGGTAACTATTCAAACTTTGTACTTGTCAATAGAACCATCGAGATAATCGTTTAGTATGAAAAAATCCATTTACAATCCACAAGATTGTGGGAAAAGGCGAAAGAACAAGCTCCCAAGTGCCATTTATGAACCGACACATCATATACTATTTGGGCCCGGTAGTAGTGGGATTCCAAAGTCCTTTGAAATTGGAAGATGAAGTATGAAGGTTAAGTTTTGTATGGAGCTTCTGAGGATGATGTATTTAGAATACGGTAGCCATAGAATGTGTATTGGTGGAGGTATGGGCCGGTTTGGTTGATGATGGGGTGTGTGTTTGGAGTCGAAAAGGTATGAGTTGGAGGCGGAGAATGTAAACTTGTGGTGTCCCGGTGGATGAAAGGTTAGCAAAACCAACAAATCACAATATATAATAAAAAGTTGTATTTGATCATCAGCGTGGTAGATTAGTTGTTGAAGGAGCATCGAGAAGGAGTGGGTGGTGTATGAGATGATGAAATGAAAAATGTCGAGGAAGCCGATTTGAAATGGTGGCGAATTTACTACGAGGAAGATGACAATGGAGAGATTTATAGAGAATATGGACTCAACAAATTTCACAAGGTGAGATGTATAGATTAGAAATAGATGGATCAAGACACATATCGTGCTTTTAAGTGAGAGAAATATCAGGAAAACACGAGGGAATGAAGTTGGGTTCAAGTTTATGAAAAGCGTGAGATGAAAGCGAGGATAGCTTAGACACCCAAATACCGCGAAGTTTGGTATAACTAGGTGGAGAACCCAAGAAGTGTTTTATAAGGAGAATGTAGATTTAAAAGAGTTGGTGTGGGCATACATTTGGTTTATATGAGATAGTACGCAATAGCAAATCATGTGATTCAAGAAAATGTGGAGCGGAAGTGAAGTGTGGGAAAGAAGAGAGGGCATGTTTCAGCGATGTGGAAATGATGTCGTTCGAGGAGGAGTACCTAGGATGGATTGTAAGATGAGAAATACCGGTGGTGGCAAGATAGCTAGAGTTCGATCTTTCCCTCCCATGATCAGAATATAAGGCAATTATTTTGTTGTCGAAGATTTTTCCACCAATGCTTTAAACATAACAAAACATCATAAAATATTTGTGTTTGAGAGGATAATACCAAATATGTATTGAAGTGTAATGATTAATGATAATAACATAGTATTTAAAATCATCTGTATGTGAAGATTGGAGATGTCACACACATCAAAAATATGATTTAGTTGGTTGAGTAAAGATAATAGAGGAGGGTGAAAAGGCGACTTGTGACTTTTATTGCATTGGAAAGCATTACAATTAGATTTTGAGGCGTGGGACTTGATAAATCTAAACAAAAGTGGGATACAAGATATAGTAAAATTGGAAGAAGTGGGATGCCTAGCTGATGATGTACCACTCGAGACGAAGTGGTTTTGACAACTGGAAAAAGCAGTGAAGGAACGTATTTGATAGGATAGACCCGTCCACTCATATATATGCATCTTTCTTCTTCATATAAAGAATTCCCCCGTGCGGCGAATATCCTTCACATGAAATGCGATGAGTAGAACTGTAGCGAGACATTGTTAAGTACATAATTGAGATATGGAATTGGAATTTTTATGCATGGTGGGGATGCAGAATATTTTTAAAGTAAAGGTGCGAGAGGATGGGATAAATTGTGTTGACGTGAGTCGGTACCATCACCAATCACAATATCATCGAGCACATGTATAAGCGTGAAGAGTGAGATTATTGAGATCGAGAAATGATATGGTGAAACTCCGAGCAACTCAAGTAGCCCAGTAGGAGTGCGAGAATTTTCGGCCTCAAGTGGAGTGGGCTCTGGGCGATGGCCCGATGATGTAGGTGGACAAAGCGGCCGAGGATGGGAAGAGACTGAGGTTGCCGAAAGGCTGCTGAGGCGGATGAGGCGCCAGAAGAAGGAGATGAAATGCGCGGGGCTGTTGCAGGTTGCGACTAGATTTGCCATGGTACGAGAGAACGTTTGATGACCTCTGGTTGATTCAACATCAACTCTCGGTGATTAAATTTTTCCATGGAGTTCGTCAAAGAGATCATTTATCACGACCATTAATTACCATCAACAAGAGTCAATAATCTAGTCAAGTCCATCCAAAAAATCATTTCAATGGTCTTAGTTATCAAAGGTTTTCCTAAGATATGATTTTTTCGACCCGTGTTTTGATGGTGCATGTACTATGATATGCTTACTTGAGGCCTAACTTTGTTTAGTGCGATTTGGTGATCTTTAATCGTTTGATGTGTTCTTGAAGTGATTTTTATATTTATTGGCTTGTGAAACGGTCCACGCTTCTTGAGAAGTGGTTGTATGGATTGAATGAGATGTATAATTGGAAGGGTGAGGAGTTCAACAATGGCCTTTGAAGATAAGTTTGTCTTAGCCAATGAACCCATGTGGTGTAGGCTTGGTTTTGGAGCTTTGTTTTGAATTGTAAGATTTTCCTTTGGAGATGGGTGAGATCCATCTACACTAGCCATCAAGATTTTTAGCCAGCGAGCATGGTATAAAATTGAAGCTTCTAAGATAGATAATTGGTGGAATTGAGTTTGATATTATGGTGAGAAGAGATATTGATGTGCCAACATAGGTTTTTGTTGAATACATGTATAGTTGGGAATGGTGATATCATCATTTGGTTTGAGAGGAATAGATGTATGAGGTGTGGCTTTGATACCATAACAAATGTGAGAATAATGCATGTATATTTCATTGATGGTTGTGTATATACATTAGATTACAAGCATAGTTGAATGCTAAGAAATTGACTAAACTAAAGGGATATATACAACTAAATATAGTAAGTCAAAAGCTAGAAAACAAATCATATGATTACATGAATCAATCAAAATAAGCTATAGTTAAGTATTTGTTTCTATATTCTATTCATTTGATCAACCTTATGTGCACAAATGGACTAGTGAAAGTTATATCGTCGTCTCGTCCGAGCATATGTAGTTTTACAAAAACCATCTTTCTTTTTAGATAATCATTCTAGATTTACACGAGAAGTTATAACTTCCGGACCACCCTATCTAAATTGGTCCAATGACAACATATTCTCATGATCCCGATCCGGGACCTATAAATCGGACGAAAATCAGAAAACTAGTCACTTAATAGGGCGGGGCATACCAGAAAATTCGTTCTACACATTTTAAGGATTGGAGATAAAGCACAATCCAACCTCTCAGGCTGAGCGATGTTCCCATAAATATTCGAATCTGATTCATCTTATTCATGATGCTCATCATATGCAACACATGTACCTTGTCCAGACCATAAAAGATTGCTTGCAACTTTATCGAAGAATCAACATTTGGCACATCTAGAAATGTTATGATCGTCTCGATGTCTGACAATGACTCGACAACATTGGCTCAAGAGTTGTCACACTTCAACATGCATTTGGTTGGTGAAATAGACATTGAAGCAGGTCATGCGAGTTGAAGGACAAATAAGTGAACAATTTATGTACTTATATGGCAAGGTTACTACCTAGTTTTTGTTCAAAATCAAGGATCTCATCACGTTCGATTTGTTCAAGTGCTATCTAATTTCATATTTTTGACACTTCTTTACGATATTCTTCTAGAAATGTACTTACATTCTCACGGGATTGCCTCATCGCCCATAGCTAAAACATTATAAAATACTAAACTGCTTGAGCAAAAAATATTGAACAATGGTTAAACATAAGTGAACTAAAAGTACCAGGCTGCGTGATGCACCAGTACATGTACTGCATAAGTGAGAACTCAAAAACGTAATACAATGCATCTTCATGGTTAATAGTATAAACTTTTTTTTTTGGTCCTTGATTGCCTAGCTTTTTGTGAAGCGATAACACGAGGAATCTAAACATGGGGCCAATCCCTGGTTTTGTACCTGGTTGTCCAATTATTGCACTTCCCGAGATATTTATCTTCAATTCATTGTTATTGTGCATACACGCCTCTGAAAGTGATCTTTGTTCGATCTACAAACCTTCTCTTGGGCACTCCATTTCCTGGACCCTGGTGGTTGAACCCCTCTGTAATCCAAGTGATCGGGGCGGGCATCTTCTATTATGCTGCAAATCGGCCACATTGCTATTAAGCTTTAAACCATGTATGTTTTACGCTTCGTTGCACCTTGATAAGTGCGGTTTTGCACTTATTTTGTGCCTTCTAAAATAGATAATTGTGAGTTCTTTAGAGTTGTTTACGCTTATTTTTTGTTCTTTTTGTTCATTTTAGAGTAAAAACCCGAGGCTTTGATGGTGATTGGAAGAGATCAGCGAAAAATGAGCAAAAGGACTAAATTTGTAAAATCGAAGAATCTTAGGGACCAAAAGATAACTATGTCTAAAGATGGAGGACCAATGTTGCAATTTATTGAGGACCTATATGAAAGACAACCAAAACTTCAAGGACTAAAGTCAACATCTCGGATAGTGCAGGGGCTGGAAGTGCAATTAATCAAAATTCAAAATCGGCACTTGGGATGCATGGGCCTGTTGTGCGATCGCGAACCAGCGATGAATTTTTAGCGAGAATGGTTTTAAGTCTACCATGCGATCGCATGGATTATAACCATCGCGATCGCATGGTTGATTTCGATCTCCATGATTTTTTATTAGGATTTTGAGGGGCTTTTTGGTAATTTTGCCCTTCACGATTTCTAGAAGGGTTTAAAGTGCGTTTTACGGCTTTTGAAAGACATTCTCCATTTTTCTCATACTCTCCTCACATAGAAGCTCTCCAAGAAGAAAAGGGTTAGGGTTCTTGAAAACTCCATAGGAAATGGGTTTTTCTTGACTTTTTGTACATCATTGTGTGTATTTTGTAAATAGAGGAAGATGGATGGAGGTTTATAGTAGACAAATGAAGACAACCATGGCTCAAGCTAAATCTTGCATTTCTCTTGACTTTATCGAACCAGTGATGTATTTTGTATCTATTTTCCATTTTGTCTTTGTAAATACTATGGGCTAATTTTATTTACTAGGAATGAGATGAATCCATTTATGAAGCTTTAAAGTGCATTCGTTCTTGTTATTGATTCCTTATGCTTGGTTTTTATGGTTGTTGATTATTGGGTTTTATTGTGTATTGAGATGATTGATCACCATTGAAATACTTTTGTGACTTAATTGCTCTAGGGAGGTTGGAAATTAGGTTTAGCACATTCAATTAACAACACAAGGTTTATGGAATGTAGGAATACTTCTTCATACTTTGTGCAATCAATTTTGAATGATCTTGAGTTTTAATGCGATTTTACATATCGTTCTCTCGGTAGGAATGCTTGGGGGTCTTGTGTAAAATTTGGTTTAGCTCTACTTGGGAGAGATTGCTAGACATTTTAGGAGCATGGATTGCCATAGTAACCTCATTTTGGAATTGATAATGGAAAATGAAACTTTAAAGTGGAATAGTTGGTGAAACCGAATTCTAGTATTTTTTTCTAATTAATTTTATTTCCTACAAATTTCTCTTTCAATATTTTTCTTATTAGTTTATTTTCATCATCTTTGAATTCTAGGTTTAATCATCAAAACAAAATGTTTTATTGTGTGTTTAAAATAGGGCTAGATAGATTTGGATGTTAGCAAAATTATCTATCCTCGTGGGTTCGACACTTTCTCATCACTTTATTATGAGCGACCCGTGCTTGCGGTACATTTTTAGCGAACAAGTTTTGGCCTTGTAGATTCTTGAGGATAGATTTAATTAGTTAGATCCTTGTTATTTCTAGCTTTATTTCTTTATCTTTATTTTTATTTTTTTCCATTTAAAGCTCGATTGCTACCTTTGTTCTTTTAGGCATATTATTTTTGGTGGATGCAAGATTTTGAAACTCTTGAAAATTTGGTGTTTTGACCTAAAGATTGAAAAGAACTTTCCAGACACGAAGAGAACAAAGAAGCCAGCGACATAAATGAACACCATAGCGGGAAGAAGATCAAATGGTTGAGATTGATGAGGATGATTTGTTAGTTAGGGACATTATTACTCAGTGTGGTTCAAAGCCAATCTAGTATTGCATACTCCAGAAACATGGGAAGGAAAATTTTCAATTGAGACCGGATGTCATCAACCTCTTCGAAGAATACTCTTCAATTCTATGTAAGTTCTAATGAAAACCCTCATATGCATCTATCACGCTTCTTGGAGGCAGTGAGCAATTTTGAATATCAAGATGTCAACATGGAAGCTATCAAACTCAGATTATTTCCACATACTTTGAGAGATGGAGCAAGAGAGTGGTTGGATTCACATTACAGGGAGTATCAGCCACATGGAATGACCTTGTTCAAAATTCACGAACAAATACTTTCCTCCCGCCAAAGTTGCAAAGTTGAAAGCATGACATCTCCATATTGATGACCAAGACACTGAGAAAATTTTCATGAAGCTTGGGAGGAGGTTCAAAGAGATCACTTGAAGTGTCCTAATCATGGGATCAAGAAGGCTTTGCAAGTTCAATACTTTTATGCGGACTACTTCCACATTGTGCGCTCCATTGTTGACTCTCATCCTCAAATGGGTCAATCAGCACCAAAAACAATCAAAGAGGCATGGGTATTGTTTGAAAAGAATGGCGAGACAAGTTCAAATTGGCCGGTGATAGGGGAGTAACAAAAGAGGCGTGGGGGATGCATGAGGTTGATATACTCTCTGCTCTTTCTACACAAATGGCCGCCATGGAGAAAAAGATGATGGATACGATAGCCCGTCAGTGACTCATGCTATTGAGGCGCCTACTCTTGAATGCGATGGTTGTGGAGCAAATCATTCAGGAAGTGCCCACTGATGACTGGTTCTTCAACATCCGAGCAAAGCATGTTATGCCGAGAATCATCCGATCGACACAGGTAATATCTACTCCAACACGTATAATCCGGCTTGGAAAAATCATCAAATTTTTCATGGAGCAACAACCAACACCAACAAGGTGCTCAGAGATGACAATCGAATTTTTCAACACAAAGGGGTTGGGAAGAAGCTTTGGCTCAGTTAGCGCACCTGTGATTAAAATTTCAAGAACGAGCGAGGAATCTATTCCAGTGTCGGAGCATCACGTGAAGGGTTTGGAGAATCAAATGGGCGGATAGCTGAAACTTCTATCGGAAAGACGACAAGGGCAATTCTGCGAGCAACAAGAAACTAACCCAAGAGAGCAGCTAAAGCAATTACTACAAGAAGTGGGGAAGTGGGGTTGATTGCACGAGATAGAAGTCGAAAAGAAATATTGCCACTCATGACAAGACATCCTCTATTGATGATGAACAAGGGATCCAAGCTAATGCACAACAAGATGCTAGTCAGAAAAGATTTGGATACTCCATCTACTAAGGCAACTCCTCAAGTGAAAAGCATATGATTTGCCTCTTGGATCCCATTTCACTTAAATCGCCCTGAAAAAGCACAAGTTGGATAAGCAATTTAAGAAATTTTGAAATTCTTGAGAGTCTTCAAGAAAGCTTGCTAGAGGAGCACGAGGCAATCAAGAGTGTAGTCCTATCTTGCGGAAGAACAGAATTACCTAAGCTTAAGCTCGAGGATGCCCTGTACCATTGGTGATTGATTTTAATGAAAGAGATTTTGATCTAACAAGAGGAAGCTCTGGAGATTCTAGGGTGGAGGCAAAAGCAACGGGTGATGGGGATATGCAGGGGGCGGTTCAGGTGTCATTATCTTCTTGAGAATTTTAAATTACCACCTAAGCTTAAAGATCGAGCTCAGTAGAGTTTACTATTCCTTGTACCATTGGTTTTATTGATTTTTTAATAAAAAATAGTAAAAAGCTCTTTGAACTTGGATTTGGGTACTCAGTATTAATTTGATGCCTTGATACCCGATTATTTCCGTCTCAAGGCGGAGATTATGAGCGGGGGGCGGGGGGGAGGTTAAAAGCTAACAACGACGGTTTCTTTGCGGTTAGGCGATAAGCTCGATCAAATATCTAGGAGAATCATTGAGGATATCTTGGTGAAAGTTGACAAATTTATTTCTACACCGACTTCATCATTACGGACATGGAAGAAGACAAGGATATTCCTCTAATATTGGTGAGACCATTTTTGGCTACTAGAAGAGCTTTCGATTGATGTGCTACTGGCGAGATGATATTGAGGTTAAATGATGAAGAGGTGGTGTTCAATGTTTTCAAAATGATCAAATATCAATGGATTACAGCGGTTGTTTGAGTTGATGTGGTGGGCGAAATGGTGGGAGAATCATTTTGCACTAAATCAATCTCGAGATCCGCTTGAGATGTGTTTGGTTCATTCTTTCACGAGGCCTTCCAATTCGGAAAAGCAAGCCCATGGTGAACCGATTAGAAGCGAAATCCCGACTTATAAATGGCAACCACCTTTCCAGGAGCTTGGAGAAAAGTCGAGCCAAAGTTACCACCATCTATTGAAAAGCCTCCCATTGATTAGAACTCAAGCAATTGCCATCTCACTTGCGTTATGCTTATTTGGGTGATGATTCTACTCTTAGGTTATCATTGCAAACTCCATGATTAATTTGGAAGAGGAAAAATTGCTCACAGTCCTTCGAGAGCCTAAAGCGCAATAGGATGGTCTATCTCGGATATCGAAAGGTAATAGTCCTCTGATTACATTTACTGAGATTCTCATGGAAGATGATTTTAAGCCATCAGTCCGTGTCGAAGAAGATTGAATCAACATTGCAAGAGGTAGTCGAAAGTGAGGTGATAAAACTTTTAGATCTTGAGGATTATCTATCCTATATCGGTGGTAGCAAGGTCGGTCAATCCAGTAATCACAGAAGAAAGGAGGATCACAGTGGTGCCCAATGACAACAATGAGCTCATTCCAGCGAGCGATTCAGCGGGATGGCGAGTTTGCATTGATTATCGTAAACTCGACCTTTTGGCAGCTTTCGAAGGATCATTTTCCTTTGCCATTCGTGATCAAATGTTGGAAAGGTTGGCAGGGCATTCACATTATTGCTTTTTGGATGGGTATGCGGATATAATCGATTACGATAGCTCAGGAAGATCGGGGAGAAGACACGTCCACATGTCCCTATGGCGCATTTGCTTATAGAAGGATGCCTGACCTGCCTATGCAATGCTCCGGCTACTTTCCAGTATTTGTATGATATCCATATTTTTGAGATATGGTGGAGAAATACATTGAGGGTCTTCATGGATGATTTCTCGATCTTTGGAGCATCTTTTGATGAGGTGTCTTCATCATCTATCTTTGGTTTTCTTGACGTTGTAGAAGAAACCAATCTTGTTCTAAATTGGGAGAAGTGTCGTTTCGTGGTCGAGGAGGGAGGGTGTATTGGGGCACTTAATTTCGACAAAGGGCATTGAGGTTGACAAAGCAAAGATTCAAGTAATTGAGAAGTTGCCGCCTCAACATCGATAAAGGGAATTCGGGAGTTTTCTTGGGCATGCGAGGCTTCTCGGCGTTTTATTAAAGATTTCTCAAAATCATGAAACCCTTTGCAACCTTTTGGAGAAAGATACTCCTTTTCACTTTTTAGAAGAGTGTCTACATGCTTTCAACACTCTTACAAGAAAAGCTTCTTGTGTGACACCGATTTGGTTACACACGATTGGAGTCTACCACTTTGAGCTAATGTGTGATGCTAGTGATTATGCGGTTGGGGTAGTGTTGGGAGACAGCGAGGATAAAATTTTCATGTGATTCACTATGCGGTCGGACCTTGAATGATGCTCGGCTAAACTATGCCACCACAGAAAAGGAGCTTCTTACGATGGTTTTATGCCTTCGATAAATTTCGGTCCTATCTTGTGGGATCGAAGGTGATTATTCATCTGATCATCTTTCTGGGGCATCTATTTGTAAAGAAGGATGCTAAGCTTTCGACTCGTTAGATGGATACCTGCTGCGGAGTTTGACATAGGATCGAGAGATAAAAGGGGAGTGAAAATGTGGTGCTTGATCATCTATCTAGACTTGAGATTGGGGAAGAGTCATGAAGTGGGAGATAAATGAGGAATTTCTGATGAGCAAATCTTTGCGGTTGAGAGCTTAAGCGTGGTATCACGAGATATTATCAACTTCCTTGCGGTAGCATCACTCACGGATCTCTCTAGCCATCAAAAGAAAAGATTCTTTGCGGACATCAAGCACTACTTTTGGGATGATCAGAGTTCTTTATAGAAGAGGACGGATCGAGATAATCGGAGATGTGCGGAAGGAGAAATGATGGATATCTCTGACATTGTCATTCATGTCGATTATGCCGGGCATTTGGGGCCTCTAAAGCTACTGCGCAAAGGTATTACGGTCACGGTTTCTCTTGGCCTACTATTCGAAGATGCCCTCTGATTGTGAAAACTTGTGATCGGTGCAAAGGGCGGGGAATGTTTCAAGGAAGAATGAAATGCCTCTTAACGATGTTCTAGAGTTGAAATCTTTGATGTTTGGGTATTGACTTTATGGGACCATTTCCACCATCATTCTCTAATCAATACATATTGGTGGCGGTTGACTATGTCTCGAAGTGGGTGGAGGCGTAGCGTTGCATTGCCCACCAATGATGGCGGGTCGTGATCGATTTCTTGAAAGCAAATTTTTACCATTTTGGTACTCCGCGAGCAATAATCGGTGATGGGTAGCACTTTTGCAGTATCGCCAATTCCAGTCGGTATTGGCTAAGTATGATTATGTCGTGCGTCATCAAATGTCCACTCCTTATCATCCTCAAACAAGTGGGCAAGTCGAAATCTCAATCGGAGTTGAAAAGAATTTTGGAGGTAGCGGTGAATGCTTGAGGAAGGATTGGTCAAAAAATTGGACGATGCACTTTAGGGCATGCACCGCCTTTGCATTCAAAACTCCTATTGGTATGTCTCCATATCGTCTAGTGTTTGGAAAAGCATGTCACCCTACCCGTAGAGTTGGAGCATCGTGCTTGTTAGGCGTTGAAAAACTAAATTTTGATTGGAAAGAAGCCGGTGAGAAAAGACTCCTCCAATTAAGCGAAATGGATGAATTTGATTTGAGGCATATAAAATTCCAAAATCTACAAGGGCGCACTAAAGATGGCATGACAACCACATCCAAAGAAGGCAGTTTGAGGTTGGGCAACAAGTTACACTATTTAATTCGGCTCAAGCTTTTTCCGGAAAATTACGCTCTAGGTGGTGGGACCATTCACAATTAAGCAAGTGTATCCATGCAGGGGCTGTGGAAGTTGAGGATGAAAGCAAGAGGGCATTCTGGTGAGCGGTCCAAAGGTTGAAGCATTATTGGGGTGGTGACTTTTCAAAGGAAAATCAATTGTCCATCTCACCAATCACAGCTTAATTTTGTGCTATAAGTCTAGCTAATGACTATAAAGCTGGCCGGTGAATGGGAAGCATGACCATTTCTTTCCCTTACTTTTGTTTTGCTAATAGTCCATTTTTTTTGGCATGATTTAATTCCTTGGACATTAGATGAATTTTGATTTGTGTTCTTGTTTCGCAGAGCCTCATAGCAGCGGATCCACAACAAGAAGAAATTTAGTCTCGACAATCTCCATTAAGTCCTAACAAAGATTTCTCAACGAAGTTGCCATCACCAATCAATTCACCCGAGGAGTTCCTTTTCTCCTCTCTTTTGATTTTTAGTTTACATTGAGGACAATGTACATTTTAAGCAGAAATTATTGCTTGAGTTTTTACTTGTTAAAGCCTTACTTGGCTAATTTAGGTATTTTGCTTGTTTTTACTTGTTAAAGAGAGCTTTTAATTAATGTTGTGATTTTGTTGAAATTCTTTGTGATTCATGGATTGTAGACATAAATGCTACTTGTGGTTTTCGATAATTATACTTTTTCCATATTAGATACCTTCTCTAGCACTCTTGTCATGATGTTCATTGCGTACAAATGTTGAGTGCACTTGTTCTTCATAAAGCGATTTTTAGAATTCGAGCAGTTGCTATCCATTACCTACATTTCATCTCTTTAATTTGTCAAATGGAAGGATAGTTTGGGAATGGTTGGTAATGATTTATCTCCTTGGAAGTGTGTTTGATTCCATGCTTGTTGAACATGTGTGTGGAGTAGTTTTGACTAACTAAGCGAAACTTGGTAATGACCATATCCTTGGAATCTAATCCCTATATAAAAGTTTATTAGTTGTGCTCAAGATGGCTATACTTTTGCTCTAATTTTAATTCTTTTACCTTACTTTTAGCCTTTTGGCTTGAGTGATTAAAGTCAGTTAGGGCATCTTAAAGCCGGTACCCTTTGGTTTCTTTTAAGCGGGAGATTCTGGAGCCTAAAGCTCGTTACATGGGTCAAATAGAAAGCTTAAGGGAGTAAGGGCAAAAAAAAAAAAAAAAAAAAAAAAATTAATCATGAGATTTTCATAGCAAATCTTGCAAGTTTGAGCCAGCTGTGACTACTTTTGAGTTTAGATGACTTGTGGGTTTGAATTACTTGGTGGAAGTTTATTTGTTGAACTACTCAAATTTTGGAGAATCTTCACAAGCACTGAAAGTGGTTATAATCATTGGCTAAATCTCACCAAACTTGGCGGGAATGATTGAGTGACTTGGAGAAATCATTGAGTAGACACCAGGTTAGAGTGAAAATATCAAGTTTGGGGGTGCATCTAACTTGAGAAGGAAAAGAAATTTTGACCATTGAAGGTTGGGTATTCACCAATTTTGTTTTCTTGATGATTCAAAAAGTGACTTTGCACACACACATACATCTAACATGGATTAAGTTGAAAAGTTTCTTTTTATTTTTAGCATTTGTGTAGATTTTCATGAATTATAAGCAAGTTTCAAAGATCATGAAGTAGGTGGCAAGCTCCCTAATATTTTCAGCGTGTTTGTTGTCCTTTTATATTTTGATTGTGCTTGTGTGCTTGCATAGCGTTTTAGATCATTTGCTTGAGGACAAACTAAAAATGCAAGTTTGGGGGTGTGATAAGTCTTGGTTTTGCACTTATTTTAGCCAACTTCAAAAATAGATAATTGTGAGTTCTTTAGAGTTGTTCTGCTTAGCTTATTTTTGTTTTTGTTCATTTAGGTAAAATCCCGAGCTTTGATGGTGATTGGAAGAGATCCACGAAAAATGAGCAAAAAGGACTAAATTTGTGCAAATCAAGAATCTTGGGGACCAAAAAGATAACTATGTCTAAAGATGGAGGACCAATGTTGCAATTTATTGAGGACCTATATGAAAGACAACCAAAACTTCAAGGACTAAAGTCAACATCTCGGATAGTGCGGGGAATTTGGAAGTCACAATTAATCAAAATTAAAAATCAGCACTTGGATGTTTGGCCCATGAGATCGCATGGGCCTGTTTTCGTGCGATCGCGGGAACAGACCAATTTTTTTTATGAATGGTTTTAGAGTCTACCATGCGATCGCGTGGATTATAACCATCTGCGATCGCATGGTTCAATTTTGATCTCCATAGATTTTTTGTTCAGTTTTGAGGGGCTTTTGGTAATTTTGCCCTTCACGATTTCTAGGGTTTAAAGTGCCGTTTTACGGCTTTTGAAAGACATTCTCCTTTTTCTCTCATACTCTCCTCCATAGAAGCTCTCCAAGAAGAAAAGGTTAGGGGTTCTTGAAAAACTCCATGGAAATGAGTTTTCTTGACTTTAATACATCGTTGTGTGTATTTTGTAAATAGGGGAAGATGGATGGAGGTTTATAGTGGGCAAATGAAGACAACCATGGGCTCGAGCTAAATCTTGCATTTTCTCTTGACTTTATCAAAGCAGGTGATGTATTTTGTATCTATTTTCCATTTTATCTTTGTAAATCTACTATGGGGCTAATTTTATTTACTAGGAATGGAGATGAATCACATTTTATGAAGCTTTAAAGTGCATTGATTCTTATTATTGATTCCTTATGCTTGGTTTTAGTTGGTTGATTATTGGATTTTATTGTGTGTGAGATGATTGATCACCATTGAAATGCTTTTGTGACTTAATTGCCTATCAGGAGGTTGAAAGTAGGTTTAGCACATTTAATTAACCTGAGGTTTATGGAATGTAGAATACTTCTTCATACTTTGTGCTGATCAATTTTGAATGATCTTGAGTTTTAATGCAATTTTACATGTCGTTCTCTCGGTAGGAATGCTTGAGGGTCTTGTGTAAATTAGGTTTGGCTCTACTTAGGAGATTGCTAGACATTTTAGGAGCATGGATTGCCCATAGTAACCTCATTTGGAATTGATAATGGAAAATGAAACTTTGCAAAAGTGGAATAGTTGGTGAAATTCGAATTCCTAGTGTTTTCTTCTAATTAATTTTATTTCCTACACAATTTCTCTTTCAATATTTTTCTTATTAGTTTATTTTTCATCATCTAATTCTAGGTTTAATCATCAAGGCAAAAATGATTTTTATTGTATGTTTAAAATAGAGCTAGAATTGATTTGGATGTTGCTTAAAATTATCTATCCTCGTGGGTTCGACACTTTCTCATCACTTTATTGCCAGAGCGCGACCCGTGCACTTGCGGTACATTTTAGCGAACACACCTAATCATCATCTCAATCAATTCGCCAATTGACTTAATTGAGAACTTCAATTTACCTTTCTTTAACAAAGTGCGAAAGAAAGATTTATCAAATTTGCATACATACTATTCAACGAGATTGAGACCATACTCTGCGTAATCGTTTTTCGATTGCTACCTTTGTGATATACTTCTGAAGCGATGTCCTGAGTCAGCGAATATTTGTATTTTATTTGCATGCAACTAAATGTCGTTTAATTAAGTTCAATATTGACGTGTACATTTGCGCCGCGGAGAGATGAGTAAAGCTAACAATTTCAAGCTGGGCGATACGTTTGTTTGAGTTAAAAAGCAGGATTATTTGCACCATGATCGACTCTCCATCAATAACTAAGGCCACCCTATTTCCCTAACGTTAATACTTTTGTCTTTCAATCTACCATAATCACTTTCGAAAATGCCCGTATTTCTTGGATGATTTACTACCCATTTATACACCGACTTAAGTGAAGGGCCCACTTCCATGGAAAAAAGGGACAGCTTCAACGACTTTTGCAAAACAAACACTTAATAGTTGAAATGTCGAACTTTGCGAATAATTGTACGCATCCGGCGAGCGGTAAGTGTGACCAGAATAAGCAAATTATGGGTTATGGGTCCGTTAGTCCAAAAGCAAAATAAACGAAAAGCAGTTTATAAATCACATCGAAACCACGCGTTCGGTAAAATTTCTACAATACCATAAAGGTATTGACTGTTGCACTTCCCGTACTAAAAGCCACTCCAAAACTGATAAAAGTCTCCAAATCTTATTTCTCTTTGCATTGACGTTAAGTTCCATTTGAAGCAGTATTATTTAGTTACTCGAAAACGTGTCCGTCTCTTGTGTTCTTTGACTACATTTGCGTGCAGGAGATTTTCCTTCAGTTAACATCATTTCTTGCATTAATTTATGAAGAATGTCGTAGTCCATTGGCCGAAAATATGCCATTGCTACACTGAAACTTATCTTAAATCGCGCCCATCCTGTCATAACATTTGAGATCATTGAGGGAATTTTCCCTCAGTTGCATATTCCGCCTTGGATATCCTTTCTCCCGAATGGTATGATTTTGCAACTTCTTGTTTCGGTGTTGTTATAATGTTTGGTAATTTTCTTTAATATTGGGCATTTTAGTGTAGTTGGATTATTATACATTTGAACACATAATCTCAATGGTTAGATTTTTGATGGGTGATGTTCCAAATATGTGGATTAATTGTTTTTGGGTCTATTGAAAATATTGTGGTGGTCTCATATGGGCATTTCATGTGAATAGTATTGAATTGCATTTTCATAGGTTTAGCATTGTGCAGTTTTTGAGTCTATTCGAGGACCATTTTAATATACCAGTTTAAGTTGAAAACATTATTTATATTTGATGGTGTTGAGTTAAACATATATGGTATTCTTGAGTTTTGTACAAGTATGTGTCGATAGTTGTATGTTTGGTCATTTTGTGGAGGCTTGACACGGTAAATATGGGTGTTAGCATTTGCATTTAAAATAAAATATGATTTGGCAATTGGAAATGAACCATTCAATTTGTTTTAGAAACTCTTAGACCTTAGGGTGTGTTTGATTCAAACATTTTCCATGGAAAATGTCACTTCCATGGAAAATGTTGTCAAATCCAACACTTTTATTTTCTACTTTGGTGTTTGATTGGCATGAAAGAAAATACATTTTCAAGCTGAAGATTTAAAGCTGAATTTGCCTCTTTCTTGGAAAATTTTTCTTACCTAGATAGTGGAATTTATTTTTCCTTCCATGGAAAATATTTTCATTTTCCACCCTTTTCCATGCCACCAATCAAACACACCCTTAGTGATTGTGCATTTTTATTGTTGGAATCTTGCAATTATGGCCACGTAATGTGCGATTTGATAACTTAGTTCGAAATTATCAAATTACTCAATTTTCACAAAGTTGGTATTTTAGAAATTTGGACAGTGTACAAAATTTTCAAAAATTAATAATTTGGTGACTACATATCTAGCATGTGTTTGACAGTTTATAAATTGGCTTGGTTTATTTCTTTTGACTAATGGGCCCATCAACCGACATTTGGTTTATTTTGGGTCACAATTACGTTTTCTCTCGGATGTGCACAATCAGTCCCAAAGTTTGATATTTGAACTATTAAGTGTTTGCTTGCAAAGTCATTGAAGTTGGCTCTTTTTTTTTTTTTTTTCGTGGAAGTGGGCCTTTCATTTAAGTTGGTGTATAAATGGGTATTAAATTACTAAAGAAATAGGGGCATTTTTGGAAAGTAATTTGGTGATTGAAAGACAAAAATATTAACGTTAGAGAATAAGTGGGCCTAGTTATTGGAGGAGATTTGACTGCAGACAAATAACCTGGTTTTAATCCCAGACAAATATACAGTAATTATTGAACATTCTGGAGAAAACTATGTATAATAAAACATTATTCAAATCCAGTAGCAATTTCTTCTATAATTTAATAATCAAAAACCAATTTACACCATATAAATAACTATTAACTTACCTATACGGCTATACCACGACGAAAGTGTGTTTTATTTTCTTTTCCGCTCATAAATATCTGATGATAACGTAAACTCTTACTTTTCATCATCATCAATTATTGGATTTGGATCAATCATTTGGGCTTGTACGCAATGCATACCTAGGAATACTAACAAACAAACGAAAGAAATACTTATTTTGATAAGAGAAATTTGATTTATTTTTATTTTTTTGAGAAATTATTGTTTGTTGAATTTTTTTTGTGTTTATATTATAAGTTGTGAGTGAATGTGGATAAAAAGTAGGTTGTAAGTTGTGGATTCTATAAAATATGTGATCAGTTGAAATTATAATTTAAGACCGCTAAACATGTGATTAGTCAAATCTCCCAAACAGATTGTAATAATATGCAAACAAGCAAAAGGGAGTTTAATTGAGGTAAGGACTTTCAGTCGTCATCTCCTTCTGCTTATTCTAATCCATTGATAGTATTATAGCATTTAAATGCGCAGTCATGAATATTCAAACCCTAGTTACACAGAGACGAAAAGAAAAAAATTACGAAATAGAAATTAGAGATAAAACGTGGCACGGCATTATGTCCGATCAAAGAACTGTAATTTTTTTATAAATTAAAAAATATAATTATGGAAAACCTGTTTAACATTAATTTAAACTCTAATAACTTGTTACTCTAACTATCCCAATGAAATAAACTTACTTTATTTTCACATAGATTAAGAAAATTTAATTAATATAAATTAGAACAAATTTTACTTACGTTTTCTTAATATACCCCTATATTAATATTTAATATCTTATAATAATTCATGTTGATGATAATAAGACACGATAATATGAGCATATTAATAAATTAACTACCATTTCAACAAAGTAAGTGATCATAATTTGGAATGGATAAATTAAAAGAAAATAAGCGTATATTTGTTGAGCGAGTAATTGTTGTATTTATAGAAATAAAGTCTAGAAAAGTTTCCAATTTTTGAAGTATATGTCCAAAATAAAAGAGCGCTAACGATCTTAAAAGCTCGTAATGTATGGTAGCTAGAAAGGCCCCACCAATTGTTAGGCGGAGTTCTGTGAAAAGTGACTTCAAACAATAATCTAGATAAGAAAAATGGAAGAAATAATTTAAGCGAGGCAAGAGCCTGAACTGCTTAGCCCAAGTCAAAATTGCCAGTCAAAGTGCTTTAGGTCTTTGGCAAATGACTCCCAAGCCTAGCAGTTTTCGGCTTAGGTTTGGTAGCACTACAAAAGCTTCAGTCTCTGATGACAAAATTGGTTTTGTACTCCAACGGATGAAATGGAAATGGAACCCGAATTTTGTGCAACTAAATGCAAAATTGGTTCTGAATGAAAAGGATAAGCCTTTATATTTTGCAATTGTTTCTGTATCAATCTCTGTCATGAAATGGACGTCCACTTGTCCTGTTGCTGCTTGAAGATCGGTTGAAAATAAAAAAAATGAACGGCGATATGAGCTTTCAAAGACATATCTCATTCACGCAAACCTATGCACGATGCGCATGGTTTAACAAATTGCGATCTTTAAGCGTAAAATCAGAACAAGACTTCGGCCCCAGTTCGCCATGCGGGTGGCGAGGCTTTGCCTCCTGATCGCATGGTGAACAATACTCTGCTAAAAGGTTTAGCCATAGTGCGATCGCGGAGTTTACATACTGTCGATCGCATGATCTAAGCACTGTTGACCCGTTTTGTCCACTTTGCCGTAATTTCTCATTCATTACGATATTGGTTTCGAGATGCCGAATATGCCTTTAACCATCTGGATAAATGCAGATTTTAATGTAAAGCGTTGCCCGAGGCCCCAAGTATCCCTCGACCACCTGCGACCCTAGCAAGGCGAGTCGATCCCGCGACACGGCCGGACGGTCGATCCGGGTCCGAGGCGTTGCCCGGCGATGTGCGTCAGGCGGCAAACAAATTGCCCCCTAAGCGGTTGGGTCGGGTCTTGTATTTTTGGCCAAGTTGACGCAGAGTCCTTAGTTAATTTCTCTCATTTTAAGAGCCAATTTCCAACATTGATCCCACATGAATGGAAATTCTTAAACTGTATGAGCTCACGTTAGGTAAAATGAAATGCAATGATACGGAGACTCTAACAATGGAGTGGCGAACGACAAGTCATAGCATCAAGATAGGTAGCTTTGCTGACTTTGGGCCTTCTTTAATTGAATACAATCGGTTTACTAGGCTGATTTGGTAAACCACGATGTTTTTGCGAACCATCCGATTCGTTCGTGTAAACCCCGAACAATTGCTTACAACACCATAACTCGTCTAACCATTCGGTTCTCATGGTTGTGTCCATTTTGGCCACTGGACAACTCTCTTGGTTTCATAAGTGTTCTAAGAGAATTAAAGCCTCGAATTCTACTGTTGAAAGCGATACAAGCAATCGATCCCGATTCCGGTGGTTACCCAAAGCGTCGTCGAAGTGGCAACAAGTTCTCTCATGGTTAACGTGATTCTTTGTTTTGACCAATTATTGGGTCGCTAATTAATTTCGGCGTATTTAAACCAATTTCCAACACCAATTACCTCTCTCTCTCTCTCTCTCTCTCTCTTTCTCTCTCTCTCTCCTCTCTCTCTCTCTCTCTCTCTCCACCTACCATCCTTCTTTCTCTAGCTCTATGAACAAAATGGCTGCTTTGTCCTGTTTGGCGTGGAAAAAATCAAATACATGACTTGATATAACTATTGTACTGCTATAAAACGTATGATCAAATACAGGAAACCTCCACCCTTAATTACCTTCCAAAAAGTATTCCTTCACCCATTAAACTATTTTATTAGAACACACACTTTCTCCTATAAATGATTAAATAACGTGAAGCACCCCTTCAATCCCTATTCTTCCCACCCATACCCCACCCACTGACCCACCTCCGGGTTTTTGACATTAATCAATAAAATAACAATTTTCTTGTAGTGTGCATAACAAACTGTTGTTTCGGTTGGATTGAAATTTCAAATGCAATTATGCACACTTTCATTTTTGCTTTGCACTGACATCTTCAATACCTATTTTTCTGCTCTAAGATTTGATTGTGGAGCCATATCCAGAAACCAAGAAAGATGATGGAAAATGGGTGAAAGAGAAAAGAGTGTTTATGATTTCCCTGGCCATTCAATGCAGATTATTGTTGAGGTTTTATTGTTCCATTTGGATGCCTTTGTGCAATAAGTTTAGCATTGTTCAGATTTGTTACAGACCAAATATGGAATTATTGTACTGATGTAGCAGGCAAGGCCAGATTTTAATGTGATTTAATATTGATGAAGCTTGCAGCACAGGCAGTAAAGCCTGTGATTTTGGAATCCTCCTTTACATCATCATAACTCTTCTTCAAGGTAAATGATACATTTCATTCATGCAGGCTATTACTGTTACTAATTGCATGCAATTTTAGATTCTTTTTTCTTATAAAGTTTCGTTGTCAATTGTGTTTTTCTAATTTAATTTTACTTATTAATATTAAGTTAAGAGCTTTCTCTTACTTTGGTAAAATTTAAAATCTAAAGTTAAAGTCAAAATAAAAAATTTTAGCCACACATTTCATATAAACCAATTTATCGGAATTTTCCTTCTTAGCATGTATTAGCTTTATCAAAATACATTTAAAAAGTTACCTCAGACAAACTAGTTATATATATAATATTTAATACATCTTAATATATTTAACAAATAATCTTGGTATTTAATTTTAAGCGAATTGTGATCTGGATGTGTAGCTGTTTATTAGAGCTGTTTGGATATAATTATTATAAAATACATCCCAAGTGTTAAGGCATTTACAAAAATCATGTAAGAGAGAGAGAAAAGAAAGGAGAGTGTGGCCAGAATGAGAAAAGAGAAAATAGATAGATATATAATAACGATATAAATTTATTGTAGAAGATTATACATATTTAGTCACAAAAATAAACGTTATGTTGAACTGTTTAACATAAATAATGTCACTTAGTTTTATCCCACTCCACCTCATCACCACATTAGCTAAACATTCAAAATAGAAACCACCATTGGAGATGCTCTTAGGATTTTAATGATTGTAATAGATATAATTCGTTGGATTAGCATAAATTAAATAACATGATTATTAGTCAAATTTCATTGTACTGTTCGATAGACAATTTCCGTCCATTCACCATTAAAATTCAAAATAAGAAACAAAAGGAAAAGGAAATAAAAACCCGGCCGGTCATCTCCTAACCATCTGACCCCACCCACCACCATCGCCACCCGAGAACAACTTCTGCCACCACGGTTTGCTGAAGTTGGAATGGGAGAGAAATGGGGCTAGGTGGCAGGCATGCAGTGTGTGTGAGGTTGGGTGGTTGCACTATTGCAGTGGGTGTGGGATGATTGAGGAATATGCTTTTTTTTTTTCTTTTTCTATTTTTTATGATAACTATATTGACACTACAATTTTTTTAAGTGCATCATATTTTAATTGCTTAATGTCATCAACCTTTGTTCATTATAGCAGTTATGTTCTACGCTTTTTTACGAGTTCTTATCCTCAACTTCCATTAGTTAGCACATCTCATCTTTAATGATGATTTATATCAATATATTATGTTTGCGTGATTTGAAATGAAGAAAATATATTTTTTTGTACTTTTGTATTTATTGTTTTTAAAAATATGATAGACAAATAAATTGTTTTACGACTTCCAATGGATTTTAGAGAAAACATTATCAACATGTGTTAATTAATTAAAAGTTGAGGATAAGAATGTAACAAAAAGTTAAAGACATGAGTTTTACAATGAATAAAGATTGAAGATGTTAAATGTAATTAAGTTGTGGAAGGAATATAATTACCTATTTTATTTGTTTCTTATTATTATTGAAGTTTTGTTCATTTTACCCTCTCAACAATGTGTCATTGTATGTCTTTCACGTGCTATTTTAATAGACTTTTGGATCGAAAGTGCTTGCTAGGACTAATGGTGAAATAAAATCGAATTGTTGGAGATGATTCCAGTCAAAAATTAGGTTGGGGATGAAAGCTACAAACTATTGAGGACCAACACTGCAATTTTACTTACCAAAGTAAGAAAACAATTATTTAAAGTTTTATGTAACGTCCCGAATTAAATAATTTTAAAGAGAAAATAAATT
>JALRMA010000138.1:0-27164 GCA_023638005.1 Forsythia suspensa
CCGCCTGGAGGAGAACAAAATATACTAATCTGTCATCTACAACTTTTTTACGTTGTGTTTTTGTCATTGACTTTCAATTAATTTTCACACCTGGGTCTACGATGACGATTTTTGTCCAAAATAATTTTACTAAACATGCAATGAAAATAAGGGACCAATATTTTGTACTGTTTTTATTAACGTTATTTATTTTCAACATATAAAAAATAGATGAGCAAACAAATCTTTTAATAACTTTCTAATCTAGTTCCAAGGAACAGAGAAATCATCATCAAGTACAAAAGATAAGATGTACAAATTAATGGGTTGATGATAAGAATATAATAAAAAAGCAGTTGGGGACGTGGTAACTAGAAAATGAACAGTTGAAGAGATTTATTACAATTAAAAATACTAGTATGGTTAACAAAAATATTGGTCATGAATATAATTACCCTTCTTATATATCTATCACATTTTAATTTTTTTTTCTTCTATATTCGTTTTAACCTTATGAAAATTAATTAAAGATACAAGAATAAAATCAAATAAATACTTATCCTCTAAACTCATCAACTAATATTTATTCTTATTAAATACTTCTAGACCTTTTATACTATTTTCAGAGCGTTATTTTACCTAAAACTCTAATATCCTAAAATATCTTCTTTAAATAAAATCAAAATAAACAATGTATCGATATCGTTGAAACAAATACATACAAACATACATACATATTAATATATGAAGGAAGACTTTGCGAAAAATAAGGGTTTTCTTGTTCTATTCTTATCTCCTATTTTATTTTTACGATTTGATTGAACTACGATGTTGATCAAGTCTTCTATTCCATCTTTCTTTTATTTTTATTTTTTGGATGAGAATTTTTTGTGGTAGATTGTAGGAATATCTCGATTATGCTAAATGATTTACTCTATAAGTTTTGTGAGAATCTTTGTTGAGAGTTTTCACAATTTAGCGAAGATTGAACTTTACTTTCTTTTATTTTATTTTTGAATTTATGTTATTGACTTCATCGACACTATGTTTTTTAATTCCAAAATATCATTCATTCCTTCTTTTTCTTTTCTTTCTTTTCTTTTTATTTTTTGTTAGCGATAATCTTTAATCCAATATGTTTGTGAGACAATCTATAATTGGAAGATGAGAGATTGAAACAAGGTGATTGAAATTTTTATAATTATAGAAATATTAAAATACTATATGTTGTTAGCACGAAAAAAATACGCTTAGCTTTTTTAAATATTTATATAGATAAGTAAACATATTGAGTCTTAGTTGTTTGAAGGTTGTATAACTTTATATATGTTTTTTGTTTTATAAATAATTTGTTTAGTTAAATTTTGTGGATATATCCTTCTGACTTATATATAAGTTGGTTTGAAATCACTATTCCATATCGACCAAAAGCAGCGTCGTTTTGGCACTTTTATTTTTGTCTTCCTCATTTTAAGAGATATAAATATAATTTTGTTTTATTTCAGGTCCCTTTCTCGAGTTCGGGGCCGACTCTCTTTTTCTCCTCCCAACAAACCCTAGAAAACTTTTATTGGTGATTTTGGTTCAATGATCTATCTAAACTATTACAATCGGTCCTATTTTGGTGGTATTTCTCTTTTTTGAACCCAAGGAATCCTAGAATGGCTCTTGTTTGCAATTTTTGTTTGACCTAGATCCATTGAGGTAGAAATTGAACTCTTTCTTCGACCTAGAACCACTTGAAATCACAAACCAATATTTATTGGTGAAAGCATTATCAAGTTTGGATTTTGTTTTGTGGTCTCTATTAAAAAATAACAAAAATTCCCAGATCTACGCATATTAATGATCGTTTAAGATTATTTGTGAGTTTGATGTTCATTACATTGTTTTTTCATCTCTTCTCTTGTATTTGTGGATTTATAAGGTATGAAACCTTGTACTTTTTTTTTTCGTTATCTTTATTAGTTATATTTAATTTTTTCATGTTTATTTATCTTGTATATGATAAAATCTGTTAATTTATTTTTTATGGTTTTGTTGTGCTATTATAATCCCGTAAGAGGGAGCAGTTGTTTACAAGTAATAAAGTAGTGTTAATAGAGTGTCGAACCCACGAGGACTAGATGTCAATTTAATTTATTAATTTATAATTCAAACTTTAACAATATGAATAAACATAGATTTAAATTGTGGTTTTTTATTGATTCTAATACTATTTTAATTAAAGCTAAATTATCAAACAATTAACTTTTAAAATAGAGAGGCAATTCAAGATTTACCAACACTAAGTTCACAAATCACCTACACACTTTATAATCAATTATCCATTAATCACTTTTTAGTTTTAATTATCTTGGATTGAAAATCGGCGTTCCTAAAATAATCAAAAAGCCTCTCGACGGTCAATGATGATTCTATATGTTGTCGCGAACCTCATTATCTCTAATTAAACTGAATATAAACGCGTACATTAAAATCTCAAAAGAACACCTAAATGGTTTCATAAAGCATATTGTTAATCTATATATATTATTGGACCCTATGTTATTCAATACCACGATAACGTTCCAAAAATTTCGTTATCTTAATTTTATAATTTAGAAAATCTAAATTCATTATTTTCTTAAGAAAAATCCAATAATCCCAAAGTGTGTTAAGTTTGGTATGCCAATTTCAATGAGTTTATGGAGAAAGTATATAAATTTCATTGGATTTGAGTATTGGGAACTTTTGAGAAGAAAAATATTAAGTTGTGTGAAAATATTTGGGCTTAATAAAATTTAATCCATAGATAGAGAATAAAAAGTGAAAATTATGTAAAACTTCAAGATAATTCTGAGTTTTGCCATTGTTTCGAACCAACTTTGCAACCATAAATTAGTGTAACTTGCATTGATCCAGTAGCCTATGCATGTTAGACCATTGCGTAGTTCTTATCGAGATGTTTAAATTGATATCAAGTTTGGATATTTTTCAAGTCGGGACTTGCCTTGTCGAGCCAAAGTGGTATAGTAAGAATTTATGAAATCTGAAATTTCACTAAATTTGGCTAAGTATGAAAAGTCGGTCGGGCGGTCATTTTGAGCTAATCGTGCGAGCTGTCGGTGACCCATTTCTTTTGCATGTATACTCGTTGTGAAGCTTGAAGCATGAATTTTACAGCGGTATAAATTTTACTGACCAAAGCAGAGCTCGTCTCGACCTCAAACATTGTCGAACATAGCTACTTGAAATAAAATACGGAAATTTTGTAATAAAATATTGGTTGATTGGGACAGCGTGTCATTTTATGATTATCACTGTAGGGCTTGTTTGTCAATGCTTATCATATTTAAGAATCAATGTTGATTAATATTCATTATAAATAGCGATAACCTAATAAAATAATAAGATAAAATAAGAATAAGAAAGAATTTTCTTGGATAAGCTAAACCAAACATGGCCTTCCCAACCTTTGTATAAATACACCTTCTCTTCTTGCCTTTTAAACCCGGAAATCAAGTAAGAAAACTTCTGCTTTGGAATTCGAGAGAGAAAAGAAAGGTAAGAATGAAAACAAAAAAAAATTGAAAGAAACCAAGAACTTTTTCTTTCTTCTTTGTGTTGTTGAAATAGTGTGATGAAACACTAATGGAAAATGTGATGAAATACTAAACTAACAAGAGTTCATCCATCTATTCCAAGATAAGCGAGAAAGGTAGAAATTTTTCGTCCATAAATTCAAAACTTAGATTACGGCGGTGATCAAGAGGCTCTTGGTAGCCTCGAAACAAATACAATTTAGATTACGGTAGTCCCGAATGCGCTTATTATCTGGTAGTTCATTTCAGTTTAATATAATGAGTTTTTGGACGAAATTTCTCCTTAATAACCTAAAACATAAATTTTCATTTCTCTTATTTTTGATGTATTAACTCTCCATAAACTTGTAAAATTTCAGGTCACTAATCCAAGAAAAAGATTTCCTTTGTCTTTGTGAGTAAAGTTTATGTGTTTTGTTGTTTTATATTGATTATGCTTATTAGGATGAGAATATCTTGGCATGGTGTTATGTTAAATGAATCCCCTCTTATGACTTCTTGTTACCCATCAATTTTCTATCTAAGTGATCATAGATATTGAAATTAATTGCTTATACATGAGAAATTATAAGTAATAAAATCTGCTGAGAAAGTTAACTTCATGTTTATGACCTTGCATGTCTCATAAACTTATGTTTAAGTCGATTTTATGAGTTTAGAATCTGTAGTATATGATGACTTTGAAGTTGTGGTTAAAATAATTGTTATACTTAAATAAAGCCTTATATTATGTATTATTATTGTGGCTTGTTAGGAAATGTTTAATGTTGAATATTATATATTCAAGTTGTGCTTGTTTGAGTCGAGAATGACTTAAGATATTCTTGTAATAGCATGATGAATAGAAAGATGAAGGACTTTTAGATCAATCCCTTGCATGTTGATTTGGAATTTACTGATAATATGTCTCTTTGAGGAAGAACTTGAAAGAATGTTTATGTGCGAGATTTGAATCATGTTAACAATTAAATCTTGTGTTTCTATGTGTTGCATCATGGCATCATTCAAGAATGAATTCATGATCTTAAACATTAAAAGCAAAAGTTATGTTTACATAATGATCATGAACAATTAAAGAATACCATATTTAAGTTTGTACACCATGGGAGCAAGTCCCAATTTGAAGGTCACGGACTACGAGATGCCCATGGGATGAGATGCCCAAAAATGAAATGAAAGTACTTGAGCAAAAGTGCTCTAAGAAAATGAAAGTACTTTGAGCATAGAAGCTCTAATGATGTTGTGACCTTGTGTTTAGCAAAACACTATGAGTGCTCGAGTGTGCGACCCTAATATGGGAAGGGCCCAAAGAAATGAAAAAGAAAAAAAGAAATGAGAAGAAGAAGAGCGAAATGAGAAGAAAGAAAAGAAAGAAGAAAAGAAAAGTAAGAAAGAATAATGAAACCATTCATGGTTAACACATGCATAGCATTTAAAGGTTTAGCATCCATACTATGCATATTGTATTGATTGCTTATGAGTGATCGTTAACGACATTTCATGAAACATATATGTTGTCAATTGTATGGAAGTTAATATGTGTTTATTATCTTACTCACTTATGTGAATTGAGCAATAAGGTTTGAAGGTAAAGTGAAAATTAAAAATTCCATTCAATTGAAGGTATGAATTATGTGCTTTCATGTTTATGTGTTACTTTGCTCACTAAGCGTCATTGCTTATAGTCGTTTAATGACTAATGTGGAAATGGAGCGAAACTTGTGATGACCTCTCAATTTCCTTAAAAAAAAAAAAATTTCTCGGCTAAAGGCTACTAGTAGCCTTGGTGAACTAAAACTTCGACTCTGGTGAATACTAGTATCCTCCTGCTTTGATGAAATATTTTTCAACTTAATTATTTTTAAACTTCCCCAAGTTTTATACCTCATTCAATATTATTCAAAACATTTAGAAGAGATATTAAGGCATTACAAACCATTTGTAAATAAAAGTACAAGGATACACCACATACTCGATTACAAAGTACTTTAAGGAAATCTATCAATGCCTTGAAAGATTCCAATGAAGAAGGCTCGAGGAGGAGGATTAAAGATGAAGATTAACTTCAACTTTTAAAAAGAAATTTTAATGATTGTAGAAACTTTTCTTGCCAACTTTTACAATCTAATTAAGGTCTGTTTTTGTCTCTTTTACGCTCTTGTATGGATCTCTCCTCCCTTGAGAACTTATTAATGAAACATTTTATCATTTGGCTTATGATGTTATTATTGATTTTGTGTTGGAGTTGGAATGGATTAGAATGAATTAACATTTGACTAATGTTAACTCATGGATGGTAACTTAAAGCTTTAATCTGAAATCTATTTCTCGACTTTAGAATCTTAGTTGAGTAGTTCCTCTAATATACTTCAATAACTAAAGAACACCTTTAACAATTCTAAATTCATTCCACATATAAGTTCAATTCATATGATATCATAATTCTAGGAAAAGAATAAAACATACCGTGAAAGGACATCTTGAGCGAGGGTTCTATATCATCACAATCTGAGAATCATTGGACCCGGGGCTACGATGCAAAGCTTGTGGCGACCTCACAATTTCCATAAAAAATTATTTTTCTCGGCTAAAGGCTACTAGTAGCGTTCGGTGAACTAAAACTTCGATTCTGGTGAATACTAGTATCCTCTGCTTTGATAAATATTTTTCAACTTAATTATTTTTAAACTTCTTCAAGTTTTATACCTCATTCAATATTACTCAAAACATTTAGAAGAGATATTAAGGCATTACAAACTATTTGTAAATAAAAGTACAAAGATACACCACATACTCGATTACTTAAAAGTACTTTAAATTTCCACCTTACAAAACTATTACACAAGGTTTCTCTTACAATTTTCACTATCTTCAACAAATGTAGTATCCCTTTCTTTCAAAATATGATTACGATCATTCCGATAACAAAAGGTCGAAATGACACTCATTATAAGCCTATTGTTCAAAAGCGTTTCAACACTAACAACTTTAAAGGTTTATAATCTAAGAGATACTAAAATCCTTGATACTACAAAACAACCATCAAAGACTCTCGGTTATCTAGTACATGAAAAGAGAGTCCCCTTAGAAACCAATGTGATGGCATCGTAGACATATATCGTTTTGTAAGACCTTTCCTTTATGTAAAAGCCGGCCGTTACGGAAAAGCGAACCCATCGTCTTTTTCGTAATGATATAGAATCCGCCCCCATTTATAGATGTCCTTTCATAAGTATCGTTGCTTCAAAAGTAGTTTCGTTCCATTTCCTATATTAGTCATTAAGCATTTGTAAGCAATGGCGGCTTAGTGAGCAAAGTAACACATAAACATGAAAGCATATAATTCATACCTTCAATTGAATGAAATTTTTAATTATTCACTTTACCCTTCAAACGCTTGTTGCTCGATTCCCACATAAGTGAGTAAGATAATACACACATATTAACTTCCAAGCAGTTGACAACATATATGCTTCATGAAATGTTGTTAACGATCACTCATAACAATCAATACAATATGCATAGAATGGATGCTAAACGCTTTAAATGCTATGCATGTATTAACCATGAATGGTTTCATTATTCTTTTCTTACTATTCTTTTCTTCTTTCTTTTCATTTCTTTTCTTCTTTCTTTTCGTTTCTTCTTTCTTTTCTTTTCTTTTCTTTTCTCTTTTCATTTCTTTGGGCCCTTCCCATATTGAGAATTAGGTACGGCAAGCTCATAGTGTTTTGCTAAACACAAGGTCACAACATCATTAGAGCTTCTATGCTCAAAGTACTTTCATTCTCTTAGAGCACTTTGCTCAGTACTTTCATTTCATTTGGGCATCTCATCCCATGGGCATCTCGTAGCCCATGACCTTCAAGTGGGACTTGCTCCCATGGTGTACAACCTAAATAGGGTATTCTTTAATTGTTCATGATCATTATATAAACATAACTTTTTACTTTAATGTTTAAGATCATGAATTAGTTGTGAATGATGCCATGATGCAACACATGGAAACATGATTTAATTGCTAACATCATTCGAAATCTTGCACATAAACATTCTTTCAAGTTCTTCCTCGAAGAAACATATTCTTGTAAATCCCAAATCAACATGCAAGGATTGATTTAAAGTAATTCATCTTTCCATTCATCACGCTAATACGGTAACATTTTAAGTCATCCTTGACTCAAATTAGCACAACTTGAATATGGAATATTCAACATTAAACATTCCCAACAAAGCCACAATAATAATACATAACATAAGGCTTCATTTAGGTATAACCATTATTTTAACCACAACTTCAAAGCCATCATATCTTTGCAGATTCTAAGCTCATAAAAATCGAAACTTAAACATAAGTTTATGAGGCATACATGGGTCATAAACATGAAGTTAAAATTCTCTGATTTTATTACTTATAATTCTTCATGTATAAGCAATTAGTTTCAATACCTTTGATCATAGATAGGAAAATTTATGGGTAGCGATGAAGTCAGTAAGAGGATTCATTTAACATAACACTCATCTTTATATTACGATCCTAATAAGCATGATCAATATAAAACAACAAAACACATAAACTTTACTCCATTTGTCAGAAAATCTTTTTCTTAGATTAGTGACCTGAAATGTTACAAGTTTATGGAGAATTAATACATCAAAATAAAGGGAAAATGAAAATTTATGTTTTAGGCTTGGCTAAGGGAAATTTACGTCCAAAAACTCATTATATTAAAGCGAAAATGAACTACGAATGACGGTCGCGATTCGGGGCTACTAGAATCTAAATGAGTGTTGTTTACGAGGCTACCGATGCCTTGAATCGCTCTTTGTGTCTGGGTTTTAATTTATGGATGGAAATTTCTACCTTTCTGGCTTATCTTGGAATAGATGTGATGAACTCTTGTTAGTTTAGTGTTTTATCACATTTTTCATTAGTGTTTCATCACTAATTCATGAAATACAAAGAAGAAAGAAAAAGTGTTCTTGGTTTCCTTACAATTTTTTTTTCATTCTTACCTCTTTTCTCTGCAATTTCGTTGAGTTTCTTTACCTAAATTTCTGGTTTAAAAAAGAAGAGAATGTGTATTTATAGAGTGTTGGGAATGCCATGTTTGGTTTAGCTTATCCATGAAAATTCTTACATATTCTAATTTTATCGGATTATTTTATTAGTTCATCGATTATTTATCTGAATATTAATCGACATTGGTCTTAAGCATAATAAAGCATTGCCAAACATGTCCTAAGGTGAAAATCATAAAAATGACATGTGTCCCAATCAACCAATATTTTATTACAAAATTCCCAGATTTCTTATTTCAAGTAATCATGTTTGGGACAACATTTGGGGTCGGGGGCGAACTACTGTTTGAGTCAAACTTTATACCGGTTGTAAAGTTTATACTTCAAGCTTTAGCAGTACATCACAAAGAAATGGGTTGGTCGATGGCTCGTGCGATTAGCTCAAAAAAATTGCCTGACAGACTTTCCATACTTAGCCAATTTTGGTGATATTCGGCGTTACGCAAATTCTTACTATACCACTTTGGCTCGACTTTCAAGGCAAGTCTGACTTGAAAAGTACTCAAACGATATCAATTTAAACATCTCGATAAGAACTACGCGATGGTAACAACATGCATGAGGCTACGGATCAATACTGCGATACACCATTGTTGCAAGTTGGTTTGAAACAATGGCAAAGCTATAATTAACGCATTTTCCAAATTTTTCGGCTTGGTCTCTATCTATGGGATTAAATTTGATTAAGCCCAAACATTTTCACAACTTAATATTTTCTTAAAAAGTCCTCAATACGTTAATCCATCGTAATTCATATACTTTCTCCGTAAACTTATTGATTGGCACAAACTTAACAACTTTTGGAGATCATTGGTTTTCCTAAGAAAAATGCAATTTAGATTTTCTAAATTATAAAATTAAGATCTGAAATTTTCGGGTTACATAACTTACTTGAAATGCGCATACTTATGAAAGGATATCGAAAAATGGGCTTGACTTCTATATCATTACGAAGAAAGATGTATGGGTTCGTTTTTCGCAATGGCGGGGCTTTACTTAAAGGAAAGATCTTACAAAAGCGATATATGTTTGCGATGCCATCATGTTGGAGCGAAGGGACTCTCTTTTCATGTACTAGATAATCGAGAGTCTTGATGGTTGTTTTTGTAGTTTCTAGGATTTTAGTATCCCTCGTTAAGCGTAAACCTTTTATAGTTGTTAGTGTTGAAAGCGTTTTTTTGAACAATGGGTTTATAATGAGTATCATTTCGAACTTTTGTTATTGAAATGATGAATCATATTTGAAAGAGATGGATACTACACTTGTTGAAGATAGTGAAAATTGTAAGAAAAATCCTTGTGTAATAGTTTGTAAGATGGAAATTTAAAGTACTTTAAATAATCAAGTATGTGAGTATGTTTGTGCTTTTAATTACAAATGGTTTTAATGCTCTAAATATTTCTTCCAAGTGTTTTGGTAATATTGGAGTGATGTATAAAAACTTGGGGAAGTTTAAAAGAATTAAGTTTGAAAAATATTTATATCAAAGCGAGGAGGATACTAGTATCTACTGCGGTGAGTTTTTAGTTTAAGCGAAGGTTACTAGTAGCCCTCGGTAGAGAAAAAAAAATTTTTAAGAAATTTCGGAGGGTCGTCACACCACGTAACTTAATCTATATTGAATCTCGACTTCAATATAGATCGCAAATATCTCTAATGGTGATCAAGCATTAAAATATTATAAAAGCGAATAAAGAATAATCAACCCGAGTAATTAATTACTAAAAGGAAAAATTTCTAATTAATTAAAAGCGAGGTTTCATCGTTCATCCTGAAATAAGTAACTTAGCATGACATGATTATGTAAAATAATACAAGGATTGTATTAATCATGTTCGGCCCGAAAGAAAAATAAAAAGTAAATAAAACCACGATCCATTTCAATGATCTTGATCCAGTTGCCTTGATTTTCGATTCTTCATTTGTATCTTGTTCTCCCAAAATTCCTCCCTCGCGATATGTCTATATTACGGCTTTTATAAGCGTCTCCCAACTCTTCAAAGCGTGGTTGAGGAAGTTCAATTTTTTGGAGTTGTAGAGTTCTAATTTAACGAGAGCGCGAGTTCTGCTTTGCGTTTGGCCCGTGCGATCGCATGGTGTAATACTGCTGCGATCGCATGGTATTCACTAAAAGCGTTCTGCTGATTTTTGTCCTTCTGCGATCGCACCAAATTCTAACCATGTGATCATTATGGTTGATTTTGGTGCTAAATTTGAATTTCCCTCATTGATATTTGTCGTCAAGCCCACGAAGTCTCTTTTCTTAGCAATTAAGTCTCATTTTCTTGTTTGCTCTCTTTTTGTCGGATCGACATTTGATTTTGATTATTTCTTAAAATAATAAGAAAACAACGCACCATTAAGCGAAAACAATTAAAATGACTCATGTCGTTCTTTTTTGTAAGTTCAATAAGTGCGAAATTGCACTTATCAAACACTCTCAAACTTGAACTTTTATTAGGTCCTCGAATAAACTAGCTTAAGATAATCTTGCACTTAATAAAATAAGCAATAACACAATTCACGCTATAAATAGCTTGCCTTTCTTGCTTGACTTTTGCAAAAAGAAAAACTTATAATTCATGACAAGTGTTAGAGTGTCTGAGTTGTAAAAGTGTTTCTACTTAAACCATACTTGAGATGCGTGTGAGGTGATTAATCGATCAACAAATTCTATGGTGGTGATAGCCCAACCACTTGGTCAACTTTCATTTTTCCTCTCGTAAGGTACACTTCTCCCAATATGATTGTTTTCTCTCAAATCTCGAGATTTTTCGGTTAAAGGCTACAGTTCACTCATAATTTTTTCTTGTTTGAAATTTTGGTTGAGAGCTAGTAATCGTGACAACCTAGGTTTGTGAAGATTCTCTAATTTATGAGTATTTTCAATCGAGAAGATTCTACTAAGTATGTCAAACCCATTGAGTAAATCTAATCCCCAAATTTGCTTTGCAAAGATTTTTCTTTGGGCCAGAAATAAAAAATAATAATTTTTTTTAAAATAAATAGATCTTATGTGCAAAACTCAATCCATTAAACTTTCTAAATGACTCGTGTAACGAGCTTGAGGCCGATGACTCCAGTCTTTTGAACACTTAGGACATGGGGGTTTGAGAAACCACTTCTGAGCACTTTTCACTCGAGTCAAATAGGCTCTGAAAGGGTTATAATATATTAAAGGTACAAAATTCGAGTCTATTAAGCTTTCTAAATGACTCGTATAACGAGCTTGAGGTCGATGACTCCCGGAGTCTTCGAGACCTTAGGACGTCAAGTTTTAAGAAACCCCTACAAATCTTTTCACTCAAGTCAATTAGGCTACGAAAAGAGTTAGGCAATAATAATAATAATTTTGTTCATGCGTGCAATCACGTTCATCTTGGGGACTAGATTCTAACATTCGGTCAATACCTAGCTTCCTCTAGCGGTTTTCTGGTGCTCTACACAATTATTTTTTTAGCATACATAGAATTCATCACAACCCTAGATAGCCACCATTCTGGCTTTGGTATACTACATTTTTCTCACTATATTGGTTCTTGGGTTGAGATACGTATGATTCTAAGGTTTAGAAATTGTATCCTATTATTTTCAACAAGTGCACCAACATAGCTAAAAATCATTTTTTTAACCTTACCTTGCGACACAATATCACGTAAGATTAAGTGGCCTCACATTTAAACAAAAGTATACCCTGTTCACAAGTCATGATTTAAAAGCTAAATTAAATAAAAGTTGCATCATTAGGCGACAAGGCTATTCATATCACATAAACATGTAAACAAAAATAAATAAATTTTTTTTACTAAAAGGAAATAATAAAATCAAATATCAAATATCATTTATCAAGTCAAACAAATTTTCATCTGACACTTTTAAACTTAAATCATACATTGTCCCCGATGTAATTCAAAAGAAATAAACACATAAAAAATTTAGAGACTTCCGGATATGGATGCGATGGTGTCGATAGAAAGAAGGTGTGGAAGGATCAATCGGGTGGAGGTCTTTGGCATGGGTGTGAGGCGACAAATCTAGTCATGGATGTCATCAAGCTTGCCCGCACATCTGTCTAACCGCCTCTTTACACAGTGCATGATGCACGAATCGACTACGCTCGAAAGAAGGCGGCTCTGGGTAAACTCCATAGTCATCACAGGTGTGAACTACATCCGCTCGAGGTGCGGCGTCGTCAACTCTGCTCTGAGTGCGCCTTAGCTCGGTCTGCGATCGCGATAATGAGCCGTGTCCTTGCTTTGACCCTCGGTGAGCGATGTAGCATGGATGCTATGTCTCTGGTGGTCTTGTTGGTGAGGTCTTGATTGACATTTGATCTTCTTGAGCTACTCATCTGCGGTGGGGTGTCTCCTGACTGCGTGCGATATATCGTCTCGTATTTTCCAAAGCGCAAAGCGGTTGATAGGTCCTTTTTGCTTTCGATCTTGCAACTGCTCGGTGAGATCTAGAACCCGACGCCTCGCGAGATACCAGCTAATTAGAAGGCGAGAAGATGGTGTGTATCTCTTGCATGCTGTCTGGAAGCCCGACATCTTTGATCGGGATGTAGATGTAATTCTCCAAGTACATCTTTCTCCATGAGCAAGATGATATAATGAGACAAGTCCCTAGCATCATTGATAGTAGTGCGATGCTGGTCGGGTCGATGTTGTGGCTCTTAAATACATTCGTATTAAGGAGAGAATGCATCGGTTTGTTGTGCTCGAAGTCCCTTACAGAATAGTGCCATACATCGTCTCGGCCGTATAAAGCAAGACCTCACCCATATCACGAATAGAGGCGGATGGTGAATATCTTGGTGGTGAGACCATGAAAGTCGTTGATGACCCTGAGGGTAATTATGAATCATGTACCCCGCATCGCGTCTACCCATAATCTCCGTCCCATGAATATCGATATCTTGGTTGAAGTTGGTGTAGAATTCATGGACCGGTGAGATAAACTTTATGAGGTGTATCGACTACCTTGGACCATCCATAAAACATCAATGAGGTTGTATAGCTTGGAGTGGGGAAGTTGACCGAAATACAATCTCGCTCCCTCAAATGGTCCAATGGCTAATGACCTTGGTGAATCTTTCCTCGTGCTCATGAGAAAGATAATGGGAGTCGGTGGTGTCTACCGTGCTCTTTTCAGAAGTTTTGCCGGTTGCTTTTTTTTCTTACCCTTTCTCGGTGGCGGTTGGGAGGTCGTTTTGGAGCCATAATCGTAACATGAAGGAAAACAAGTTAGATCGAAAAATAACATATATGGTGTAAGACCAGCGACCCCAAACTATTTTAAACATTAGGTAAAATTTTTGAAAAAATGTGTTTGACTAAAGCTACTTGTGCTCAAAGAAATCTACCTAAGAATTTGTAAAAAATGAAGCGGAAGAGGTGGCGTGAAAGTGCATGCTTTGGTCTACCACATATTCAAATTTCTAAAATTTCGAGGTTATTTGGGCCAAGCGGATGGGGGCGAAGATGCTAACGGAGGCGGGGCTGAAGACCTATGATCACAGTTGGAATTATTTCATGATAAAAATGTGCCTAAGCCAGGGGTGAATGCTCTGAGCGATGACATTAGTCGATGGAAAACTAAACTTTGGTTTCAATGTTGGCAAAGACATTAGGGCAGGACATTTATCAAACACTATATGCATTGCATTGTTCTTAATAGGTTAAACTTCACGAATGGGTATGCAAACCCAAAATTTTCTTAACTTAAACAACTAAACCCGATCAATAACACATACTCCCTCTTCAGATTCAAGCCTAAACTAAACAACATTTGACTCCGCATTTATCAAATTGCAACATTTATATACATTTATATCAGAATCGAAAAATACATTGAAAAAAAAAAATGTGAACTTACCTTTGAATTCATGGATTTGGATGTTTAGGAATGCTTGATTGAATGTAAATTGAAGGCCAAAAGATGCTCGTTTGGTGATTTGAGGATTTATGATTGAAGAGAGTTGGTTGGGAAGAAGGAGTTTGAGTGTTTGAAAATGAAATTTCAAAATCGATTTTTAAGTTTTACGGTGTTCCTTGCGATGCGCAAGGAATGAAGAATCTGCGATCGCGAGGAATGCCAAATGCAGAAGCGAGAATATGTCGTCCGATCTATCTGATGCAATGGTTTTAACCATGCGATCGCATAATTCTCACCAGTTCAAAAAAAATTTGATAATTTTAAATATAACTTTAAAATCGTTGAAAAGCGTGCTTATGCAAGATACGGTGTATGCCTTTCTACCTAAATTAATAACCTACTTAAAATCCTAAAACTTAAACCGTGCAAAACATAAATCACTTCCTAAAAGCGGAAATAATGCTTTGAAAATCAAAATAAAAGGGAGAAAAATGGGTTTGCCTCCCATTGAGCGCTTGTTTAAAGTCTTTTAGCTCGACTTTGTCGTGTTGATCACTCGGGATTGCTCAAAGTGGTAAAGGACTTTCTTTTGAAAAATCACCCTCAAGTATTGTTTTAGCCTTTGTCCGTTTACTTTGAACACGCCCTTTGTGTCATGGCGACTTCAACCGCTCCATGTGGATAAACTTTCACTACAAGTGAATGGCGAGACCATCTTGACGTGGTTTCCCAAAAAAGAGTTTGAGTTGAGAGTTGAATAAGCGAACTTTTTGTCGCCTCAATTGCCTTTTGAATATTTTTTGTCATGTCAATTCTTGGTTTTCTCTTTATGCAGTTTGGCATTTTCATAAGCTTTCGTACACGAATTCTTCCATTTCGTTCAATGAACAATCTTTTCTCTTGGCTTCTTTCAAGTCAAAGTTCAACTTCTTCCAATAATGCAATAGGCTCGGTGCTCCAACTCAACCGGTAAATGCGCCTTCCCAAAACTAGGCGATATGGTGACATTCT
Source organism: Forsythia suspensa (assembly GCA_023638005.1). Classification (NCBI taxonomy): domain Eukaryota; kingdom Viridiplantae; phylum Streptophyta; class Magnoliopsida; order Lamiales; family Oleaceae; genus Forsythia; species Forsythia suspensa. Next base: position 15,535 of record JALRMA010000138.1, read on the forward strand.
TATTGGTGTTTTGAATGCGGTTCGATATGCTTAAGGGCATCATCGATTAATCTCGACCAATCTTTTCTCGAGGTACTCACCGTAGCTCTAAGATCCTTTTCAACTCCGGTTGGATATTTCCACATGACCACTGGTTTGTGGAAGGTGCAGATAGCCTTCTGCGGTGCTTAACACCGTATTTTCCCAAGAGTATCAAAGCGCTGTTGCAAAAATCATACCTCCGTCACTAATATTATTGCTAGAGGGTCCCAAAAGCGTGTGAAAATATTCTTTTTGAAAGTTCACCACCACCACACTATCATTGGTCGATAAAGCTCTGACTTCTACCCGTTTAGACACATAAACCACAGCCGCCAAAATGTGAAATTTGAAAATGATGGTGAAGCGGTCCCATAAAGTCAATACCCCATACATCCAAAAGTTCAACCTCTAAAATGCTTCATAGGGGCATTTCACGCTTCGAGATATATTTCTCGATCCTTTGGCATCTGTGGCATTTTTTTGCAGGCTGTAGGCATCCTTGAATAATGTTGGCCAATAAAATCTGGATTCTAAGACTTTGGTTGCTTTTTTTGGTAACTTGAAATGACCTCCCGTATGGTGAAGTATGACATTGCTCTAAAACGGTCTCTATTTCTTCTTCGGTATACATCTCCAGATTACTTGATCGGCTCCTCTTCTATAGAGAATAGGATCTTTCCAAAAATAGTATTTAAGTTCTTAAAGAACTTTTTAAATTGATGATCCATAATCGGTGGCGCGATATTGCTTGCAAGTAATTCATATAATCGCATACCGGCGATTGCAATTCCACGTGCTCTATCCCAAAATCTCCTTCGTGAAAATTTCTCATTTATTTCACCTTCTTCATTCCCTTACATTGCTCTATTCTTAACAAGTGGTCGGCTATCGCATTCTCGACCCCTTTTTATCCTAAATTTTCAAATCAAATTCTTGAAAGTAAGATCCTTTGAATAAGTCTTGATTTTGCATCTTTTAGTAAAAGATATTTCAATGCTCCATGATCCATGTGTACTATTACTTTCGATCAATGAGATAAGATCAAAAATTTTTCGAGGCAAATACTCTTTGCTAGTAATTCCTTTTACTGTAGTGGCATAATTTGTCTGGCGTCGTTGAGAGTTCGGTGGCATAATATATGACATGTATGACTTTCTCTCGTTGCTCCAAAAACTACTGCGATGACAAAGTCACTTGCATATATAAGTTCAAGCGGTAGATCGGTCGGTGGTACAATGACGGTCTTGAGATTAAACTGTCTTTGAGAATGTTAAAAGCTTTAAGGCGGTCTATAGAAATTCAAACTTAACTTCTTTTTCCCGTAAGCATTGCGGTTTAGTGATTTTGAGAAATCTTTTATGAAACTTCTATAGAAACTTTTGCATGTCTCGAAAAGAGCGAATTCCTTAACTATTGTTGGAGGAGCGGTTTCTCTATAACACGAATCTTTGCTTTGTAGACCTCGATACGATTAGTGAAATCATGTCCCAACATAATACCTTCTTGGACCATAAGTGGCATTTTTTCAATTGAGTACCAAGTTGGTTTTCTCCTATGTTGAAGTACGAAGTCAATTTACGAGGCATTAGGTAGAATGATGATCAAAATGAAAAATCATCCATAGAAAACTTCAATGAATTTTCAACCATATCTGAAAATAGACATCATGCTTATTTGAAATGTGGCGAGGAGCGTTACGGGCCAAATAAGCATACACCCTATATGCAAGCGTGCCATAAAGGCAAGTAAATGTTGTTTTTCTTGATCTTTAGCACTATATGAATCGATTGTGGCACGAATACCTATCAAGGTAATAATAATGAGAATGACACATGATGGTTCAATATCGATCAACGAATGGTAGAGGAAAATGGTCTTTCCGGTGGCATCATTCAATTTACGTAGTCAATACAAACTACGTAGCCGGTAGTCAATCATTTGGTATGAGCTCGTTATTATCATTCTTCTCAATTGTAATCCCCTCTTTTTAGTAGCCTACACTGAGCACGGGCTTACCAAGTGCTATATGAAATAGGATAGATGATCACAGGCATCAAGTAGTTTCAACACTTAGGCTTTGACTATTTCTTGCAAATGAGGATTCAAATGCGTTGATGTTGCACATTTGGTTTATACCTCTTCCATTAGAATCTTGTGCATGCATATGGATTGGGATGATACCTCGATATACGCTATAGTCAACCCAGATGGGCTGATTTGTAATTCATAAAATTCAGAAGTGGTTTATCTTCACGATCTGATCAATAAATTTGCAATGATATTTGAAAGAGTAGATGACTAAAACTGAGATAAACATACCTAAGATGAGAAGTAAGCGCTTTAGCTTTCGAGAATTGGGGCTTTTGATTTGAAGGAGGCTGCTTGAGGAGGTGTGAGTACCTAGATCCGTATATCTACTTCTTCTTTCAATCTGTTCTACTCCTTGTAAATACTCTGGCGCATTCTTCAGAAGCGGAAATCAATTTTCATCTTGAGAATATATAATACACGCTTCCCATGGTTGAAGGATTTTCCAAAGTAAATGTGTTACATTTGCCTCGTGATCAATGATATCGATCTGAAAGCATGAGTCGGGAGGAGCTTGGATCTTTGAATTGCCTTGAACCTGCGTTGAAAGTGACTTGTTCCTCATTCAATCTCAACATTAGCGCCCTTTTTGCACATCAATTGGGGCTCTTCCGATAACTAGAATGGTGGTCCCAAGATCGATTGGTACATCCGTGCCTTCCCCATATCCGGGATAATGAAGTTAGATGGGAATATGAACTTGTCACTTTTACCAAATATCTTCAACAACCCGTGCGTGGACGTTTAAGCGATCGTCGACTAATTGGTGGTGAGATTGTTGTTGACTTTGCTTCTCTAAGACCTAGTTGCACGAAAATAGAATATGGCATCAAATTAATGCTAACACCTAAATCACATAATGCTTTTTGAAAAAATGAACTACCAACGATACAAGGAATAGAAACTCAGATGGATCTTTTAATTTGGCGGTAGCTTGTTTTGCAAAGATAAGTACTACACTCCTCGATAAAAGCATAACTATTTAGGTACTCTTCAACTTCTTTTTATTTGAAAAGATTTTCTTCATAATTTTGCATAACTTGAAGCGGTATATTGATTTGGGTTTCTTGAACACATCGAGAATTTCTCGAATTACTTTTCTAGCTTATGTTTTCCACGACCTTTGAAGAAATGGAATTGGAGGGCCGTAAGCGGTGGTGGAATATAAGCTAGCGGAGAGTCCTTTTTGGTGCAACACGCATCTAATTTGTTTTTCTCTTTTCTTTGTTGGACACAATTTCCTTTTCTACACACAGGTCTAGTCATCATGAATCTGCAGCAAGTGAGCTCCGCTTCGTGGTAATTGTATTTACTTACTCTTTTTAGATTGACCTCGGTGTTGCTTGGCCATGTGCTTGGTTGTCAGCTCGGTCCAGCAGTTTAGCCATAGCCCTTAATCGTTTTCTACATTCTTTATCGCAACATCTTGTCTTTACGCATCTCTTTTAACTCAGATTCCATCTACGCGTGATAGTTTCTTCCAATCTCCCTTTTCTCTCTTGTGGTCTCCCTTGATTTGGTGGATTACGAATATTTTGGGTGTTCTTGGTAGGAGAAGTTTGGATGATTTCTCCATCACGGATTGTAAGTCTGTGAATCACGGATTATTACAGCATTGAAAATTACGACATATACAACTTGTTGGGGGGATGGCATATCAACTTTTGTCCAATGGACACTACGAAGGTGATGGTTTGCCCGCATATTACTGTAATTGGTGGAGACATCACGAACTATATTGGCTAAATGAGAATATTTCATTGCTTCCATTGCTTTGTAATACATCGATTTTTCGCCAATATAAGCGATTTGTGTCTACCTCATGTACTCTATTGCTTTCCTACCGCAATCCTCTTCTTCGTACATAATAAATTGTTCCACTCATGGTTTCAAATAGATCGTAAAGGTCCACCGGCGGATCTATTTTGGATAAACCACATACTACGAGAATCTCTTGAAGAGCGATGTTGGAGACTAGTCCGGAGTAAAAAAATAATGATTACGAGGCGCTAATGGGAAACTATGACTTGGACACTTTCGAACGATTGTTTGAATCTTTCCCATGCCTAGGTAGAAAGTTTTCAACTTTCAGTTGTTGGAAATTGAAAATTTCATATTCGAGTATGTTTACTCACGGCAGAGAGGAAATATTTCGATGTAATTCTGAATCGAAATCTGTCCAAGTAGTGATGCTCCCGGTAGAGAATCTAACCATTCTCTAGCTTTATCCATCGATTATGTGTGGAAATAGCCTCATCTTAAGTGCCTCTTCATTAACACCTTGGTATTGAAAGTACCAAAAGAATTCATCGAGGCGAGAAATGTGGTAATGAGATTTTTATCAATCATCCCGTACGGCAGATTGTTTGAGAACAAATTCATCAGCATCTGGTCTCAACTACAAGTTGCTCGTGTTTATAAGGCGGATGAACTATCTTGGATCGATTCTCAACAATCGTTGGCATCATATACTCACCATAAGGATATCTCAGCTGATTAACTAACTGAGTCGACTATTGGTGGGTGATTATTTCTGCGCCGTCTCCGATTAATGGATTACGGATTCGGTTATCCTCCATTGTGTCTTTTTCTGCTGTTGTTTCTCTTATCTTTTTTCACGTTATGCGTTGGTGAAAGCTCCGTTCAATTTCTGAATCTAAATCAAATAGATCAAGATCTTTTTGTGAGGCGCATACTGCTAACACAAACAAATTTAGAAAATAGATAAAATTCAGCGATCACGCGAAGAATTGAAAATAAATATAAATGAAAATAAATAATACTAAAGAATTGTTAAAAGCCAAATTATAAATTAACGTGGCAATTAATAAAACTAATCTCCGACAGCAAAAAAACTTGTTGTGCGATTATAATCCCGCAACAAGGCGGATGGTTATAAAGTAATAAAGTAAGTGTGTAGAGAGTGTCGAACCCGAAGACTAGATACCAATTTAATCTGTTAATTTATAATTCAAACTTTAACAATATGTGAATAAACACATATTTAAATTATAGGTTTGTGATTTTAATACTATTTTAATTAAACCTAAATTATCAAACAATTAACTTTAAAATAGAAGAACGAATTCGAGATTTTACTAACACTAGAATTCCTGGAATTCACCTACACTTCCATAATCATTTATCCGGTTAATCACTTTTTAGCTTTTAATTACCTTGAATTGAAAATTGGTGTTCCTAAAATAATCAAAAGCCTCTCGATGGTCAATCAATTCTATATGTTATGCAAACCTAATTATCTCTAATTAAGCTTGAACATAAACACATGCATTAAAATCTCGAGAACACCTAAATAGATTTCATAAAATATAATAGTAATCTCTATCTATTATTGGACCCTATATTTATTTAATACCTGCGTGTTTAATCTATATTGAATCTCTCGACTTCAATATAGATCATGGCTATATTCTAATGGTGATTAAGCATTAAAAATATTATAAAAGCGAATAAAGAATAATCAACTTAAGACCCAATTAATTCCTAAAATGAAAAACTTCTAATTAATTAAAAAGCGAGGTTTCATCGTTCATCCTAGAAATAAGTAACTTACGGGACATGATTATGTAAAATAATACAAGGATTGTATTAATCATGTTGATGAGAAAAAAACAAAATGTAAATAAAACCGCGATCCGACATTTCGATGATCTTCAATCGTTTGCATGATTTTTGATTCTTCGTTTGTATCTTGTTCTTCAGAAATTCCTCCCTAAGTGATATGTCCTATATACGGCTTTTATAACCGTCTCCCAACTCTTCAAAAACGTGGTTGAGGAAGTTCAATTTGTTTTAGAGTTGTAGAGTTCTAATTGTTTCAGAAACTTATATGATTTACGGTCGTTTGGCTTTATCTCGATCGCATGGTGTAATACCATGTGATTGCATGGTATTCACTAAAAAGCGTTATCGCGATTTTTTGTCCTTCTGCGAAGTGTACCAAATTCTAACCATGCGATCGCATCGTTGATTTTAATTACTCATTGAATTTCCCTAACTTGATATTTTACGTCAAGCCAAGAGTCTCTTTCTTAACAATTAAGTCCCTTTTCTTACTTTTTGCTCTCTTTTTGTCAGATCGACATTTGATTTTGATTATTTTCTAAAATAATAAGAAAACAATGCACCATTAAGCGACAATTAAAATGACTCATAATGCGTCCTTTTTGTGAGTTCAAATAAGTACAAAATTGCACTTATCGGTTTTTGTAATTTTTTACGTTTAATTTTATGTATACTTGTTGTTTTATTAGGAGTTTGGATGATGATTTAAAATTTTATATTTTGTTCTCTTTGTTGTTGATTTTTTGATTCAAAGCAATTTTTTTTAGGTTCGATGAAGCATGTTTAGAAAAATTTTGTTGATTTATAGGTACAAAAATTGTAGCTATTTTTTAGTTTTTCTTAGTTAGTTGTAAGTGGGTTTGTGCATGTTTATTTACAATAATTATTACATTAATTTCTTTACGTTTTATTAATTATTTCTTTTTAATTTTATGCGTAACTGGCTTTGATTGCATTAAACTACAGCTGTTGTTAAATTTTCTTAAACAATTGTTGTAACTTGAAGTGGGTTTTAAATTTTCAGATTTGTGAAATTATCTGGAAAAATAATCTGAAATTATTGTGGATTAGCCTCTATGAATTTATTGGTTGAGAAGTTAACTAGATGGGTTATTGAAACCATGGGGGCTTAATTGAAGGTTTGCAAACCTTTGTGTGTTTTTAGCATAAGTTGGAACCCACATGGGTTTTTAGCATTTAACCCTTCTTTTTTCTTTGTGTTGTGGTAGTTTGCATCTTTTCTTTGGTATAGAGATTTTGATAAATAAGTGTATAATCTTTGGTGTCCCCATTAAATTGTATGAACAACGATTTCGAATCACAGAAAACAACTATTGAATCTTGACATTTAATTTGTTGACTTGACCACTTTCTTGGTATTTCTTGGACTTTTCATCAAATACAATGACTCAACTAAGAGTTACGAAAGTTTATATTGATGTTCTCACTGTGTTCTTTGATTCATTTTATGGTTGTGAAGTTTCGTCTCTAGGTGCATGGGTATGCTCATGAGCAAAATTTTAATTATTGCTAAGAAGTAGTTGCGGTAAAAAGGATTATAAATGAAAAGAAGAGGAGGTTTTTATCAATGACCTTGAGCTTATTGATCAATAATTAGTGTTTATTTAAAGGAGTTATTGGGTCAATAAACTTGGAATTTCTTTTGAAACCAAGTTTCTACGAAAATATGTTCTTGCTTTATAAGAAGGTTAATATGTCACCATAAGAATTTATGTCATTGGCAGAGAGAATTATCTAAATATGGACTATTCAATGGACTTGCATATAATTGTTGGAAAGTGGTTTAAGGAGTAGAAAATGACTATGTAAAGTGACTTCGTGTCAACTTGACCAAAATATCTCTGAACCGAGCCAACATTTAAGAGCCGAAATAAGGTTTGCCCACTTCACCACCGGGAGACTTGCAGGGTTCGACTGATGAGCACAATTAATTAATCTTCTCACCCGAAACTTATATTCTTTACCATGACTGGTGTAATGAAAGGTGTCATTTGACTGTAATCGCAAACAAGCTTAATCTTTGATGCTAAAAAAAATGCGGCCGATCGATAAGTGCTGAAGCTAATTTCGCATGATATACTTTCAGTGATGAAAGTCTCCACATCGACTCTTCCTTGTCCACCACCCGACGCCCGGTTGTTTGACAACAGCTTCTCTTCCGATATCCTTAACTCGCTACAAACACAACCAAACCCACTTTTTCCCTATAGAATTGTTCTTTGAAATCGAAAGTCAACAATTAATTTTAACCATACATTTCATCAACTTTTATCAATTTTTACAAAAAATTGATTTTAATCAAAAATCAAACACCTTGACCAAGCTGACAATTTAAAAAGTATTTTGGCCTAATTTGAAACAAATTACTTCTTGCGATTTGACTTTGTAGACAATTTCCCCTTCTAAAGAAATCTGTATATAGTTCATTAGAAAGTTGAAAAAAATGCGCAACTCTACACATTATTTTGTTAGCCTGAAAATAGAAAACAACATACAAACCGTAATATCCACTAAAAGCGATTATTGGCTCCTCCTTCAATTGGTCGAGAAATTACGAGTATTGTTTATGCGGCAATTCAAAATTCTGAGTAGAACCTTGGTATGCTATGATAGATCAAGATCAGTTGGAGAATATTAAAGTTCCCATTTCTTTGTTTTCAAGATATTTACGCATAGTTTTTAATTTTGTAAATACCCAAAACTTGTATATTATCATTTCAAAATGTATTATTGAAAACAAAGTTAATTATAACTAAAACTCAAAACACATTTTGACATTTTGAGTGTTTAAGTAAAAACATTGAAAATACTCAAAACAAGAGAAAAATTATTTAAATAAAAATTCTTAAAAACAAAAATTCTAAAAAAAATTAAAATTCTAAAATACTAAAAAATATTCAAGCTATCATCGATAATTTAAATGAAAATAGATTTAGGAGGGTGAACTCAACTCGATTTTAAAAGATTTGTATGTTTATGAATTCGAATGGATTTCATGAATTTAAATAGAATACTACTAATTTATAAGATTTCAATGAATTCTATATTATAAATTTCAATATATTCTTATGGATTTTTGTGAATTTTCATGAATTTGTGGTTTTTAATTAAAAATAGTATATTCTAAATAGTTCAAGTAATTGTCTTATATAAATAAATATTTTGAGTAGAATTTTGGAAAGAGAAAATTCTTAAAATATAAAGAAATAAAAACTATTTTCATCGAATAGGTGAATGATCCGATGGATTAGGAAGTATACCAATCAGACAACTAAGCTCATAAAAGAATAAACTAATAAATAGGTCATCCGCCGTCTCTAATTTGGCAATTAGATCCATTATTTAGGGATTCACGTTACTATTTTCAATTTTCTTTAATTTTGAATTAAAATTTTTTTATTAAAGAGCAAGGCTTGAAAAAAATTGAAATAAAATTTTAATTTTCACTTTCTTTCTACTTTTTTCCCCTAAAATAATATCTTTCATATCGAGGCGTGAGACTAGATGATGGACATTTAGGATTCATTCTCTTCCAAAATCGATTGTTTAATTATCTTGTATAAAATAATATTTTGTGGTTTAAAAGATAATTTACACGTGTCACTGATTGATGAGTAAATTTTTCAAGTCCAAAAAAAATTTTGTAGTCTACAATGATTTAATAGTCTAATATCTAATTGCTCTATGTGGTATTAGACTAATTATCTAATTAATATTTACTAATAGATTATTTATATTTTCGGTCCAATTGTTTGGTTCAATGAATGGTCATGGAGTATCGAGAATGAAATTTTAAAGACAATGTTTGACAATTGTACAAAAATAAAAATTAAAAATTAAAAAATTTCCATACTAATATAAATTGAAAATCAATAATAAGAGTTTACTATAAAACTTGTAGTACAAACGAGAAGAGAGGCTAGAGGAAGAGACGCGTTAGGGATGACAACAAGGTGAAGACGACCATTCCATCCCGTCCGTCGAAATTTCTATCCTCATACTTGCCCGTTCTGCTTAAAGCGGGGAGGTCGGGATTGAGTCGGGTCGGTTCGAGTCGAGGGGCGTTCATGCCCCTTTTCGCCGTTAAATTTTTGATTATTACTCTTAACGTGATTTTCATTATTTTTTACTTTATATTATGTTTACTAAACAAAATGAAAAAATACAAATCAAGAGGTTGTGATGTAGTGGTTAGGATTTGTGGATTAATCTTCACATTGCAACACCCGTGTTCGACTCTTTTTAGTCGTAGGACGCGGGTCATTTTGCCATCTCTAATATGTTTAATAGAATAGTTGGATTGAAATTTTGAGGGTGATGATAGAATTCCTAAAGAATTTTGTATTCATATTTATGAGCTCGAAATTCATGTAAATCTGTTTAAATCTTCTATTAATGAAATCTTTAGAAATCCACTAGTAATTGAGACACATAAATTTCTATAGAATCTATTTAAATTTGAGTTGAAGACACTTAAATTTCAATTGAATCTATTAAAATTCAAATTGAGGATACTTAAATTTGAATTGAATATATTAAAATATGAGTTGGGGACATCAAAAATTAAATTGATTTTAAAATCTATTCAAATTTAAGTTGAGGACACCCTCTTAAATTATTAGTCCACATCATTAATTTTAGTTTTTTATTTTCTATTTTGTCAATTTATTATTTTGTATTTTATTTTTCAAAATGTAAGAACCACTAACTTTAAAATATATATATTATTTGATTATATATTAGCATAAAATTATTCTATTTTACCGAATAATCAAATTCATTGAATAAAATTTTATAAAACAATTTCTCAAAATTTTATACAAAAGCGTGTTTTCTAATTTTACTGTTCTGAAATAGTTTTTCAAATGACAAACCAAACGCTTTTCAAAATCTTAAAACAGAAAATTAAAATAAATTCAAAATTCAAAACTTAAACGCATAGATAACATGTCATTAGTAGTTGAGCAACAATCAAGAATTGCAAAAGATTCATTGTAAAGCAGAAGAATCAGATTATGAGGATTTTAGTTTATAAAAGTAAAATCTCTAACACCAATTGCCAAATAACACCATTGGCGATCCAGTCCAGGAAATTAAATTTTAATTTTCAATCTGCATGTCTGATTTAATTCCCAACAGGGAAAATAAAATATATGAGCATTTCTATTAAAATGGGGTTAATTACACTATACCACTGAACTTTACACTCAGTTTCATTTATACCACCGAATTTTAATTCGTTTCATTTATACCCCAAACTTTATACCATGTTTCATTTATACCACCGAACTTTAATTCGTTTCATTTATACCACGAACTTTAAAGTTATTTTCAATTATTCATATTTTATTTTTCTTTTAGCCCATTCACTTTAACTTTTGTTTACTTTGCTAATAACTCATTATTTATGACATTAAATTCAACTAATTCGTTTCAACGGATAAAAATTAAGTTGAGGATAAAATTTAATGTCATAATTTTAATTTTTAAGTTGAGACGGGTAAAAATTAAGATCCTCAACTTAAAAATTTATTATTTTATTGATTAAATTTGAACCAAATCAAAAGGAAGTCATTTTCTTTATCTCAATGTTATTATATTACTTGCTAATTCACTAAATGTCTTGACTCAACAACAAAATAATTATATTAATTTATTTTATAATAAAACTATATGGAAATGGGCGAAATAGATAAAAGTAAAAGTGAAGGGCTAGAAAGAAAAATAAAATATGAGTAAGTGAAAATAACTTTAAAGTTTGATGGTATAAATGAAACGAATTAAAGTTCGTGGTATAAATGAAACATGGTATAAAGTTCGGTGGTATAAATGAAACATGGTATAAAGTTTGGTGGTATAAATGAAACGAATTAAAGTTCGGTGGTATAAATGAAATAGAGTTAAAGTTCGGGGTA
>JALRMA010000139.1:0-13484 GCA_023638005.1 Forsythia suspensa
ATATAATTTTATCACTGAAAAATTGCGGCTATAACCGTAACAGGGCTTGTTAAAATTCAGAGACAGACAAGTAAATCTCTCCAACTTGAAATTCTTGGCACAGTATCTTGAAAACGGTACGGTATGCGCTGATGTAATTTTTTACATACCACACCAGAAGTTCTTAAAGAAATTGTTCTAAAAGCTCGTAGTACAGATTTGAGCAATGTAGGGAAGTTCAGTAAAAGTACATTTAATTTACAAGGCTGATGCTTGTCGAGACATGAGTCAGAAACACATGACCTCAAATTATATGGATTGTTTAGTTTCTAACACTTCCTCCTTTTCCCCACCATTTTCTTTCTTTACCCATAGCAGCGCCTGAGGAAAATCAAATAGGCTTTAGGGTCGCCTAATGTTTTGTTATCGATTGATTTTCTAACAAAACATACTTATTTCGATAGCTCTCACAGCTCCGGAAACATAGGTAGAAACTAGTCAAAAATTTGCCATGTCAAGAAGGAGCCTCCGAGCCAGCAACATATTAAAATTTTTGACATAAAATCAGACCATTACATAATAATCCATTGGAGTTTGATGCTGTCCCGGTTGGTAAAATTGTTTTTTCAGTGAGAATCTCTCACCGCTTGAATAAAATAATCAATTTTATTTTATTATTGCTCCAACTCATGTACTGTTACATTATGATGTAAATTGAAAAACCTTCTCATCGCCCTCATATTAAATTCTACGTCATACTGAAAATCACGCATGTTAAAAAGTTATCTTTGGAAATACAAACTCAGGCAGCACTTGCTTTTTCAAATTTCATTAAAGTTTGCGAATCCATATATTATAAGCACTTTTCACTGAATCTACAAATCCCATTTCAGGAGCTCTAACTTTTGTTGAACAAGCTTTCCAGTCACCTCTACCACACATCAAAATCAGTTCTGTATTCATCACGCACCTGTAAAAGAAAAAACATCCTGAAATTAAATCAAAAGACAGACATGTAACTATGGCTAAGGAACAATACCGCCTAACTGACAATTTTGATGAAAATGAGTTAGCGCCGCTACCGCATTCTACAGTGTATAATGCACAACTAAGTATTTTTATTGTTTTGAAAATCCGCATGGGAGCGCTGTAATAACGCTTTGAAAAAATACCGCCTAACTGATTTTCAAAAGTGAATACCGCCCAACTACAGTAGTGCCGATGTAGTCTTTTCTCTGTCCTGTGAAATCACGGATTGGTAGAGAAGTGGTATTATTTGTCAGCCATTAATAGTGTATACTACACAACTAGGTGTTTTTACTTTTTTGAAATTCCACATGGGAGCGCTGTAATAACGCTTTGAAAAATACCGCCTAACTGATTTTCAAAAGTAAATACCGCCCAACTACAGTAGTGCTGATTTTGTTTTTCCTCTCCTGTAAAATCACCTGATTGTCAATTAGGCGGTATTGTTCCTTAGCCATCTGTAAGCCTGAAAGCCATGAAATTAGCTACATTGTAAAAATAATAAACACTGGATGAATACATCTGATTCTTATGCAAATGTTGGGTTTCAAAACTTAAAGATTAATGTAGAACTTTCTTGACTGATGGTTTCCTGCAAATAATAAAAATGGAGGGTTACTTGAAAACAAAAGAAGATCATCTTGAGTGGGAAACTAATAATAGAGCAGAAAATAGAAAACATTGAATTGTTAGAGAAATTTCAAATGAGTGGAGAAAGTTAGTTGCAGGAACATTGAGCAGAAAAAGGAAGGACTGGGAGCAGAATAAGGAGAAAACGGTCAAAATTTTCGTCTCGATGCCACAGCTTGAAAATAGGGATTGAAGCCGCCACGTTGGGATCAGTAATTCTTCTGAATTCATCTCGCACCTGATGATAAAATAATTGGAATTCTTCATTAAGTAAAAATCTAATGGGTTATTAAGTTGTTATACCTGTTCATTTTTAAAATTTACATAGGATTAGTAGAGAGCTGACCATTAGACACGAAGGTTACAGAGTCACAGAGGACTAAGCCTGTTAGTAATCTCATCAGATGCATTACTACCAGAATGGTGCTGTAGGAATAGGTTAGTCGAGTTGAATCCTCTTTTGTTAATGCAGTTAATATAATCAACCTAATTATAGACAAGAGTCCCTGGAGCGTATCAACTGCATATTTTGCCTCACACTATTATCAACCATTCATTTTATTGATACTGTAATCCTCTCTTGGATGTGATCACAACAGATCAGGAAAACTGCATCATTTTCTTACATATAGACTATAGAAGCTCGATTAGTTGTGAGTTTACTGCAGAACAAGGAAAAGATTATTTGAAAGGGCTTTGAGTAAACTGCTAAACTAAAAAGACTTTCCTGTATCAATAAAGGTGAAGCGAACTCAAAAATACAAGTTGGGTTCAATTGACAAAAGGAGGACAAGAGGCGATCGATGCTCCTATTCTTTTTTTTCAAGCGGATTTTTGATTTTCGAACCGAACCCGAACCGAACCTCTTAAAGGTTCCCGAACCCGAACCTTTACCGAACCTTTTACCGAAAAACTGTGATCTTATAAAACGCTAATTCATTGATTTTTTTCATGATTATTTGGACCCGCCAAAATCCGGATATTCGAGGACTTTTTTTTACGCTTTAGGCGATACTTATGCACGCGTTTGTTTTGACGCGTAAAAACGCGCGGCAGAATCACGCGTGCATAAACGGACGTGCGTAGTTTTTGACGCGCGATTATCTTACAATTGCGTGCATAAACGGACGCGCGTTTATTTTTACGCGCGTCAAAAAATCGCGTGCATAATTGGACGCGCGTAGTTTTTGCCGCGCGTTTATTTTACGCGCGTCAAAACAAACGCGTGCATAAATAGCGCCTAAATAATCGTGATTGCTCCCCACGGACGCTAGCGATATCGAACTTAGACGCTAGCGATATCGAACTTCGATATTTTACACGGGATCTATAGCGATATCGAACTTCGATATTAGCGATATCAAACTTCGATATTTTACATGGGATTCATAGCGATATCGAACTTCGATAGCGAAGAAATACGGTAATACACGAAGGTTCGGGAAGGTTCGGACCGGCAGCCACAAATCCGAACCGAACTCGAACCGGCCTCCGGTTCGAACCAAGGAGTTGATGCAAAACAGCCCGATTTTGGCCCCCCTGGATATTGTTCTTTCCTATTGCCAATTATTAGGTACAATGAGAGATGTCTATCCTGAAATTTTCAGGGCCCCAAAAAATTCTGGGGGGCCTCAGGAAGGGTCAAAGTTTGGACCTTTGGAGTCAAATATCTTTTAAAGTATTGAAGATAGAAAGTTGCGGTTTGCGCCAAAATTCGCAGAATAAAAAGTACTTTCAGAAAATGGGGTCAAAATTGATTTTGCGATAATTTAAACCCCCGTTTTGGTGGGTTTTATGATTTTGGGTCATGAATTTCCTCCCTTTTTCTCAGATTCCCAAAATACACCTATTTTAATTTTTTTTCTTTTTTTATATGTTATTCCCAATGCAATGACACGTCGAATGACGCAACTCCCACCCCGGGGCAATTTTTCCTTCCTGAGATATGACAGCTTTTGTGTGAGGAACCTGAAGCCATTTTATTGGTGTTTTATTTAAAAAAAAGTTTTTTGATTTAAGTGTTTTTTTTCACGAGTTATACTGTTTTGAGTACCGTGAATACGGGAATTTGACCCTCTCGTGCCAACTTTGACGGACCATAACTCTCGAACGAAACATGGTTTTTCATTGCGGTTTGTTGCATTTTAAAGCCATACTATTGGTGTTTTATTTAAAAAAAAGTTTTTGATTTAAGTGTTTTTTTCACGAGTTATACTGTTTTGAGTACCGTGAATACGGGAATTTGACCCTCCCGCGCCAACTTTGACGGGTCATAACTTTTAAACGAAACGTTTCCCCACATCGCGGTTTGTTGCATTTGAAAGATCATTATGTCAGGTTTATTTACGACAGTTTTTTGTTATGCTGCATGCGTTGCGTCTATGTTTAAAACTTATAAATTCTAATTTTTGGAACCCGGAAAAAGTGATAAAATGCTATAACTCAGCAAAAATTAAAGTAAATGTAACTTTATACACATCAAATTAAAGGTATTTAAGCGATCTTCAATTCAAAAAAAGTTTGAGTCGATATCTTTTTGTTCAAAAGTTATAGGCATTTAAAGTTTTAACCTTGAACCCCCCCCCCGGCCCCCAGGGGGCTAGGATCAAAAACTGGCCAGATTTAGACACCTCAGATGATACTCTATCACCCCTGAAAAAATAAAAAAATTTCGAGGGGGCCAAAGTCTATAGGAAATGGGACAACCTCTTTTGAAACTTTTGAAGGTCCTTGACCAACACTGTAACGTTCCCAAAGTAGCAACATGAGGGGTGCAGGGTTAGATGGGGTTCGGTGCCATCAATCACCATTGGGGACAGATGGTCCTAGAATTCTCAAAAAGTTTCATTGGTAAGGTTTCGGCTCCAGGGACTGCCGAATATTGATGTTTCAAAACCCTGACCCTGGAAGCCTCCTTAACGTAAGCAACCCTTGAAAAATACGCTTGAGCAAACTGTGTACAGCAAAAAAGCTAGACTTTTTTTCTGATTTCCAGATACTGCAGAGACATTCAATTCAGTACCTTTGCTGAGGCTGATCAATACGCACAAGTGTTGCTGGCATGATCTGCAGTGTGCGTTCAGTTAGATTCGGATGAAAATAATTTAGATGGGGACCCAGCCTGACACAGAAACTCACCTCAGAGGAAAACATTGATGTTCCATAATTGAAGTTCTAAGAATCAAGAATTTAGAGGATAAACATGTTTTTCGCAGAGACAAGATATACTAGAGACAGAGCATTGGAGCGACTTTGCATTGGAAAGCTTTCACACGTAGCAACTGGGACCCGCAACTGGCATCATCGATGCGAGTGTTGAGTGTTGACCTCCCCAGTTTCTGCCCAGTTGCGCGGGCCGCGCAACTGAAAAATCATCGTTGAGAACGGAATTCATCAAAAATCTGCATTATTGACACGATCCTGCAATAAAATTACTGAAAACTGCAAAAATATCTGAGTTGCGACTGTTGAGCACCGACCAGTTGCGGGTCCCAGTTGCTACGTGTGAAATCGGCTCAACGAGCTATATAACTAGAGGGGCTGACCAGAAAAAACTTACGGGCCGAACGTGCCGACATGGAGCCTTCAAGTTACCATAGGATGGTATAGGAATGACCCTTTTTTTTTAACCTCAAAATTTTTCGCGCGCGGATTGCCAACATTGATTTCAATGTATTTTGAGGTTAAAAAAAAGGGCCCGTCGAGCTCCATGGTTCCACGCTTCGCCGCCACGGCACAGCCACTCTAGTTATTTAGCTCGTTGTAGAGTCCCTGTATAATAAACTGAGAAGAGTCCGGACGTGAGTGAATACATCTCTGATTGGCTGGCTGCCATGGAGCTCGAGTTGTCCAAACAAACGGCTCTTACCAACCTGATCTATATGGTGCGCATTTGCATTTTTGAGTTGTAAGCAATATATTTGCGTTTTCATTCTCAATAGATTCACTTAAAAGCGCTTTTAAATGATTTTACGGGGAACACAAACAAGAACGATGAAAAAATAGCCCATATTTTTTTTTTACTTTAATTCAAGGTTTCACTGTGTTAAGTTGGCATCGAGTTGTCCAGGTACGTTCACACTGAACTGCTCCAGCTCGCGAGCGTTCACCCAGTGTTCAAAAAAGCTAGAAAAGCAATACAAAATGCTAAAATCTGGCTCCAGGCTGCAAACTAATGCTGGTGTAGCATCGGCTATAGCTTCGGAACCAGATTTCAGCATTTTTGCGTTGCTCTGTGGTTCCAGCGCTCGCGAGTCCAGTGTGGACGTACCTGGACAACTCGGCCTCCATGGTCCGGTCATGTCCGAACTCTTGTCAGTTTATTATAATTTTCAACGAAAAATAATTTAGAAAAGAAAAAGTTTAAGCTCAAAAATGACAAAATTATGGAATAATTTCCGCTGAAACGCTTTCTGTAATCTACAGAACTTGTTAAAAATATCTGAATGGCGACTTATAATGTTCTTCCCTGTAGTCTTCAATTTTTCTCTACGATAAATTATTCTCCGAGATACCTCACTCTACTCGAGATAGGTATCTGAATCTCACCAGGCCGCACTACTCAAGAATGTCTCAGCAACATCAAGGTTGCATTTACATCGACGCCATCAAGGTAAAAAAAAAAGTCAACAAACGTCAAAATCGCATCAACCCTGGACATCAAATTGCATGTTTTTTTTCAATTGCATCTCTATGTTTAAATCCTAGCGGTAGTCAGTCAAGTTAAAATCAAGGAAAAATCAATATTGACAGGTTAGAAGTGCAAGGCCGCAGCCACAGGGGGCCAGGGCGTGTCGCCCCTCCCAACTCAAACATCTCCCCTCCCTCCGTTTAAAGTCAAAGCCGTAATGGCGGAAAACTTTGTTCTTTTTCTGCACATTGGAGGTCGATTTACGTTTTGGCGCCCTGTGCAAAAAAATTCCCGCCCCCCCTCCCCGACATCACCACCCCCCTTCTCAATCGCAGCAGTTTCATCGAAACGCCGAATACTGACTGGATACGTAGTGATCCGCGAAGTGGGCTTTTTCGGCTACGAAGCGAAGCGCGAATCAAATGCGAAGCGAAATTGGATAAAACGCCTTCAAATAAGATGATATGCAATATGCAACACGCGAAACTTCTCCGCGGTCACGGAAAACGTGAGCATTGCGTCGCTTCGCGGGGGCGAAGCTTCGCGATTTTCGCAATTTTGCGATTTTCAAAATTTTCTGTTAACAAATATAATTTTTCATCAGATTTTTTTTTTTGGGGGCGTCGAAAATATGGCGCCCCTTAAAATCTGGCGCCCTGTGCAAATGCGATGGCTAAACTCTGAAACCACGTATCTCCAAAATTGACGGTTTTGAGTTAGAGACGCTATCATGAAATAGAGGTCACCGTGCATCTACTCATAAAATTTCACAACTCAAAACGCACGGGAAGTAGTTTATAAGAAGCTTAATAAAACACGTATCTCTGAGGCTTAATTCTGAAACCACGTATCTCTCGCTGCGAGCTGGTGGCGGCTGGGCTACTACATGTCTTTCTGTGAAGGGAAACCGCATAAAATTCCTTTATTTCGCTAATTATGCAATGCGTTCTCCTTTAACTTCATATTACAGTATTATTTTGTTACTTTTACGTCATTTGCCGAATATCGCTTCGATAGCTGAAACTGTCCCAAATCATAACCTCAATTTTGCACACATCTCTTCAACCTTGGCTCTGTTACACACCTATGGATTCTAACAAGCTGGCGAGACATAAATTTGCACTGAATAGGAAAAATATAAAAAATGGTTTGTTTAAATTGTGTTTTTTTTTTATCGCTGTCATATAAATAAAAGAATTAAACCAGTAAAAATGAGTGGTAAAATGAAGCATCCGTCGATGCCCGAACATAAACGTAAACAAATAATAAAAGTGTTAAAAAATATTCTTCTAACACCCATCAGCAAGCGCGGGCATTAATTTTCCCGAAAAAACATCACTTGTCACCGTCAATAGAAGAGTAAATTGCGTAAGTAACTCAATAAAAACTGTTTATTGTCCGGCCGTTAATTCTAAAAACACGTATCTCTCGGCAGAATGCGGTGTGAAACTGAGGTAAAACACGTATCTCTGATTTACGTCAGTTTTTCATTATTATTTCACGCTGTATCATGTAAAATGTTTTGGGGTGTTGTTTATCTACAGGAACGATACTTTTATGACGATTTTTGACCGGTTTTGGAACCTATTTGATTTAATTGGAAACGGAAAACAGTTTTTTGGCTCTCCTGAAAAGTTGACATTTTGGAGATACGTGGTTTCAGAGTTTAGCCATCGATAAGTCAAAAAACACGTATCTCGATTTGCGACGTTGCAAATTTCCTCCCACATTTTATTTGTTTACGGACGAGCCTTTGGACGAATTTCAATGAAAATTTTACCGAATTTTCTTCACACTACCAATAAAATTCAGTGAAATTTTCATTCTAATCCCTTCAATGGTTCGTTTGTAAAAAAAATAAAATATGAGAGGAAATTTTGAAACGTCGCAATCGAGATACGTGTTTTCATTCTTTTATTCACCGGTTGGTCGACCGGTTTCTGGCAAAACAACCAAGTCGTTCTTTTATCCACCGGTCGTTTGCGGAAAGATACCGGTTGTTCTCGTTTGACCGTTCTTTTATCCACCGGTTGGCGAATTGAAACGACCGGAATCAACCGACTATTTTCTCGGTTGTTCTCGGTTGTTTGGGAATTGTGCCCTCTGATTGGTTGACTGATACCAAAATGTAAACATAATCCTAACCTCTTGCGACGAGAGAATTAAGTTTTCATTTGCCAGACTTTAAAATTGCTTTTGATTTTACCAGGAGATCATTTTGTAAAAAGATTTGAGAGGGAACATTAGTATGTGTATTTCTAAAAAAAGAGGTACCGGAGCTGTGTTTTGGAGCACCTCGTCCTTGCCCGACTAGGGGGTCTGGGGACACCCCCAGCTTGCGGGGGGTCCGGGGGCCTCCCCGGAAAATTTTGAAAATTTGACCTCCTTAAACGCTATTTTAAGCACTTCAACACCTAGATTTCTTCTTTTTTATTTACAGTTAAATCTTTCATTTTGTCTCTAATTTTGCTCATTAAATGTGAATTTTATTTATTTAAACCAAAAACTCTTTTTGAAGCGCTAAGCCCATCCAAAAACGTCAGTCATCCCTTCCTTTCCTCAATTTTGACTTGTTTTATTTATTGTATTTTTTTGTTCTTTCTGTACCAACAGATCACTTTTTTCGTTCTTTCAAAGAATTAAGATATAATTTTTTTTTAATATTACGAGTTTCACAGGGGCGCCCAATGTTGTCTCATTAAACTTAAGCTAAAGCTAAGAAAGATTAAAGTTAGGCGGCCTGGTCCGATTCCGATCATTTGAGGGGTACGGAAGATGAAATGAAAGGGAAAAAAAAACGCTAAGCAACTCTTTAGTTTTATTTTCAATATTTTTACAAAAACTCGTGCTTCTAGCGGTTTGGCAAGCCCAGAAACATCCCTCTCCTACTCTTGTAATAGTAAATTTAAATTAAAAAAATTACATTAGAAAGTTATATTTACTTTATTTACGCAAATTATTAAAAAAAAAAAAAAAAAATAATCTGACTTAAAAAGGTACCGGAGCTCCGCTCCGGATTGAAGGGGGGGGGTGGGGGTCTTATTGAAGATTTGTACAGATACCGATACACATTTTTTTTTTTTTTTTTTTGGCCTTGGGAATTATTTTATATTCTTTGGAGCACACTCATTTCAGAAGAGAGGTTATTGTTGAAAAGAACACCATACATTTTTCTTTAAATGGAAACAGATTTCACGAACTTGTTAAGACTTCCCAATCTACTGATCTACATAAGCGTAAAGGCTATTTTTTCACATGACTGGCAGCATAAAACCAGAACTGCATCTTTTCAGATAAGCATACTTGGTAAAAACAAAAGAACCTGTTCAATTAGAGCCTTTTTCTGCTCTCAAAGGGACCAAATTTCAAGTATATATATCAACTTGTTTCTAGCTTTTTGTACAAGAACATCCAGTCTGTAAGTTTTGAGTACTTAATCTGGATATTTAGAGATATCTTGGATATATTTACAGGGTCAGTCGATGGGTGGTTTACCAGTTCTCTTCAAAAAAATGCCAATTTTCGGTAGAATTGATGCAAATTTAAATATGAAACATTATACCACTTTTTCTTCAAATACTTATGCGTTTTAGTAGGTAGCTAGATGTAACATATTCAGAGATGAAAGTAGTATAATGTTAGCTAGTATTGGAACACTAACTTTTATATCATCCACAGCTTACATCTTAAGCACTTTTTTTTTTTTTTGCAAAAAGTCATGCACTCTTACAATTCTTGACATTGCCATAACTATAATTCCATAGGTATGCCTATTTTGCACGATTATTTCTGAACTACAAAAAAATTTATAACAAATTTGGAGCACGTTTTGAATATTTTTAGTGGGGTAAGTTGAACTTTTGGCAATTTTCCTCACAAAATGCCTTTACTATACAGAACTCAAATGAAGATTTAGATGTGAGCACAACTTTATACTACTTTCATTTTTGAAAATGTTGCAGTCTACGCCAACATGCTTTCGACAAAATTCAAGGGAAAGTAGTAGTATCGTTGCACTCACATCTAAATTTGCATCAGTGCACCGAAAATAGGCATTTTTTGAAGAAAACTGCCAACTGCTCTAAATAGATCCAAAATGTTCCTAAATATCAGATTTTGGCCAAAACTTTAAATTGGATATTCTCGTACTAAAAAGTCAAGAAACAAATTGAACAGTGTTTAGCAAAAGGAACCAAGTGCATTACAGTGTTTTCAAAATCGTGCAACTTCTTCTTTACCGTAAAGAAAACTGAATGCATGTACAATAATGAAATTTACAGAATTGTTTTCATTTAAAATTAAAATTTTTGGCGGAGAAACAAAAACTGTTCGAACTTTGGGCGTTTTTGAGAAAAAGAAAAAGTTGCACGATTTGACAACACTGTAATGCACTTGGCGTCTTTTGCTAGCGCTGTCAATTGATATCTGACCCATTTAGTGGCTGAAAAAGACCCTTAATGGGACAAGTCTTCTAAAGTTCTCGCTTGATTTCTTCTTCCTCTACTATACGCTAATCGATATGCATAAGTTATTAGGCCAAAGTTGTGCAAATAAGGATCATCGTAATAGATTTTCTATGTCTCTACATTTTTCATTTTGTCAAACGCCCTCCAATAGTTTGCATCAGCTAATCACATTGAGCTATTACAGCTAGTTGTGTGGAAAAGTCTCATCTGGACAAAATATAAGGGCGAATCTTAGGAGGCTCTTGGAACTTCATATGCCAGCCTTCCTCCAATTCTCCTCAAATACATGAGAGACACCCTATCTATGAGGAGAACTGGAGACAATTTCAGTTCAGGAAGTTTCAAAGAGTCTCTTAAAGTCCACCTAAAATGAGGAAAAATAAAGGGAAAACCGAAGAACAACAAGAGTTCTATAAATTACTTTATATATTTAAATAATCTCTAAAAGAAAAGAAAATAATATGTTAACTACAAATATATATATTTATAAGTATAATATCAATAATAACTTTGTAACTACATAATTACACAATTATAGAAAGAGAATATTAAATTGTTAAAAGAAATGATAAAACTTCATCTTAAATTACATGCAATCATAGAAATTACAGAATATTTAAACACTACAGTCAAACATACCAATGAGAATATTTCAATAATCATTACAAAAAAAATTAGAAAAAATTTTTTGAGAATTCTAGATTAAGAGTTAAAAATAACGAGCGATTTTGTAAGCAAATTGAATGGATGACTTCAGTCTCAAGACACTTGGGCGGCATTTGATGAGAACATCAACTCATCATAACTCATTTCTGAGAACATTATAAAAACCTCTGTTTGTCATTACAGAGCAGCTTCATAAATTTGGCTCAATGGCACTAGATACAATACTGTTCAATAATCACTATACATTTTAATCATCGTACAAACAAAGACCAACAACTCTTAGAAAAGAAAAGACTCATGAATAAAAAACAGAAAAGTCCATCAACTTGAAAAGCTTCCAAAAGTTCTTTCTGCGTTTGAAGCTTTGCTGATCAACATTAACTACATCAGCGATTCTCAAACTCAGTCTGCATACGCTAAAAGGGTCGGTGTGCGGGTAAAAAATCAAAATATTCGAGACAGAGAAAAAAATTAGCTAGATAAAATAAAGAAATGTGATCAGATATGTGAAAACCGTCCCAAAAACATCAAAAACCGCTAAATGATGAGCTAAACTGATGCCTTAAAAGCCAGTAAGCAAAAAAAAATTGGCATTTTTCACAAAGGTCTGCCATACTTCACTTGCCCCCAAAAGTCTGCAGCCTGAAGAGTTTGAGAACCCCTGACTTGCATCAATAATTTGTTCAAATTGCTTCAAAATGAATAACCAAAGCTAATAACAAAATTTAAGTAAATAATATACTTAGTAAATCAGGGAAGGTTTTGCTGTCGTTAATTAAGATTTATAACAGCCAAAGAGATACAAGACTACATTGATTACATTCTCTTTCATTTACTCAAGGATACTTCTTTATTGCACCTTAACACGTGAGCGTAGAGCAAAGAACACTACAAATAGCACCTTAGCTCCATGAAATTCAAAAATACAGCTCCAGACTGAATCAACAGAATCATTACCTCAATGGCCAGGGTAATAATAAAATACAGAAATCTGAGGTTTAATTTACAAGAGGCAATAATTGACAATGTTACACAAAAATAAGTGGCTACGCTAAAATAAATTTTTTTTTAAACTGATCCTCAAGATTAAAGAAATTTATTCATTTGCTCAAGGGCATGTTTAATAGGACTCCGGGTATATACAAAAATAAAGAGATAGAAAATAAACTCCTTAAGAGATAATTACAACAGAATTTAAAGAAAAGATAAACAAGTAAAATTAATTGCATAAAAATGTACATAATGAATAACAGAGACCAAGGATAGCTAAACAAAGTTGTCAGATTATGACAAAAATCACCAAATTTAAAATTAAAAATATGAGAAATGTGGTAATTTTCTGACACTATCTGACAACCCTGAAAACTAGATCATGGATTGAAATTAAGTAGCAGAGGTATACTCTCTTTCAGCCAGTAGATTTTTAAGAGCAAATAATAATAATCAAACACAAAGCTAATTACATTGATACAAATTTAGAGAGAAAAAAAAAAGTAAGAAAAATACATAAATTACTCAACAAAATTAAAAAGAATAAATCAAACAAAAAAAAAAAATAGTTTAACAAATAAACCACTGACAGCGATTCGGTTTCTTTTTATTCTTTTCTTTTCACTAATATACAAAATGTTTCACTTTACTTTAAAATAAAAGGAAAACTCATGCTCTTTATTAATATAATCTTAAAATCAACTTGATAAACTACTTGAAATATTAAAACAAAATTGAATATTTATCACATAATAATCAATGAATATCAAGCGAAATGGGTCTGTTCGTGAGGTCTGAATTTTGACTGTTTATATGAATGAAAGGAATGTATTTGGCGAGCTAAGAATGAAAATGTATTTGGTTTTTTCCTAGGTCGCATAGTTCTTAATTTACAGCCACTTACAGTTTCACCATAAAATACATTGTTTAAATGGGAAAAAAGTTATGACGTCATAACTTTCCATTTAAACAATGTATTTTGTAACTTCAGATCTATGCGACCTAGGAAAAAACCAAATACATTTTCATTCTTAGCTCGCCAAATACATTCCTTTCATTCATATAAACAGTCAAAATTCAGACCTCACGAACAGACC
>JALRMA010000140.1:0-25221 GCA_023638005.1 Forsythia suspensa
AAAAAAAATTAATGAAGGTTTAGAGAGAAAATTATAAGATAGAGAGAGAATTACATTGGAAAAAGAAAAAGTAAATGAAAGTTTAGAGATATATATTTTGGTTGATAACAATGTAAATTAAATAGGGGTATATTAGGAAAAATAAAAATTTAATATATCATGTATAAAGTAAGTAGTCTATAATTTGGCACGGATAAATAAGGAAAGCGGGTCTATCGACTTATATATTTAGAACGGATGGAATATGTAATAACTAGTGCATTCGTAGTTAGATTTTTTATTTTCCTATAGTAATTGCAGCAATAACTTAATTGTAGAGCACTCTGTTTACACATGCACATAATATATGGGGACCCACCTGGTGTTATGTGGGGTTAACGGACCCCAAGTTTTCACAAATTTCATTTAAAAATTTTTATTACCTTTTCTTCGTCATTACCTTAGGCCCATTAAAAATAAAAATTAACAATCCCCGATAAAATGAGCAATCCATAAAATGTGATAATCCTCCAATAAACCCCTTAAGATTCCCAAATTCAAATAGAAACTCCAAGAGGATCGACATATTCATTAAACATCTCCATCTCTTTCTTGTCCAATTTTTCTCTCTTTGAAATTTGTTGATTGGTCCGTCAATTTCTTCGTCACTACAAGAAAAGAGGTCTATAGTGGCGACACCTATAGGGGCGACACCAAATTAGATCTCTATATATAGCATTTTAGGGACGACAATAAAATGGCGTCCCTGATTGTAAAAGCTATAGAGATGACTAAAGTCGTCCCAATACATAATAGTCGTCCCTATAGGTTCGGCATCTATAGAGGCGACTTATTTTATCGTCCCTATGGGTCTATCTATAGAGCGACTTATTTTGTCGTCCCTATAGCTAAAAAATTTGTCTAAAAATTGGCATTTTTCCCGCTTTGTAAGCTCTGGGACGACTTCTTTGTCGTCCCTATAGGAGTTACATTTCGTTTCTAAAGGTTGGCGTCTATAGAGGCGACTTATTTTGTCGTCCCTATGGGTCTATCTATAGAGCGACTTATTTTGTCGTCCCTATGGGTCTACAATCTATAGAGACGACTTATTTTGTGATCCCTAGAGGTCTACAATCTATAGAGCGACTTATTTTGGCGTCTATAGCTTAAAAAATTTGTCTAAAAATTGGCGCATTTTTCCCGCTTTGTAAGCTCTTGGGACGAATTATTTGTCGTCCCTATAGGGTTACATTTAGTCTCTAAAGGTTGGCGTCTATAGAGGCGACTTATTTTGTCGTCCCTATGGGTCTATCTATAGAGGCGACTTGTTTTATCGTCCTATGGGTCTACAATCTATAGAGGCGACTTATTTTGTCGTCCTATAGATCTATCTATAGAGGCGACTTCTTTTGTCCCTATGGGTCTACAATATATAGGGCGACTTATTTTCGTCTATAGCTTAAAAATTTGTCTAAAATTGGCGCATTTTTTCCCGCTTTGTAACCTCTTGGGGCCGAATTATTTGTCGTCCCATGGGATGACATTTGTCTCTAAAGGTTCGGCATCTATAGAGGCGACATTTTATCGTCCCTATGGGTCTACAATATATGAGGCGACATTTTGTCGTCCTATATATTAAATATTGTCCCTATAAGTCCTAATACCCACAAATTGGCGGGAATTTTGGCGTAATTCCATCAATTGGGCGACAAAATGTCGTCAATTGATCCCAACTACAAATTTCCATGAGAGACGTGGGCCACGCCTCAATTGGCGATGGGCTTATGTGGGTCATCGGCGTTTCTTACAAGTACTCATCATTGGCGAAATGACCGTACTTTCAATGGACAAACAGAGGCGTGGGCCCGCCTCAATTGACTAGTTCGGATATCCGACAACTTAGTGGGTGAAAATTAGAACACACGAAAACACCCAAGCTATGGGGTGTAAAAGAAAAGGGACAAGGATGAGCTAAAGCGGAAAGAAGAGGCATTTTCTTGAGTTGCCTATTGGTGGACAAATGAGTTGAAACACAATCTCGATGTCATGCATGTAGAAAAGAATATGCGATAGTTTGTTGGGTACATTGTTGGGCGATCCTCATAAGTCTAAGGATACGGACAACGAGGCGTGATTTGATGAAATTAAAAATCGGAACAGCTGCACTTTCGAAGATAAAGAGATTGATGAAACTGCTGACACATTACCGTTTATTTGGATCGTCGAAAGTTTTGCAATTTTATCGGAATGTCAAATTTTGCCGATGGTTTTGCATCGAATCCGAGAAAAAACGTTGCACCTAATGAAAGGAATAATTGATTTGAAGTCCATGATTGTCATATCCTCATGCAAAGATTGTTGCCGTCGTGTGTCGAGCTTTTCTAAACAAAGGCAATTTCATCCACTATCTGAACTTTGCATTTTCAAAAATTGTGTGCAGTCTATAAAGGTTAGCGACATGGTGGATGCTCAACAAGCTCATCCTCATATTGTTGCAAGCTTGAGCGAATCTTTCCACCTTTTTGACATTATGATTCACCTTGTTATGCATTTGCACGAAGGCAATTCTTGATGGGCCGTTTACATGAGGTGGATGTATCCTTTTGAGAGATATCTGAAGAAACTAAAGGACTATGTGAAATCAATGAGCACGAGGGTTCTATAGCGAAGGATATGTTGTTGAG
Organism: Forsythia suspensa; assembly: GCA_023638005.1. Lineage (NCBI taxonomy): Eukaryota > Viridiplantae > Streptophyta > Magnoliopsida > Lamiales > Oleaceae > Forsythia > Forsythia suspensa. The sequence continues at coordinate 2,664 of JALRMA010000140.1, forward strand.
CATTGACATTTGTTCACGGTATTTGAAGGCGATCGAGACACGATTCAACCGACCGGAAAATGAAGATCTATCGTTCCCAGCAGCTATCTATTTTGATTCCCAATGTGTCCAAATAGGAAAGGTTTAGTTGTCCTCGAAAGTGATGTTCGAGCTCAAAATTGAGTTTATTCTTGAACAAGCGTGGAATTGAAACGTTCTTAAAGTGAGTAGTTACTAATTATTTTCATTATATTTAACATTAAAATGTTTAATTATTATAACAATTGCTCAATGTAATTTTACTATCAACAGTGAGCACAAGGATCGTTGGAGACTGTGGAGTTACCAATGTTAACCGTTGCATAGAATCGAATTTCTGCTTGGTTTCATACGAAGGTAGAACAATAATAATGTTTGCATTGGCGATTAGTATAATGTTTGATCGGTTAATGACTTACATATTATTAGATTTATGGTCTACATCGGATACGGATCTTGTGTCATAATTGCTATCTTTGGCGTCTCGGCCAATCTTGTCGTGCATTCCTACCGCATGTATCGTGAGCGGAGTTCGATTTCTAACTTATGATCGTGATATCCGGCGTAAAACACAAAATAGTGGTGTGAGTATTGCGGGGCGGTGGTGAAATATTTTCGGCGGGATATATTGGAGCTTTCATACATAAGCGGTTTCTCGTGGTGGTGTTTGGTGCGAGATGGTTTAAGTGTGGCCGGAAAAGTAAGGTCCAGAGAACAACATCACAATCATTGACATTAGCGAGAGAGCACAAAGATGACGGTTCATACTTGCTTTGCAAGCGGAATGTTCTACATTGATGACCCGCGTAGTCATAAGCGGCGAGTGGTTCAGGTCAATCATCTTTCGTGGGATCGCCATCGGGGTTTTTGAGATAGATTTCTTGCGATGATAGCTCATCAAACTTCTCGTTTGTTGATCTTGGCAATATAGACCACATTACTATGCAGCGGGGCGACATTGGCGCCATTCGGTTGGATCGTCCCGCTAAGAAGGCGTCATCGTCGAATGTTGGTGGCGAATATAATTTTATTAACGATACGGATGAGGATAATGAGGGCGGGGCGAGGGCGAGGCGATAACGATGAGGCGAGGTTGAGTATGGGCGTCGGACAGAGCAGTTGCCCCGTGTCGAAGATGGCGATGATCTTGATAGAAGTAATGATAGTGACTATGAGTGATCAAAACAACACTTTGTCATTGTACTGTTACTTAGTATGAAATTCGCAATTGAATAACATTTTGATAATATGTTTTGTACTTTTTATTTGCATTATTTATGATGCGGGCATAGAAGAAGATTGTAAAAGCGACTTGAGAGAAGAAAGATGTGTAACTTTCAGCTCGGGTGTCGATTTAGATGGCGAGTACATTTGAGCGTTTTCGATTCCGCACATTTTGTTTGGTGACAATATGGCCTATGGCCAACATTGTCAAACTTTGGAGCCAAATTCCATCGTTTAGGTGTCCGTTTTAGCAGTTTTATGTTTTAATTCGGTTTAAGGGTATTTTCGTCATTTAATCGGTCTTTCGGTTTTAATCGGTTTTGTCTAGCGAAGGGTTTTAAATACTTGTCTAGGTTTGAAGAGGCACTTTTTTTTGAGAAATTAATAATATTTTCATCTTTTCTTTCGTTAATTGGTGGATTCCAATATTTCTCACGTCCGTTCGAGGCTTCGATCAACACCCGTTTATTATTCTGAACAAGAAATTTTATTATTATTCACGTTCGTTCTCGTCAATTTAAATAATAGCGTTAACATAATTGACAAGTACTAAATTTGAACATAAATTTGATAATGCGTTTAGCTCAAGCGTATGAAATGAGTTAAAGGATCGACCGTTTGGTAAAAGCGTGACCGTTTGTGTCTAAACCTAAATGGTGGCACTTCTGTTCAAGCGGATGAGGTGGCCGATTCGACGATACGGTTGACCGTTTGGCCTCTGCTCAAGCAGACGACAACGGTCGGCCGTATTGGTAAGCGGAGCTCGGCTTTATTTTTGGGGACGACTTTAATCGTCATTGAGAGCTGAAATTTTACAAAATCAAGGAACACATTCGGACTTATGATTTTCATTTCCACCAAATGCCATTTCTCCCCAATCGGACTTCCCTCGTGTTCATCAAAGAATTCTACACTCCAACCAAACCTCCTTCAGAATCATCTCCAACCCTTCTACCCTCTTTCAATTTCGTGGGTTTTGATTTGATGAAATAGGGTTGAGTAATGAGATTTTGGTATACAAGGAAGATCATTCCTTATCAAATTAGGCTATTGACGGGTGCAAAGCTTCTAGAAAAGAGACAACGGTTCCTTGGTGGCCATATATGAGCAACGTTCGAAAGTGTTGTCAAACCCATTTTCTTTCTGGTGAGGATATCAAGAACTTGAAACGCTCCTCTTCTTTATCGGTCTTCACCACTTCCATGGAACCTCCCACAAATTTGTCGAATTTACTTGTCTAAATCTGATGTCGAAGTTATGAACTGCATTTGCGGATTGAGAGGAGATAATTGATAAATGTTCATTTTTACTCATTGGTGAAGTTGAGATGTCGGTTTCTTCTTATTGTGGAGAAATTAGTGAAATCTATTCTTCAAAGTCGAGCAAATTAGTTTATTACGGTCGACCGTTTTTAGATGATTCGTTGAAGCGGATGATGTGCCGTCGACCATCGGTCGACCGTTTCATCTCTGCTAAAAGCAAGCGACTGAAGCGGTCGACGGATTGGCGACCGTTTGAGGTCCCTTTCGAGCAGTCGACTCATCCTCGACGGTTTGTCGACAAAACATATCTGAGCTTTTTTTTCGAACTATTTGCTACTTGCTAGGATAGTTTGACATTTGGGATCCTTCTAAAATTGATAATCTCAAATACTATATCGTTTATCTATCTATTCATTTGGATAGTTTTACACAATTATACGTTTAAATTGTAGTTTGTTTTATAATAGAATAAGATCATTTTCACCTTGTGATTATTTTATTCAATTAGTGAAAGCTTATAAAATTTGTTGGTCATCTAGATATTGGCGAAGATATAATGGCCGATGTATTACACCATGGAGGTGATGGTGGAGATGAGCCTCCACACATGCAAATAGTCTACAAGGTTGCGACGGGTAAGATCATTTTTGGCAAAACATGGAGTGTATTCATAGTCATTTACATAGTAAACCAATTTGTATTTTTTTGAAATTGGACTTGCAAAAGGGCCCCGAGATCGTTACATCTTGTGAAGCTGTCGAGTCTAACGGAAAAAGACCCCTCCCATAGAGTTTGATACAAAAGAAGGGACATATTTACCTACGAGGACCAAAAATACGTATCGGGGTTGTAGGAACACGTGTGAGACAATTTGTGCACCTACTTGATAGATGGGCGAATGTTCCGGAGGAACAAAAAGCCCGTCCGCAGCGGATATCGTAAGTAAATTAGCTGTCATTTTATACCGTAAGTACTTTTAATAAAGTCTAACTTCATACATAAGTGATTTGCTATAGGAATATTTTGATGTCAATCCAAGCCGTTACTCACGATGATTACAAGTTCATTGTTGGGTATCGAAGATATAGCGGCCGAAGATATCGTCATTACAAGTCCGATGTGAATGCATACATAAGAGATAAATGCTCCGTACCTTCGTGCTGACGGCGGAGGTATGGGAAAAGTGCATAGGCGCTTCGAGTCAAAAATTTAAGAGTAAGCACAATTCGTTTTATTTAATTAATTGAATTTCCATTAAATATTAATATTAACATTGTAATCATTTCATTTTATTTTTATAGGATGTTTCAATGCGAACAAAATTAACGGGAAAAATAAAGTATACTAACTGCGGTCAAAAACTATAGTTGCCAGCGTTTCGATATGGTATGGATATTATTTGTCATCCATAATTTCATTTTCAATGTCTTCATGACGTTTGGTAATTCATTTCATATGCATACGTGTCTGGGGACCGCCGGACCAGAGTGGCAGTGTCATTGAAACATTTAAAGTCAACCATCAACGAAATGGCGAGTGGGTGAGCGAAAGCTGCGTCGAGTTTATACGTACAAGTTAATACAAAGTGATGTATCGAGCATTATTTGATTTCACATTTTCTTGACAAATATTTTAAATTTGATTATGTAAGGAAAAATGGTGGAGGCAGGAAGAGCAAAGCGACAAGCTAGCTCCGCGTGGCGATCAGCGAGCAGCGTTGTTCTTAAGGTCACAGGAGAGGAGGGGACAGGCGTTGGGCGGGTTACGGGCACTTCCGCTCTCACTCGTCCACTACAGATTGCGGGACCAACACGTGCATTGAATCTATTCGGGCAACCAATGCATTGAAGTCCAAAATGGAGACATACATGCGGCAAATGAATGAATTTATGACCTTTGAGGTAATCTGCAATCTAAATAAAATTCATTGCCACACCCACCACCACCTCCTGCCGACACATGAAGAGTTAGATTCTTCTAGGGACGAAGATTATTTCGATCTTTAGTCTTCCTCTCTCTATCAATTTTTATTTGTAAATACTTTTGTTTTGTACATTATGGTTATTTTGTGATGGAAGTTATTGTGCATGGTTTTTAGGATGTTTTGATACAATTTGTTTTGTCCATAATATAATTAATATTATTTATGTTATTTAAAACTTTTATTTCATGTTTCTATTGGTCATTGTTATTAAATTCATTAAATTAGTAAAGAAAGTGTTATTATTTATTAGAATAAATAAATTTCAAAAAAAAAAAACATTTAAGATGGATATTTTGTCTATTGGGACAACTATTGTCGTCCCAATAGTTCAACATATTGGACGACTTATAGTCGTCCCAATAGTGAACACCAATTGGGGCGACAATAAGTCGTCCTAATGGTCGACCTATTGGGGCGACAATAAGGTCTCTAAAACCTATTGGGGGACAATAATGTCTCTATTTCGACCTATTGGGGCGACTATTGTCGTCCCAATTCGAATTTTGGGACGACTTATTGTCGTCCAATAGGTCGAAATTGGGACAATATTTCGTCCCAATTGGTTTAAACGAATAATTCGATTGTATAAGGCGAAAATAAGGGCTATAGGGACGACAAAAGTCGTCCTATAAATCTTGAATTTTGGGACGACTATTTCGTCTCATTTCCTAGGGCGGGCTTATTGGGCGATCTTTAGGGGCGACTATGGTCCTTACATCTATAGGGCGACATTTGTACCTATAGGGACGACAAAATCGTCCTATAGCCCTTTTTCTTGTAGTGCGTGCTTCAGCTCACGAACATTTGAGGTAAGGTGATAATTTAATCAATTTTACATGAAAGTGTAGCTCTATACCGATTTCTTTGTATCTTTTGCATATTTGAAAATTAGTTAGGGTTTAGGATAAAATTTGTTCATTTATGTGTTGAATTGGTTTATTTATTAAATTTTGACAATTGAAATGCGGTTTGAGGGTTTTGAATTATATGTCATTATACTTATTGAATTTTACTCATTTGAAGTTTATTTTCTGATTAACAATTGGAAGTTTAGGCCATTGAAGTTTATTTGTTGAATTAAAGTTAATTTTCCACAATATATAGAACTTTATTTTTTTAAGAGCGAAATTTTTCATCGATTTTTACACTTTGGAGCTTTTAAAATATTTTATATTTGTTCATCAACAATGTAGGAATTCTTGGAAATAACATAATAGTACCAACAAAAACGTAATAAAACTTAAATACAAGCTAATGGAACAATTTAACTTTTGGCTCATTTGGAAAATCAAAGATGTGGTCAAGGACAAGATATAAAAATCAACAAAATGTAGTGAAAATGTGGCGGAAGGATATATAAGATATCTTAAAACAATTGAGCATATTAGTTTTAAACCTAGAAGGATCAAGTTAAATAGCTTCAGGATGGAAGGATATAAGATTTTTAATTTTTAATTTATTAACATTGTGAGGCCCAAAAGATGAGCACAATATTAGTGTCCTTTGGGGATGGGCGTGGGTTGGATTGGATCGGTTTCAACAGCCCAAAAAAAATCGATTTGGAAAAGCCAAACGGAAAAAAAAAATTGACAAGGACGAAACCGACTCGGGGGTCGGTTTGGGTTTTCATTCGCCTATTAAAGAACAAATTTTTTAAAACCGGTAACCCAACCAAACCGACCCCGGGTCATTATCGATTTTCGGTTTTTTGTCCACCCTAGTGTCCTTAACATGGACGATCGTTATCACTATGACATATTTGTATCACTTTTGTGTGGATTTATTTTATCAGTTGATATGCAACTTCGAGTTCAATAATCGCTTTATGTGAAAATGAATTACTTCTTTGTATAGCATGTTTGTATATGGGTAGTTCATTTTTGCTTTTAACAAAAGTAAATTATTTCAAATGTGGAAGTTTTATCCAAAAGATTTTAAAGGATCCGAGATTTTGTAATTTGATATGATCAAATTGACACATACATCATTGATATCGGACTCATGATAATTTTGGAGGATTAGGGTTTGGTGAACTTACAAAAGTTGGTTGAGACAAAAACATGAAATATATTTGTTAGTATATAGTTTTAACAATGACATTAATTCTTCCGTTACTACCTATTGTAAAGGGATATTTTCTACAATGAATTATGTCAAGAATGATTATCAATCGAATGGGTGATAAATTGTTAAATGATAGCGATTATGTACATTAAGAATGATGTATTTGAAAAAATTGATAATGATGTAATTATACAACGTTATAAAGTATAAGAACTCGTAAGAAAGCGCTTTAAATAAGGTATAAAAAAAATCATCACTATTACATTGTTTCAATTTTTTGCATGTCATTTGGGACTTTCAACTCAAAATGTCGGCTCCTTTGAATAGTTATTATTGAAATTAGCGAAGCTATATTTTTTGTAAAACAACTTTGAGCAAAACTTAACAAAAGATCACTTTATTGATGTTGGTGAAAATTTGGACGTCAAATGTTACAATAACGTTTCACACAATTCGAGAGAGAAATATATATGAATTTGTAGTAAATAACACCATATTTATGTGGTAAACTCCTAAGGAAAAATTCACGGGAAATAAATCCACTATTTTAAGGCAGTTAAACATGTCTTAACTTTTGAAATTACAATCTTAGACCTAAACTAAAATTTTATTAGCAATTTACAAAAGTAAAACACAATTAACAAGAATAATAAAACTCTCATATTTTAGATCTTCTTAACAAGTTCACAAATGTAGTCAAGTTCATTTGTCTTGATCTTGGTCAATTCTATGTACTCAAATTGCCTCACAAATCGAAATAAGGACATTGTCTTTATCTTCGTAAATACCATTCTCTCTCCCATGTCTTTTCTATAGTACTCGGTTTTGAGTCTTTCTCAAAACAAAGTTTTGATCGAACTAGAACTTGAATATTTCTTTATAATGCACATTTTACATATTATTTTCTCATAGATGTTGAGTATTTTTGGTTTCAAAGTCCATAAGACTCTTGGTTCATCAACTAACACTTATCTGAAAGGTATTTTATGTAAACTCAATGATTTAGTATGTATCTTATTAAGTGATAAGGTAGACTATGTCTTTAATTAACTAGGTTGAGTAATATCACACGAATAAATTATGAAAATAATTAAATAAGTCATTCGTTAAATACTTTCATTTAAGTGGATAAAATTGTGATAAATATAATATTTCAATATGCAACTTTATCTATGATATTGTGGCTATGGTGGGATAAGGTGGGTTGGTAGAAATAAGTTACTTTGTACTTTTAAAAGTTATGGACTTCATTCCATTTTTTTAATTTTTGTTCTTTTAGTCTTTTTTTTTGTTTATTGAAAAGGAGGTTAAATTGTCAAAATTTGTCAATGGGGCGTGGCGTTTTTTTGACCCGGACTTTCCCCCGAACCTTTGGGGGGCTATTAATGCCCATTAGCTTCGTTTGTCCTTGGGGTTTCATCAATGGTTTCTTTTGCGTTTCCAGGTTGAACTCTTGACCTCCATTAAGGAGAACTTAAGTGGAATCTTGGTACCAATTGGGTGAAAACTTAAGTGGAATCTTGGTACCAATTGGGAGGTCAAGGTTCAAATCGTTGGGAGCGAAGAAATCGTTTGGGATGAAACTTCCGATGGGCGATCGTTTAATGGGCGTATAACTCTGGGAAAGGTCTATAGAAAATGCGTGTTTCCAAAATTTAAAATAAATAAAGGTTGGAGATGTCTAGTGTTATAAAAATTGGTTGAGGTGAATTATTAATAAATAGCAAAGTTGGAGACTAAAAGTACAAATTTTCTCGTTTTATGATTTTAGTTGTTTTATATGCCTTATTTTATTTATTTAACGGTTTAGAATAATTAAAATAATATTAAACATAAAATCCGTCCTTTACGAATAGAATCGTGGTTTGAGACTTGCTTTTGCCGCCTTCGTCTTTTAGAATATTAGTAAATACTTAGAATTGGACCAAGGAAGAAGAAATACTCTAAGGAGGCTGAAGCTATCATATATATTTTTATCAATAAAAATACACCCGTTCATATCCCAATTAATAGAGTACAAATAAGGAATGATATGCTAGAATTGGACCAAGAAAAAAAATACTCCAAGGGGCTGAAGCTATCATATATATTTTTATCAATAAAAATACCCACGTTCATATCCCAATTAATAGAGTACAAATAAGGAATGATATGATCCAATTATCTACCTAAAACATTATTAAGGAGGTGTACTCTATTCATAATTAAATGGATTTTAAAATTTATACTCCCTCCGTCCCAAATATATAGGTTGATTGAGTTTTTCACAAATTAAAAATGTTATTGAAAAGTAAATTTTACCAATAGTTTTCTAATTTATCCTTATTAAATGAGTATTATTCAATGTACAATTTCAAGATTAAGTTGGAAAAATGATAATAAATAAGTAAATTAAATAAGGGTATTTTAGTAAAGGAACAAAATAAAAACACTTCAAAAATAGAAACAAGCATATATATTTGGAACTAGAAAAAAAATGTAGCCTATATATTTGGGTGGAGGGTATAAATTTAGATGTGTCTAGCTCATATTTGATTAGATTTCATTGAAATTTTGGTGTTCTCAACTCATTTAAATAGATTCTTTAAAAATCTATGTATCCCTAATAACTAGTAGATTTTTAAAAGATTTCATTAATTGATGAATTTTAACAAATTTCAATAAATTTGGAACTATATTTATAACTATTAAATTTTTAACAATTCTAGCTTCAAATCTCAAAATTTCAATTGACTTCTCTTTCTCTTAAACTTCTCCTTTTCAATACGATTTTGTGAAACATTTTTGTATCAATTGAATATCGGAAAATATATTGGTGGTAAATAAATTTTCACTAATGAATGTGAAATTGAATCCCACATTGGTTGAGTGGGATTGGGAGAGGAGCCTTAAAAGGATTACAATCCCAATTGGTTAGAAATGAAAAGTAGGAATTTATAGGGACTATAAATACTAGTTCCATCCCATTTGAAAATGGATAAAATATGGAAATGTATGGAAAACTTAAATAGTTGTCCCAATAGGATAAAAATGAGTTTGTGGACCAATTTATATATTTAAAAATTTGTAAGGTGTAACCATTTGTTTGGAGACTCCTACATAGCCTCTGGCCCGGAAGTGCAAATCTTAGACCGACTTGGCCATCGAGCCTTGAACTTGTGTCGGTGCGACTTGTAACCGAATGAACCAAAATTGGCCATAAAGTACAAGCCACATTTGGAATTTTGTTTCGTTTTTTATTCAATGAATTCAAATAATGCACTAAATGCAAATCCTCATTGCCTAACATTTTTGGTCAAAACAACAACAAAGCCTCCATGAAATCTCTCGGATTGCATTCTGTTGAACAGGGCCCCTCAAGGCGTTGATTTCTTTTTGTCTTGTTTAATTCTTTGCTAAGCTTCTCAATTATTCACGCAATTTGTTTAGTTTTGTTTAAAGGGTTTTCTTACATTGACTTCTAATTTTTTCTCTCTATATATATCTCTTTAAACCTTAACATAAAATTTTGTTAGGTTTTTGTACCAATTTGTAATTCTTCTCCTTATTTCATTTTATCCAAACAGCCCATATTTCCAAATTTATGAATTTTTATTTGAAATGACAAAGTTATGAGTTTCTTTTAATATCGATAATGTTATGAATTTTATTTTCTAAACACAATGTCATTTTTTAGTGATCTAGTTAGACATTATAGCATTTTATAAAAATTCATATTCCGTTTGTACACAATTTTTAAAGTAAAAAAAAATTCACAAATACATTATACAAACTCAATTAACTTCTATAATTTAGAATTATGTTAAAGTAATAAACATCTCGTTATTCATTTGTAATATTTAAGGCAAATTATATATATCAATATATCATGAATTAGTTGTCTTTTGGCTACTAGTTAGACACACGTCGTTGCGTGCTTTTAATCATATTGTTAATTTTTATTTTTAATTATTAATAATTAAAATGTTAAAGTAACAATTGCTATAAAGATAAAAATATATATAGTTGTTGATAACATTTGTTTTTACTCGATGTTGATGTTTTATTTATTTTATAAGTATAATTGCAATCAAATATGAGTTTTATATAGTAATGTCTGAATAGTAATTTGAATCTGATAAAGAGTTTTTGGTGATTTAAGCATTGATGATTGGAACCATTGATATCAAATCGTATGCAATTAATGATGTATTAAGGGATATTGAGTTGTATTTTATGGGAAAAATTCATAATTATTAATTTTATTGGAGAAATATAAGATTGACAATATAATATTGTACATTTGTTGGAGTAGTTAATCTTTGTAAAAATTTTTTTGTTATTTTTTTTATTAAGCGGGTCGATGTATTATTAATTAAATTAAAATTTACAAAGTTTCATATATTAGTTGTCAACTATAATCGTAATCCAATGTATTCAAAATAATCTTCTCATCTCCGTGATTTGAATTTTAATCCGGCAATAAAAATAGTTACAATTTTCTCATTCATTTTTTTAATCAATTTCTCATTTATTTCATCTCGTAAGGCAAAAAAATTGAGATCGTCTTTTCACCTTCACATTTAAATATTTACAAATATTAAATGTATATTTAATAAATTTTTAAAATTTCTTTGTCGATAATAATGAACAATAAAGAGTAACAAATAAATATTAAAAGATAATTGCATTCATTTAAATATAATTACAATTAGAGATAAGTTTTATATGGTGATAATATCAAAATAACTTGAACCCAATCAAGACCATTTGGTGATTTAATCTTTGATGATTGACGAACCATTGATATCAAATATTATACTATTAATGATCTCGGGTGCATTTTCGAAGAATAAAATTCATAATTACTAATTTTATTGGAGAAAATGTAATGATTGACTACATAATATTGTATATTTGTTGGAGTAGGACTTTTTGAACAATATTTTTTTTGTATGTTATCTTTTATTAGATGTATTTGATTTAACGATGTAAATGAAATGTCATAAATGTGAGTTAGAAACAAGAATTAAAGAAGTGTCAATACTTGTTTATGTTGTGAGAATATTGTTGGGAATAAGATGAGAAAAAATTTATATATATATATATATATATATATATATATATATATTAAATTAAATTAAATTAAATTAAAAATGAAAAAGTTTCACATATTAGTTCTAAACTATAGTATATATTTGGTGGAATTTAAAGATTTTGAAAAAAGTCATAAAATATGTGGTTGAAAAGTTGATAAAAGTTGTAGGTCATAAAAATTAGTTGAAAATAAATTTGAGAAAAAAGAATTTAAAAAAAAGAACAAAACATGCTCGTAATCATAATATAATATATTAAAAATAATTTTTTAATCTCCATTTCATTTAGACAACTATGATTTGAATTTTAATGTGGTAATAAATAAAGTTACTTTTCCTCATTCATTTTTTTTTTTTGAAACTCATTTCTCATTCCTTTTATATACTTAAAAAATAAAAATAAAATTTGAGATCATCTTTTATCTTCATATTTAATTTAATAGATTAAATGTTTAAAATTTTAATTGTATATTTAATAAATTGTTGAAAATTTGATGTACAATAAGGATGAACAATAAAGAGTAATAAACAAAATATTAAAAAAATTATACATTAATGAATACTAAAGGTGAATATGGAATTTTAAAAATTTGTAAGGGTATAATGGTGTAAAATGTTTCTCCATTTAAGCCCCTTTTAAGTACTATAGATTAGTCTATTTTTTAAAATAAACAAATTTTGTGCATTTTTGGAGAATTGACTTGTCAACATTAATTTTATAAATTTTCCCAAGACATAATTTGGTTTGAAAAAATAAATAGACTTGAAATGGTTGAAACTTTAAAGTTTTTCAAAATTCGATTGACAAGTTCTGGAAATAAAAATATAATGTTTAATAAATTAAAAAGACCACAACTCCATTAAAATCAACGGAATCTATGAGAAGTTATTAAAATCTATAATATAGAAATTTATTGAAATTTTATAAAATCTATCAAATTCTATTAAAATCCATGAAATGTATAAATTAATAAATATTAAAAATCTATTAAATTAAGGTTGAGGACATCCTTCAAAATCTATAAATAAATCAATGAAATCTACAAGAATTTATAAATATTACAAAATCTATTAAATTCTAAGTTGAGGACACCCCAAATTTGTCAAATTTTATTAAAATACATAAAATTTATAAATATTAAAAATTTATTAAATTTTGAGTTGAGGATACCAGCAAAATATGACTATTTATTATTTAAAGATGAATAATTCGTTAATTGAAGGATTGCAGAATTATTGCACCATGAGATCAACAATTCCAATTTGGAGATCTCATAATTGCTAATTTTTGGATTCATAATAATTTCTTCCAATATTGCAGTGAACTGTTGACCACGAAATATCTTATCGTGCTTACATAATTGTCACTATAAAGAGCTTCCTAAAATATTGTACCATGATGAAAATTTCTTCTTATTTCTCATTCTATTGGCCTGCAGCTTTCCTCACAAGTTACCTCTTGTCGTTTTACTAAAAATAAAGGTGTTGTCTTCAATCAACTGCCACCTAGATCTGTACGTACTGACGTTGCATTGTGCATCTAAAGATGATGATCTTGGGCATCATACTCTTACTAATAGCCGAGAATTTGATTGGGAGTTTGTGGCTTCCGGAAATACATTGCTTTTCTGTACTTTTGGGTGGGGTTCAAAGGCAAAGTTTCGACGCTTTTTATTCACGATGGGGAAATGAAGAATGTTCTGGTGGTTCCTGCTTTTGGCTAGCTAGGAGTGGTGGCAACTATTTGTTAGAAAATAAGTTCAATGAAATTTTAAACTCTTCATTTGTTTGAGATTTTCCCTTCTCAACCCTTTCATGTTTTATAACTCTTGTAACTCTCGTGTTAATGGTAGAGTTGGAAATGGAAAGTCACACTAAGGCCTATATAAGCATTTCCATTTTCCTCATTCTTCACACAATTCATCATTTCCTCCTTAGGATCTTTAGCATTCGTTTTCTTCTTTGGCATTAATTTCTGGCGGTGATTTTGTTGACGGTGGTGGTTCGGTACAACAGTTCTACCGGTATTAGGAAACAACGTTCATAACCTCGGTGATGAATCTGTTTAAAAGCGTCTTTATAGCCTCGGTTTGCTTTCTTCTTGTTTTAATTATTAGTTTTCTAAATTTTGTTTCTTTTCAAGTAATATGAATGTTGACGTCGGAACTCAACGTCCGTATCAACAGATCTTGATCACTCATCGCCAACTTGTATGTTACTTGCGGTACCCCGAAAATCGTTGGCACCAAGATCTCTAGAAAAAGGTCCGCGATCGTTGGTAATCCGCGATCAAGTCAACGGGTATAGGAATAATACCGAAGGTAATTGGGTGTGGAGAGACAAGGGGATTTGAGTAGAGTTTGGGGTGAAATTTTTACAAAGGGCGTCCCTTGAAACGAGAAACGTTGTATTTTAGTGCAAGAGCCACGATTGATTTAGGAAACAAATCAATCGATACCTAACGGATCCTCTTTCCTTAGAGGATAGGGATCGTCGGCAATCTCAATGTTATCTTCCTTATTTGATTTAATCACGTTGCCTAATTTTTAGGAGATTATGATTTGGTTTCCTTGTGAAGATCCGTGTGCTAATCAATAATCATCTTCAACTATATCTCGGTCTTTCCGAACATCGTCTTTGCTAGTTATAGTAAATCGAAACTCGAGACCAAAGGGTCGGGTGAATCTTGAGGCCCCTCGGGGCTCGCGATATCTAGTTCAAAAGGCCAAGATGTGGATGGGCCTCAGGCCTTCTTAGAATTTATGAGGCCCTTGCTAGCCAATATGGGATTCCGTTGAGCATTTCTTGCGTGGAGGCCTGTTAAAATGGGTGATAAAATAGTCCCCAGTCCAACCTATTATTTATAATAGGCGTGGGACTGAGTGAAGAATGAATTGTTAGACAAAAAAATTTGAATTCGGTGTTCCCAGATATGGTCTTCGCACCATGAATTATGAATTGAACTTATCCAATATAGTCCCTTAAGTCGAAGCCAAACATTTATAGGTGAGGGCTTTGGTGATTAGATGTTTGGTGTTATGTCCACGGTTGGTGTGATTACTTCTGCGGCGGTAATCAAGTGAGAGGTGTGTGCATTTAATGCTAGGGGGGATAATAGGGTGTGGCGTGGGGCCGTGCGTTCTTGTTATGATAAATGCTTAGGTTTCGTTTCCGTCATTGCGCTAACTTAAACAGCGTCCCTTTCCGGTTCGGATCAGCAGTGGAAATTGGATGGTGGAGATTGGAAATCCTCGATCTATAAAGCTTGGCCTTCCTTCATTACAACTTCTTCTTTACATGTTTTTGGTATTTGAATGTTCACGATAATCAGGGTTTCTAATCGGTGTATTGTTCTACCCGCATTGCGGTAAAGCGCCAAGAGTTGCTTTGTTTCGTGTCGTGATTATTTCTTGACTCGTATTTTGGGATTATAACCTACCACCCTCTGACGTGGAAGTGTCAATCTCGGGGTCGAGAGGGTTTAATGTCCTAAAGCGGACTTGTAAAATCAATCGGACAGGACAAACCCTAGTATTGGGGTGAGTCACCATCATCCGCCCTCATCTTCATCATCCGGTAATAGGAAAAGTGAATCAAGTGCATCCCCCCATCCGTTGACCGGTTGGAGGGCTTGCCCCTTCATCGTCGAAAGGCGTGGAAAAGAGGGCGGGCCGGTACCGAGAGAGAGTCACTTGATAAGGGATGCCCGGGCCAAGGATCTTAAGAGCTCAGCGATCGGCTCTTGGGGTCCATGGCTTGGGTTTCAAGGAGAGTTAGAGGACATCGTTGTCTATGACATCTCCGCGTCTTGACACTCGGGCTCCGGGAGGAACGTTTGTGAATCTCTGAAGGATTTGTCGCGATTCTGAACCCGATATAATAGGATCATCGCCTACCCATGCACTATTTCTTCCGAGGTTTTAAAAGGGAATTTGGCCCCTACCGGATAACCGGATGACTAGGGGGATGGTAGCCTCTTACTTTTGTGGAGTATTGGGTGAGGGAGGGAACCTAACCCGGGGAGTTTGAGTCTATATCGGATGCCGTCCTGATTGGTTTTCCTCGAGGGCCAGTGGAGGCACGATAGTTCCAACAAAGTGCATCACTTGAAATAGAGGTTCATCTTCGTGGGGGATTGGGAGTTTAAATTTGAACCCGTTTCCTCATTGTCTATCCCCGCTTATTTGGAGAACTTGGTATATACTTGTACAAATTATGATCATAGTCCCGACTTAATGTCTTGCTTTTTTTTTCAAATTGGGCCACTATCCGAAGAGAGACCAAGGAGAGTTGAGGTCGAATTGGGACAAGGTGCGTCGTTCCGCAATTAAGTCTCGGCAATCTTTGAAAGCGATAACCTTTTGGTGTGCTCGGACTAATGGGTGAGTTCGTAACCGGTATCTTGATTTTGCTATGAAAAGTTTCCTTAATGAGTAGCATCTTGGTGTTTATGTTGCGCTTTCGGGTTTAAGGATATTGGCGCTACCCTCAAAAACTTGTATACTAACGAATATATTTCATGTTTTTGTCTCAACCAACTTTTGTGCAAGTTCACCAAGCCTGTAATCCTCCAAAATTATCATCTCAGTATATCAATGATGTATGTATCAATTTGATCATCAAATTACAAAATCTCACATCCTTTAAAATCTTTTGGATAAAACTTAACATTTGAAATAATTTACTTTTGTTAAAAGCAAAAATAAATTATCGGGACACAAACATGCTATACAATGAAGAAATTCACTATTCACGTCGAAAAATCATTGAACTCTTGAAGTTGTATATCAATTCTTATAAAATAAAATCCCACAAGTGATACAAATATGTCAAGTGATACGTCGTGACGACCCGAACTATATACACATCGTCCATGTTAAGGACACTAATATTGTGCTACTCTTTTGTGGCCTCACAATGTTAATAAATTTAAAAATTTAAAAATCTTATATCCTTCTATCCCAAGCTATTCAACTCCCTTCTAGGTTTAAAACTAATATGCTCAATTGTTTTAAGATATCTTATATATCCTTCCCCCATTTTGACTACATTTTGGGTTGATTTTTATGTCTTGACCACATCTTTGCTTTTCCAAATGAACCAAAAGTTAAATGTACGTTCCATTAGCTTCGTATATAAGTTTTATTACGTTTTTGTTGGTACTATTATGTTATTTCCAAGAATTCCTACATTGTTGATTAACAAATATAAAATATTTAAAAGCTCCAAAGTGCATAATGAACCATGTGGAATTTCGTCTATTAAAAACAAATAAAGTTCTATTGTGGAAAATTAACTTTTAATTCAACAAATAAACTTCAAATGGTCTAAACTTCAATTGTTAATCATTAGTAAATTAATAAACTTCAAATGGCGAAAATTTAATAAAGACAATGACACATAATTCAATACCTCTCAAACCGCATTTCAATTGTCAAAATTCAACAAATAAAGTGTCAATTCAACACATAAATGAATAAATTTTTCCTAAACCTAGCTAATTTTCAAATATGCAAAAGATACAAAGAAATCGAAATAGGGCTACACTTTCATTAAAAATCGATTCAATTATCACCTTAACTCAAATGTAGAAATTGGGACCAAAACAAATTTGAAAGAGAAAAAAATTGGAAAAAAGAGATGAGAGATGTTTGATGAAGATGTGATCCTCTTGGAGTTTCTATTTGAATTTGGGAATCTTAAGGGGGATTATTGGAGGATTCACATTTTATTGGGGATTGTTAATTTTATTTTAATGGGCCTAAGGTAATGACAAGAAAACGTAAAAAAAAAATTTTAAATGAAATTTGTGAAAAAATTGTAGGATCCGTTAACCCCCATGACACCAAGTGGGTCCCCATTTATTATGTGCATGTGAAAAGTGCTCTACAATTAAGTTATTGCTGCAATTACCATAGGAAAATAAAAAACAAAAAATTCTAACTATGAACTAGCTAGTTAATACATATCTCGTTTCGATCCTTGAATGTTAATGAACCATGTGGTGTTATCTTCAATGTACTCTCTATTGTACTCTATGTGGCGGGTAAAATAAGGGACTTGTTTTGTGGCACTATGTCTATTCAATAGCGGAAAATTAAAATTCATCTCCAATAGATTGTCTAAAACAAATATTACCATGTAGCATTAATTTTATTTTTAGTCACTCGTCTCGAAAATCTTCTAAATTTAAACGGACTTTAGATGAACTATTTTTTGTGCCCATCAACTAGCAGTCTCATCGGCATTAGATATGATTTTTATAACTCTCTATTATACTTATTAGCGTCTAAAAACAATAGGCAGTAATTGGAGATGCTCTTAGCATCTCTTTTCATTCTTTTCAACATTCTTTGAAAATAGAAAATTATGACTTTCACACTATTCTTAATTAACGATAAATTATTTTTTAAAACTATTTTCTCGATATTTTTATTTATTCTCCCATTAAAGACGATTTAGGGGCATTTGTTGGTGATTCATCTTGATAACAATCGGAAGTCTGGCCAATGAAAAGTCCTTCTCTAAGCCAAAAAGTAAGGTGATGGCTCATTATTTGCTCTTCCGCCATTGAACAATAATTATAATTCACATCCGTGTCGGTGAAAAGAAAAGGCCAAATTTTGCTCAAGTAAATATACTTTAAGATTATAACTAGTGCATCACTGTGCTTTGAGCGGAGTTGACCGTTTTCAATTTAAAGACCGGGAATAATATTTTTCGATCTAAATTATTTTAAATCATTCTTGAAATTCACACAATATTAAACTATGATGATAAATTTAAACTACAAAATAACGTAAGAAGGGCAATCGTTCAAAAATAAATTGAAATTACGAGTAATAGTAAATACAAACAAAACCAATAGTAACTATTTCAATTATTTATGTAAAAGTAAAAATGCGTATATGCGTGTATAAAAGATGAAATTTTATAAAAATTAAACTAAAAATTAATCATTAAAAAATAAATTAAAAAGCACTTAGCTACCTAGCTGCATTTTAAAACAAAAACAAAAAAAAAACAAAATATTATAAGGATAAATTAAATGAACGGATCTTACGATTCGATCATCCATGTTTAAGTGTATTTTGCAAAGTTATTTTAATATAAAAATAATAGTATCCGAACACCAAAAAAAAAAAAAAAAAAAGATAGATATCAAAAAATTCAAAAGTACAAATAATTTGAAATGATTTTAACAAAAATTTGGAAATGATTACGACTATCCTCTTTGCTTTGGCAAACAAACTCTAGGAAGGTTTCATCCGTTAAATAAGGGGACTCTCGTCTGTGGATGGCCACCTTCAAAGCCGTGTTTTGTTGGATTCACCTGGATGAGATTAACGAAGGAGGTTGCGAAATTCCTCCGTTTGATTTTAGCGTGCCAAAAAAATAATAATAATAATAAAGGAACACATTTTTCATATAATGAACAAACGTAACACATTGCTTTTTGTAAGAAGAAACATAATCATGTACTTACCATAAGCTAGTTCTTAATGGGGCGGTCAAGAAACAAAACAATATCGTGATCCAAAAATGAATTAGTAATAAATCTCAATATATAGCTCAAACACAATTACACGTATTACAAAGCAGTATAATTCTCAAATGCACTTTCCACAGGATGGATTGTGATGCTTCTTCAAAATATCAATTAAACTTTCAATACTACGGTGAAGGCCAAAAGTCGGTTTCATAAAAAAGATGATAGAGTCGATTGTTAGTTTACGAAAAGTTGTTGCATTTATCCATGTTTGAGTGCATTTTGCAAAGTTATTTTAATTTAAAACAAAACAAAACAAAATAGTATCCGAACACGGTAAAAAAAAATAAGAAAAAAATTTAAAAGTGCAAATAAATTATACAAATGATTTTAACAAAAAATAGGAAACAAATAAAATGTTCGAATACCACATAGAAGCCAAAAGATGGTTGCATACAAAAAGAAGATGAGTCCATCGCATTTGAAAAGTTGTTGCATTTATATCATTTAATATTAAATGTTACATTTTGTTTTTCAAGAGAAAAAAAAAATAAACAATCAAACTATAAAAATAATTAATGAATGAATCATTACAATAGGGGTAATTTTCTATACAAAATGCAAAATTTGACGGTAAAAAACGAATTTTAGAAACTTCTTGTAGTGTGGAATACTATCACCTCTTTCGCATTTTGGGTTTGCAAAATGTAGCGACCAACAAATAAGTTTCAAATTTTTTTACCAAATACCACACACGTCGATCTAGGGTTTCCACAATGGAGATGATTGAAGTTTCAAGAATGTATATAGTCGTTTGGTGATTTTTCATCAACCGTGGTTTATGGGAAAAAGAAATATTTGTGTGGTGCCTAAAATGCCCTCATTTTAAAAAGATAAAAGGTGATGAACCCATTTAATTGTAGTTTTTGATGGATTTCGTGGTGAGAATGGTTTGTGAGAATAAATAGAAGAATCATGATATTTGTAAAAAAATTGAATGGGTATAAAATCGTTACAAACACGAAATAATGGGGACCTAGTGTAATTAACCCTAAAAATTAAAATAACAAGTACAACTTAAAATTCTTCTAAATTATCAATAACAAGGTATAGCAACAATCCTCGGTAATGATAAAGACATAAAATAAAGATCACGATTTGCACTACCAATAATAATGCATATGGGGTCACCAACTTCCCGTGTCACGAGGCCAACTTGGGGGTCGAAAAATGACAACTACTAGAGCCGTATCCACGTTAGGTAGAGACTTGGATTCATTTGTAGGCAATATATCACATTCCAATTTTTAACTCAACACAGAATACATATCTCATAAATCTTTTCATTCGATTGAAATTCAAGACCCGAATGGGATTTCAAGAAAAAATGAAGAAGGGTGTAGGACAAGAGTGGATAAGAGGATCCGAAGAAAGAGGAGGTGGGGATGAAGTTCTTGATTGGAGGATGGAATCCATTGTTAGGTGAGATAAAACTTTATTTAGTGTTGTTCTATTGTAGTTAACTACAATTTAACTTTGATAAATTAATGATAATTGAAAATATTTAAAATTATATTTTAAAGGTTGGTGAATTTTGAAAATATAACACTTACTAGTATATTTCAATTTTTAAAGAAAAATAGGTAGAGACTTTAATTTTCTCGTGAATTAATATGGGTAATTTGGTCGGGCTAAAGAAAATTGAGTGGGTGGACTAATATTTTGTCCCAAATTTACATATATACATTACAATGTAATTAGAATTTGAAAAGTACTATTTTACATTTTATTAATTGAAAATAAATAAATCATAATATTTTATTGAAAATACTATTAAATTTACTTATTGATATAATCATAATTACCTAAATAAAACAACAACAATATCTCTCTATCAAAATAAATTCTCTCATTCCTCTCCACATTATAACATTCAATTCAATCAAAAATTCAAATGCAAATAAAATTAATTAAATCTATTCAAAAAAAAATTGCACTATTCTTTTTATACATGTTAGGGTTTGCATTAATATAAATACAAGTTGTATCTATATTTTATAATGTCGTTTGTTTAATAAGATTTGCTCTTCTTTTCTCTTCTTAATTTGATTTATATTATTGTTAATACTTTTACATAAAGAACATAACATTTGATGTCTTCGATTCAAAATGGGCAAAGATCCGTGGTGGTGCATGCTTTTGGATAGAACAAGTGATGGCATCTATTTTCTAGGTGAAGCGATGCAAACGGATACTTTTACCAAGATAATCATGTCGCAATTGGATGATTAATAATAACACTTTTTAGGATCAAAGCTCATGGACGAAGCCCTTGAGCCTCTTGGTTTTGGCCAAATTTTATCATTTAGGCCGTCAAATGGACACTTTTCTAATTATAGTTGAAATTAATTTTATTGTTGAGACAATTTGTTTTCCAAGTTTAGTGAGAAAGTTATTTTTTAGTTTTACTTGTTTAGATTTGTTTCCTAAAGTTCGGGTATTCAGAAGATTAAGCCATGTTTCTTTTTTCCTTTAAAAGCTAGAGTTACGTTTATTGTTATTTGGTTGGTTTTGATAAATTAATAAAATTAGTAAAGTTTCTCCCAATACCCCAGTCCTATTGATATTCTACGTGAATCAATGAAACTGAATTTGTGTTTCTTGTTTGTTACATTTTCTGGCTGCATCATGAAGATGGACATTTACAAAATTGTTTCAGTGATATTTTCTTAATAATGTGTACTTTTGTTGCTTGAATCTCATAATTGCTTATGTTAATACATATCCAAATTGCTAAAATATTTTCTCAATACATAGCCAAATTGCTAAAATATTTCCTGGGATTCCGCTGAAGTTTGGCAATCCAATTATATTACCTTAAAACACAAGTTATATAGGATACTACAATCTTCAAAAATGGTCAAATATCACTTATACCAATCAAGATGACTGGTACCATGATCAAAATCTTTACTATTTCTTATAATCCTATCAGCCAACCTTCTTAAGGCCACTTCTTGTAGCTTTTTACCCCAAATATGACGTCACTATTCTCAATAGTCTCCCTCAAGGTTCCAGTCCACTTTGTTGCATTGTGCATCTGGAAATGATGATCTTGGAAATCATACACTTTATTATAACCAACAATTTCATTTTCAATTTTGTGATAGCTTTTTCAAAATACCTTTTCGAGTTTGAATTGTAAAGAAATTTCAAGCGATAAAAGCTTTCTTAATTATTTCATTTGACAAGTCTTGAATATATATCTGACGAGGAGGAAAATACAAAAGGCTATATACATTCTATCAACCAATCAACTATTTACAAGTGTCTAACTAACAATTACACTTCACGAAATTAGGATGCCACCAATCTTTGAATCATTAAACAGGAATCGTAAAACAATTCATCAATTGCACTTCACCTCATACTTTCAATCCCC
>JALRMA010000141.1:0-27133 GCA_023638005.1 Forsythia suspensa
TTCAATACGCGAATATTGATTGTATGTTTATGAGTTACAGTGCATTCAGCTCATGGCAGAATGTGGTGGAACTTGAAAAGGAAATGGACAAAATTTCGCTTTATACTTTATTACCCAAATTCCCCGGACAATGTTTAAGTTTTAAACTGAAGCTTGAATTCAATTTACTCACACAGATCATTAAGTTCACAACCAAGTAAAATGTCAAGTGGTTAAGAAAAGTATAATCAATTTTAAAAGTGTGGAGATTTTTAATATGAATACAAAATTATAATGATAATAATAATAATAATATCCAATGCACTCAATACCTCGACCAAATCTAAAAAATATAAAATTCCTATGTTTGAAGTGACTCGGACAAAGAATCAAATGATGAAAATGGCAAGGAGAAAAATAATCGTCACCCACAAACTCAATACCTCAACTCAAATCTAAAAATATAAAATCTCCATCTCCGAGGACTTTAATATCAATCAAATGACTTAAATGGCAATGAAAAATGATCGAGCCACTCGACAACCAAAAGGGAAATTTTTTTTTCTAATATCGACAGGAAAGAGAAAAGACAACACGAACAAAACATAATATAGCAGAAAAAACATCGCCAAGATGTGCGAACAAAAAAGATAATTTAAAAATAAAAAGATGCCGGATCCAAGAAAGAAACAAGTCAACAATTGCAAAGATTTTGAATAAACTCTGAGAAATAACGAATCCTCAAAAACAAAGTTAAAAGTCAAAAAAAAGACAGCCACTATTATTAGGTTAAATGCTGTGAAACATGTAAAAGTAAGATTTGGACAAAATTACATGCTAACATAAACATCAAAACGACGCTGCGTTAGTTGAAGGGTGAATAGTGCAAATGTGCCATAGACACTTATACTATAGTATGGATATATATAGATGGAACAATTACAAATCACACTAATGGGGTTGTATCGTGCATTTTGAAATCTCATTATAATCTATTATGAAGATATTATTTTGAATAGTAATTTACAACACTATATATGTTCCAATGTTTTATTTTACATCTTTACCTATCGATTCACATGCCCTGAATCTTCTTCATATTTTAGGAGTTGCATGTTGAGTTATTCTTAATTATTTTTAATTATAAACAAGGTTGTCAGATGGTAATTTTTAATTGAGATTAGTGAAAGGGTAATTCGAATCTGATTGTTGAATCCGATCAAATATAGTAAGATTCTATTAAATATTAATTATTTAAAATATTAAAACATAGATAAACGTCAAATATTTTTAATAACAAATTAATACCCATACCTAACTAAAATCAAACAATAAAGCCAAGACCGCAACTACTTTATAAAGGTCTTTATGAAATGCAAGTAAAGCCAAATAAAAGCAAAATGACATGAAACTTCATTAAAACTTTAGTCAATAAAACTTGAAATCAAAGTATACCTCCAATTCAATTTGTTTTTATGATCAAAATTTTAACTATTTACTAATTTTGTGTAATGACAAACATATGAACACCAATCAACATAACTAATTTTGTGTATGACAAACACATGAACACCAATAAGCACGTATGGATATTCCACAAATTACATACAACCATAAATCTTATGAAGAATCACAACATCATGAGCCTAGAAAACAAAGTGCATGCAACATGCTTGGTTTCCATCTCATTTTTTTTCAAGTTTGTTGGGACATAACATCAAGACGTGTTTTTGTAGTCTTGGACTTCTTTGCTAGAGGGCACACATCTAGGAGTTTTGTACCTATTTCATCGGCCTTGCTTCCAAAGTGGAACAATGCCCATGGGGTGGTCGTGAGTTTCGTCCCATCGCCATTATGTACGATTTAATATGTTGATTATGAAGTTGGCGAACTCATGACCGAGTTGTTTATCGCCTCGTGATCATCTTAGCTCCTCATCGATATAATGTCCACTTGTACGGGGTTATTACATACAATTGATACGATCCTCAAGCTTGATATGACTAAGGCTTAATGAACGCTGCGGATCGGAGTTTCTCGATATCCATTATGGATGGTTTCAGGGGTTCGATGCCTTTTGGATTGATCGACACGGAGTGTATTTCAGAGTATCGATTCTCGGCCATGCTTAATGCTGCACTATGTGAAATTTTTCTCATCTTCCTGGGGTTCGATGGTGGTGATCCCATTTCTCCATCAACGCTTATTATTATCACGCATTATTTTTCACAACTACTCACTTATGAATATTAGCATAGCCCTTTTCGATGGTATACATGCATGGGGGTGATGCTCCTATATCTTATTTTCCTTATGTATGATACATTATTATTGCCAACGGCTAGAAGTATTCTATCGATTTAGCTTGAATGAGATAAGAGCGGGATTATCTTACCTAGGAAATTTTCTACTAGTTAGATATACATACCGGGAGAATCCGATGGTTCGCTTAACGCTCAAAGAAATCTTCACTTATCTTGGTGTTTTTTTATTTAAAGGAGCCATGAAGATCTTTTGTATGATGACTTAGTCCGTAAAGTCAAGTAGGATTTCCGTCAGCCTCCTCAGGCCCCTATCTTTGGAGGACTTAATTACTTGATTCGATCTATGCTATCCTCTTCTTCTTTATCTCCTTTAGATTATGAAGCCTCAAGTGCTATCTTAAAGAAATTAGATGGTATATTTGCTAGGTTCCTTTCTCGACTCCGTAGACGATATACCCAAATTACATTGAAGAGATGGAAGGACCTCCGATTCCTACCGAGGAGGGTGGAGTGGGCTTTAGGAGACCGCAGGATCTTTGTTGATACATTCTCCCAAAGCCTTGGTGGTTATTTAGATCTCAAAGAAGCTTATTATGGGCTCGCTTTTTCGAGTAAGTATTATAAGGGTACCCATCCGTTCGGGTTACTATTTTTAGTATGCTTCAACTATATAGAAGAGGTCAAGCACATAAGCACACAAAGCGGAGTCACATTTTTCGCCAGCTTAGATATGGGTAGATATTCTTTGGCATGACCGCCGATGTGCGAGTTCACATTAGCCGATCAAGACCTACACTTGACACATTCTTCTATCCAGATTAGAGAATTATTCAATGATACCGGATGGAATATTAGCAAGTACTTCTTCACCTTGTACCATATATTATTGCCGAAAGCAGACAGGGAAACGCCCTATCACTGGGCGCACGACGATCATGGAAGGATACTTTGATGGTAGATTTGCTACCAAGTCCCAGATGGCAACTAGTGAGCACGGACATACTATTCAAGCCAGATACAACATTATTTGAGTTCTATTATCCCGACAATCTGTGATTTTCTTCCGCCGGAGACTATGGTGGTCTTATCTCGCTTGATGTTGTGATTCAAAGGCAAATCGGGAATCATATGGCTTCGCTTGTCAAGATGGTCATTTATTGAGACTATTCAACATTTATTTATTGACAGCTGTATTATCGACCAAGTTTGGCGCGCTCGACCTTTTTCATATTACACTTCGACAATTGAGTGTTTTGACGCTTTCAATCTTGACGCTTTCGGTCCGCTTTGTCGGCTGTGGTCATATTCGCATCATCATTCCTCTTTGATTCTCTCGATTTATTTGGATCATGAGAAATGATGCAAGTACTGTGATATCTCTATAGAACCGAGACGGATCATCCTGGAGAGTATACCATACTATCTCCGCATCACATATAGGCCGCTTTATTTCAGATTATTCATTGGCGAGGAGATATCGATATTGCTACTTTTTGGTATATTTTTACTACTCAATCCTTTCCTCCCTCTGTTGATTTATCGACGCATTCCACCAAAGGAATTTTACAAGGTCAACACCGATAGATGCGCCAAAGATGGATTTGCGAGTGGAGTGGTGGATTATTAGGATTCATCAGTTATGGCGAAGTTCTCTATTTTGGAGTCTAAGTCAGACTATTCTTAATGGTATCATTCTTGCTCTGAGGACTCAGACTTTCATATTTACGGATTGTGCACGACTCTACTTTGGCCATTCAATGCATCACTAATGATGGAGGACCTTTGTCCATTCGTAGCCACTCTTTGCTACATTAGACATCTCCTTGCCTCCGATTGTGATACTATTTCATATTTATCGCGAGGTAATCAAGTGGCTGATTTATTTGCTTTAGAGGGTTGGGATCACCGCTGTTATTTTGAGTACAGCTGGCCAGACTTATCGCAGCGATATCGCAAATTAGTTCAAATTGATAGACATGGGCTTCCCTACAATTAGGGTCTATAGAATTATTAGCACTTATTGTTTGGGTGGTAGTACATCCTTATTTATTACTTTATTATTTATTTATTTATTTGTTTGTTTTAGCTCTTCCGATTGGATGTCAAGTTTTATGCCCCTCACATGTATTTTTTATGAGTTATTTATATAAGGTTGGAGTATCCGAACCCTCAACTTTCTTGGTGGAAGCCTCAAAACCACACTAGAGATGTGATGCGTGTTGACAAAAAAAGAAAGAAGAAGTTAAAAATCAGCTTTTTAGCAAAAAATTGATATGTTAAACCTGGTCAACTCCAATTTTAACCACACACTTCATAGATCCACAACTTTTTCAATTGTTTAACCAATGTAATTACATCAACTTTTATAACAAACTTTGTAAATGGACCCAAAATCTATTTCTACGATCGATTTTCAACAAGCTAATTATAAATTTAACTCAAAAGAAGAAAAAGTATAACCTTATAGATTAAAAAAATACTAAGGTATCTTCAAATTCATCAAAGAAAAGATAAAAAATAGTTCAAAATATCACAAATGAAGGATTGCTATCGCTAATTTCCACAAAAGACGCATACGTAACAAATGATAAACAGATTTTCGATTAGTAATTTAATTTTTGTCATTTTTTTTAGTTTTGATTTAAGTTTCACTTTAATTCATCGAGAATGAAAGTGAAAAATTCCATCATGATAAAAAAAAAAGAATCGTTAGAATCTATGAATGGGATCGAAAATTCTAAAATTTTAAGATTGTGCAACAAAATCAAATCGCTTTATTAATTGACAAATTAACCAAATAGAAGACAAATCATATTTTTGTCCTTGAACCTATCCATAATGATGTCAGATTCCATCTCCCGAGTTACCTAAACATTATGTTACAATCGTAAGGTAAACAACCTATAGAGTTTATAAGCAGCCAAATAACACTGTAACTCACGATTCTCGCAAAAAATAAGAAGAACACAAAGAAATGTTCACATTGTTCATCCAAATCAAACCTAGTCTCCCTAATCCAAAGCATTAGTCAGAAGATTACAAGCATCATAGGTGATACTCAAAGCATCTCCACCAAAACCGCTGGGATTGGTTGTTGATTTGTTTGCTACTTAGTTATCTCGATTGTTATGATTGTTAATAAAGCCCTTGTTTGTAGGGTTAAGATTAGGCTTTTGAATTATTCTTCCTCCACTTAGTCCACATTGTAGATTATGTAAAACGTGGTTACTTTTGTTATCATTCTCGCTTTGTAAAGGCAATATAAAGCCTCGCTATTTCATTGAATAAACAAGTTTCGAGGGCTCCCAAATACTTTGAGTGTCTGGGCCCAATAAGTGGTATCGTAGCTCCATCACGCCCCGATCTAGAGTGAGAGAAATAGCAGATTTTTAGAGAGAAGAAGAGAGCCAGTTAAAGAAGAGAGAATAGAGAATGGCATTGAGTTCTTTAAGGCTTTGTGCAGCCGGTCATACCAAAATTTGACATGTACCAATACGATCACTGGGCTACCGCCGATGGAAAACTTCTTGAGGTCAAAGGAGTATCGCTATTGATTGAGGATGGAATCACAAAGAGCGTAAAATGACGCAGTCATTGATGTAGAGGGACGAGGAAGAACATTGATGATTAGAAGCTCAAGGACCTCAAACCAAGAATTATCTCTTCCAACCCATTGATCGTATGATAATGGAAACAATTCTCAACAGAGATACGCCTAAGAATATTTGGGATTCCATGAAGCAAAAGTTTTAATGGTCCACTGAGTCAAGCGTGTACAACTTCAAGATTGAGGAGAGAGTTCAAGTCTTGGCAGATGAAGGAAGGAGAGAAGGTAAATGAGTACTTCAGACGCCAGAATTGCCAATAAAATGAAGACACATGGGGAGTAAGATGGAGCAGTGGTGATCGTCGATAAAAATTTTGAGGTCTACTTTCCGTGACGCCATAATTTGCCAACAAAATGAAGACACATGGAGAGTAAAGATGGAGCAGTGGTGATCATCGAGAAAATATCGAGGTCTATGACCTCAAAATTTGATTACGCTAGTGTTCCGCTGAGGAGTGCAACGAATCGAGACTTTGACAATTGACGAGCCGCAGCAGCCTTGCTAGTGAACGAACAAAGGATGAATGGACATGCATGAAGAGCAAGCTTTGAAGATCACCATGAAGAGAGACTCAGACAAGAGGCGATGAAGATGTGTATTTTGAGGGAGGAGAAGAGGCCGAGGTAGACAAAGAATTTAACAAAGAAATTGTAGAGTGCTACAATGCCATAAGCTAGACATTTCCAAAGATGAATGTCCTAGTTGGGAGAAGAATATAAACTATGTCAACTTAATGAAAGTGAAGAGATGTCGCTAATGTCCCACGTTAAGATGCATAATTCCAAGAGAGAGGAGGTGTGGTTCCTCACCCAGCCATAAAGAATCATATGATCGAGATAAACAAAGGATTTATCGAGCTTGATTAAACATTCGTGACAAAACGAAGCTAGGTAGCAATACAAAGATGGTAGTAGAGAAGGGAAGCATCGATCAGCACATTCATGGAGTCGCTCAGTGATTATCAAGTATTCTACATTTCAACTCAAGAATAACTTGCTTAGTATCGACAACTCTCAAGAGAAGAATGTGGCTATTTTGATTCAATAATATGGAGTTTGCAAAGTTTATCATCCTATGAAAGTGGTTGATTATGGAGACCCTATGTTTGCCAACAGAATGTTTGTATTGTTAGCTTCAGACAAACTCATGTTTCAGTGTCGTTTGCTTTCAAACCACATCCGAGGACATGACTCAATTATGGCATAAGAGGTTTGGACACTGAGTTTTAAAAGGTTTGAGAACTCGATCTATAAAAAGTTAGTGAAGCGGTTTGTCGCCTCAAAGCCTCTCCCAAGTCAGGCATGACCAAGTTATAGGCAAATAGCACCGAGACTCAATTTCAAGAAGAGCCTATGGAGAGCCTCCAACCGACTACAACTCAGCAGCACTTCGACATTTGCGGGCCGATTACCCCGAATCCAATAGCCACAAAAGGTACATAATCACTTTCATAGATGATTATAGTCTAAAAGTATGGACATATTTTACGCAAGCAAGTCACAAGCATTTATTACTTTTAAGAATTTCAAAAGCATGGTAGAGAAAGAAATAGGAAATTTATTTGTTGTCTTCGAATTGACCGAGGTGGGGAGTTCACCTCATTGGAGTTTAACAAATTTTGTAGTTTAAATGGAATCAAGAGACAACTCACTACGTACCTTACACCCCACAACATAACGGGGTTGCAGAGAAAAAACTGAACTATTATGAGCATGGTTCATTGTATGCTCAACGACAAGCAAGTTCCCAAAGAATTTCGCCGAGGTAGTAAATTGGTCCAGACATATCCTTAATCCGCACTTACATCAAGGCGGTGAAGGATAAGACACCGAGGAATCATGGTGTGGAGTTAGACCTCTCAGAGAACATTTTAAAGTATTTGGTTGCATCGACATGTCCACATACCGCATAACAAAAGGCGTAAGTTTGACAACAAAAGTTTCAAGTGTGTGTTCTAGGCATATAGTTTAGGAATCCAAGGCGCATACACGCTAGTTAACTTGAGTCAAAGAAAATCATTATAAGTAGGGATGTTGTGTTCAAGAAGAAGAGAAGTGGAATTGGGAAAATCAGCTTGAAGAAAATCGATGTGATATACTTGAATGGAGAGATGACGTAAGAAGGAAAAGAGAGTAAAGAAGAAAATGATAATGAAGAGGAAGAACAGTTGAGTAAGATGGAGAGGATGAAGCTACCGGTTCTAATTCTTCTTCAAGCGACTCACCTAAAACACATCGAGTCCTGGGGCCAAGGAGGACACGGCGGACCGTGTGGATGAGAGACTACACTAGTGGAGAGGGCAATGTCCGAGGAGGAGGAGATACAACAACTTGTTATGTTCACGCTACCTAGTGATCTAATTAATTTTGATAAAGCGGTCAAGTGTTCTACTGGAGAGAGGCTATGTACATGGAATCAAAGTTTATTGAATCGAAATGGAACGTGGAATTGGACCGAATCGCCAAACGGGCCAAGAAGATATGAGTAAAATGGATATACAAGACAAAGTCGAACGAGAAAGAGGAGGTAGACAAACACAAAGCTCTGGGCTTTTGTAGCAAAGGGGTACACAAAACAAGTTGGAATTGATTACAATGAGGTATTTGTTCCCTGCTGTTCGTCAGATACCATTAGAATTGTTCTTGCACTTGCAGCTCACAGAGAATGGAGTATGTATCAACTTGATGAAAAGCTCATTTCATAATGGCGAGCTTAGTAAAGATGTTTTCATTGAACAACCCTCGAGGATATGGAAGTAAAGGTGCAGAGTAAAGTTTATAAGCTAAAAAGGCCCTATATGGACTCAAATAAGCTCGAGCTCAGTTTAGCAAGATAGAATCTTTACTTTACAAAGAAGCGGTTCGAAGATGCTCGAGCGAGCACATACTGCTTATAAAGTGTGGTGAAGTGGGAAAAATCTTATTGTTAGCTTGTATGTGGACGACCTTTATTTTCCTGTGGAATGATGACAACATGTTCCAAGAATTCAAAAGTTCTATAAAGCAGGAGTTCGACATGTCGACCTGGGAGAATGAAATACTTTCTTTGAGTTGAGGTGGTGCAAAGCTCTGAACGGGATTTTATAACTCAAGAAGTATGCCAATGAAGTGTTAGAAAGATTTGGGATGGAAAATTGTAATTCGGTGAAAAATCCAATTGTTTGGGAGCGCGACTTGGAAGGTGAAGGATGAAGGAGGGATAAGAGTTGATGCCACCACTTACAAACAAATGGTGGGGCGCCTTATGTACTGATCGCCACCTGCACTGCACTCTCATGTATGTGGAAGAACCTAATCACTTGGTTCATGGAGAAACCTACGAGCTGCATCAACAAACAATAAAGAGGATCTTTCGATATTTGAAAGGGACAATCGAGACGGGAATTGATAAGTACAATTTTCAGATTTCATCGAGCTCACAAAAGGGACGATTATGAGTCATATTATTTGATTTCAGCTTTTAATTGCATGTTGTTTTCTTTATTAATTTAGGAAATAATCAAATTCAAGTGTCAATCGGATGAAAAGAGAGCAAACAAGAAAAGAGGACTAAATTGGAATGCATAAAGAGACTTGAAGGGCTTAGTATGCAAATATCAAAGAAACAAAATCAGAATAACGCTTGTTAACCATGCGATCGCATGGTTAACTAAGGTTGCAATCGCAAGGCGCCCGCATTTCGCTCGCAATATACTTAGACCAACCATGCGATCGCAGTGTTGGTAAACCATGCGACGCACGGGCCTAACGAGCACCTGCTTTCGCGCTTTTCGATGGGATTAGAACTCTACAACCCAAAATAAAACAACAACTTAAACACACGCCTTAGAGGGTTGGAGAATATTATAAATAAGGCAGTATAATAGCCGTAAGAAGGAGAGATTAATTTTGAGAACAAGATACAAGAAGAGAATCAAGATCAAGACACTGGATTGAAGATTCTTCACCAAGAGTCACGGGTTGTATTTATTTCCTTCTTCTTTTTCTTTGTTTTGATCATGATAAAGTCAATTATTGTCATAATTGACAAAAATCATGTCCTGCTAAACTTACTTTTTTCTAGGATGAACGATGAAACCTCATGATTTTTAATTAATTAGAAGTTTTTCCGCTTTTAGTAATTAATTACTTTGGGTTGATTATTCTTTATGCAGTTTTTATTATTTTAATGCTTGATCACCATTAAAATATATTGTGATTTATATTGAAGCTTCGAGAGATCTAATATAGATTAAGCACGTGGTATTGAATAACATAGGGTCCAATAATAGATAGAGATTACTATTATGCTTTATGAAATCCATGTAGATGTTCTTTAGATTTTAATGCATGCTTATGTTCAAGCTTAATTAGAGATAATTAGTTCAGATAATATATAGAATTGATTGGACCATCGAGAGGCTTTGATTAATTTAAGAACGCCGATTTTCAATCTATGGTAATTATAAGCAAAAATAGTTAAACGGATATTCGATTAAGGAGTGCGGGTGGATTCGCAATCCTAGAGTTAGTAGATATTGAATTCGTTTCTCACTATTTTAAAGTTAATTGTTTGATAATTTAGTTTTAATTAAAATAGTATAGAATCACAAAAATCAAATTGAATCAGGTTTATTCATATTGTTAGAATTTAAGTTATAGATTAATAGGTTAAATTGATATCTAGTCCTCAGCGGTTCGACACTCTATTTATTACTATATTACTTTTGTCAACGATCCGTCCACTTATGGAATTTAAATCGCACAACAAGTTTTCGCGCCATTGCTTGGGACTAGTTTATTAATTACTACATTAATTGATAGTTTTATTTAAATTTTTATTGTTATTTATTTATTTATTTATTTTTATTTTATTTTATTTTAGTTTTATTTTAGTTCTTCAGTGATATCATTGATCTGTATATTTTCTAATTTTTCGAAGTGTAAGTGTGCATGCCTGCAGCAAAAGATGTTGATCTATTTGATTTAGATCCGTAAATTGAACGAAGCTTTCACCGATTTACAACATGAAAAACGCTAGAAAAGAAAATACAGTAAAAAGACACAATGGCGGCATCACCAAGTACATGATCAACTACCGCAGATTTGATACATAATCAAGCACCAATAGCTCTAATTGCAACAAGTTAATGAACTAGATATTCTTATGCGTGAGTATATGATGCCACCGATTGTTGAGAATCGGGGTCCAAGATAGTCTATCCGCCTTTATGGACACGATAACCTGGGCTTGAGGCCAAATGTAATGAATTTATTTTCAACAATCATTGCTTTATGGGACGACAGATGAAAACTCACTACCACATTTCTCGCCTGGCGAATATCATGAAAATTTCAAATACTACTTGCAGCACGAAGAGGCGCTTAAAATGAGGCTATTTCCACACACATTGAAGGATAAAGCTAAAGAATGGTTAGATTCTCTACCGCCGCGAGCATCACTACTGGGCAGATCCGATCCAAAAATTCACACCAAATATTTTCCTCTAGCTAGAGTGAACGTGATTAAAGTATGAAATTTCCACCTCCAACAACTGAAAGGAAAAATTTTCACGAGGCATGAGAAAGATTCAAATAATCGCCCCGGAAGTGTCCAAGTCATGGTTTCTCTTTAGCAACTCGTAATCATTATTTCATCCGGACTAGCTACAACCACCGCTCTTCTAAGAGATTCGGCAGCAGTGGCTCTATCCAAATAGATCCACCGTGACCTTTACGATTTATTTGAAACCATGTGAACAGCTTTATTATGGCCGTAAAGAGGATTGCGTAAGAAAATAGCAGAATACAATAAGTGAACACTAATTCACTCAGATCGGCGAAAAATTGATGCATCGCAAAGCAAATGGAAGCAATGAAATATTCTCACCAACCAATATGGTTCGTATGTCCTTGCCAATATGTGTAACTTAAGTGGGCAAACCATCGCCTTCAAAGTGTCCATTGACAAAAGTTGATATGCCACCACTCTGACCAAGTCAAGATATGCTCGTAAACTCTCAAATGATGTGAGAATAATCCATACTCACTGCATTTACAATCCGTGATGGAGAAATCATCCAAACCTCTATATGGCAATAACCAAAACATTCTAAAATCGCCCAAATCAGGAAGACCCCTGTGAAAGAGAAAGAGGATTAGAAGAGACAACAGCTAAATTGTCGTAACGCATGGAACTCGCACTAAAAGAAATGCAAAAAGCGATGATGTCTCGATAAAGAATACGGAGAATCGATTGGGCTTGGCAAACCGTTAACCGAGCGGACTAACTCAGCACATGGCCAAGCAACATGTAGAGTCAACCCAAAAGAGCAAGTCAATGCAATCACCACGAGAAGCGGATTTGAACTGCCGAGATTCATGTGACTAGACAGTGTAGAAAAGAAAATCAAGGCCCAACAAAGTGTGGAGGAAACAAACCAGTATACAAAAAGTTGCACAAGGAAAATGGAACTCTCCACTGGCTTTATATTCCACCACCGCTTACGCCCCTCAAATTCCATTTTCTCAAAGACTATTTACAACATAAGCTAGACCAGAATTCAAAAATTCTTCGATGTATTAAAAAAGCTTCACATCAACATACCTTTCACCGATGCATTAGCTCAAATGCCTAGCTATGCTAAATTCACAAGGACATTCTTCAAACAAAAGGAAGTTGGAGGAGCATGAAACAACAAGGCTTAATCGAGGAATGTAGTGCCATATTGCAAAACAAGCTACCGTCGTAAATTGAAAGATCCGTGGAGTTTTAATATTTTGCACTATCGATAGTTAATTTTGATAAAGTTTTATGTGATTTCGGGTGCTAGTGTGAATTTAATGCCTTACTCTATTTTTTGCTAAAATTTCTTTAGGAGAAGCAAAGCTAATAATAAGAATATCTAAGCAGCCTTTGCAGATAGAACAATCAAACGCCTAAGGAATAGTTGGAACATATTGGTGAAAGTGGGCAAGTCTATTCTCTCGCTGATTTTATTATTCGATATGTGCAAGATAGAGATGTACCACCATTTTGGGGTCGACCTTTCTAGGCCATCGGTCGCAAAGAATTGACGCTCAAAAGGAGAACTTATGTTAAAGTGAATGATGAGCACGTTACATCTAATGTGTTTAAAGCAATTAAATTTCCAAGTTCTCAAGATTCCTGCTTTCAAGACCGATGACATCGACTTTAAGGTATGTGGAGTTTAGATGACAGTTGTTATCCAACATCAAGATGTACTACTTAGAGAAGAAGAGTATGTGCAGAAGAGGAAGTCCATCCTCTTCTCGTGATCAACCCTGATGAGGGAGGCTGCTGAAATTTTAGTTGAATTCGAGCATGGTGGCAAAACAAAATCATATCAATATGATAAGGAAAATCAAGCTCGAAGGTAAACAAAATTGTTCCAAAGTCGATCAAAGCAAGAAAAGCAAGGCCTCCAAAGATCTATTCAAAGTGTCTTGAGCGATCATCACGACAAAGTCAAGCTAATGACTTTAAAGAAGCCGCCCAATGGGAGGCAACCCATTTTTCTACCCTTTTATTTATTTAAATTTCAGATATTTCAATTTTAGGATTTCAATCGACAATTTGCACGCTTTTAGATTTTTTAGGATTTGAAGTAGGTTTTAATTTTAGGTTTTGAGGTTACAATCATCGCTATCTTGAATAATCACGTTGTTCAATTATTTTAAATTTATATTTAAAAAAAATTTAATTTCGCTTAAAAAAAAAAAAAAAATTTTAATAAGTTCTTTTTCTTCTTTTTTAGTGGTTACAACTCGCAGTTGCCCTGATGACATTCAAAACAAAGATTTGTTCGACCAACTTGTATAGATTTCTCCTCTAGTTGATTTTATCACACCTTTCTTCCCAAGACCATCGATCTATCTCGCAGAAGTCTCCGATCTTTGATTTTAAATTTTACATCGGGGAACAATGTTTCTTTCAAGTTTGGGGGTAATGGACTAAATGAAAAATTTGCTTGATTCGGATAATTGATAATAGATATTTGATTTTTATTTATTTTTGTTAAAAAAATTTATATTTATTTGATTGCATATTTATGTGATATGAATAGTCTTGCTTATTAATGATGCAACTTTTATTTAATTATTTCGCTTTGATCCATGACTTCAGAACAAATTATTACTATCAAGTTAAATGTGAGACTATTTGACCATGTTTGATATTGTGTTGTGTCGGCCACGCTTAAGATGATTTTTTAGCTATGTTGGTGCACTTAAGTTGAAAATAATAGGATACCTTGTTTAAACTTAAAAAATCATCCGTGATCTCTAACAAATAACCAATATAGTGAGAAAGTGTGGTAATTAAACCGTGATAGTGGCTATCTAGGTTATTATCGATTCTATGTATGTTGAAAATTTGTGAGGAGTACTTTAGACCGCTTAGAGAAAACTAAGTAACGACCGAATGTTAATAATCTAATCCTCACGCATGAACTTATTGCACGCAAGGAACAAAATTATTATTATTATTGCTTAACTCTTTTCAGAGCCTCAATTGACTTGGAGTGAAAAGGTCCGTAGGGTTTCTCAAAACCCGATGCCCTAAGGTTCGAAGACTTGGGAGTCATTGACCCCAAGTCGCTATATATGAGTCATTTAGAAAGTTTAATGGACTGAGTTTGCATCTTATTAATATCTTATAACCTTTCGTAGCCTATTCTGACTCGAGAGTGAAAAGGTCCGTAGGGGGTTTCTAAAACCTCGATGCCCTAAGGTTCGAAAAGACTCGGGAGTCATCGACCTCAAGCTCGCTATACGAGTCATTTAGAAAGTTTAATGGACTGAGTTTTGCACCTTATTAATATCTTATAACCTTTCGTAGCTTATTTCACCCGAGTGAAAAGTGTCCAGTAGGGTTTCTCAAAACTTGATGCCCTAAGGTCTCGAAGACTCGTGAGCCATCGACCTCAAGCCTCAAGTATATGAGTCATTTAGAAAGCTTAATGGATTGAGTTTTACATAAGATATATATATTTTAAAAATATATTATTTATTTATTTAAATTTAATTTTTATTTCTGTTAAAAATAAAAAATCTTTGCAAAGTAAATTTGGGGACTAGATAACTAATGGATTTGACTTATTTAGTAGAAACTTCTAGTCGAGAGTGCTCATAAATTGAGAATCTTTCATATACTTAGGTTGTCACGATTATTAGTTTTCTCAACTAGCCTCGAGCAAGAAAATAATTTTAAGTTTAACATTCGAACCAAAATCTCGAAATTTGAGAGAAAACAATTATTTTGGAGGAAGTGTATTTTACGAGAGGAAAAGGAAAAGTTGACCAAATGGTTGGGCTATCATCACCATAGAAATTAAATGAATCGATTAATTGGTTCTCACACACGATCAAGTACTTTGCTTGAGTATAATCACATTTTGCAATAGTAATATTCTAACACTCATCATGAATTATAAGTTTTTCTTTTGCAAAAAGTCAAGTAAGAACTAAGTTATTAATATTGTGAATTATATTACTGCTTATTTTATTATGCATGATTATTTTAGCTAGTTTATTCAAGGACGAATAAAAGTTCAAATTTGGGGGTATTTGATAAGTATAATTTTTGTACTTCATTGGAGCTCACAAAAAGGATGATTATGAGTCATATTATTTGATTTCGCTACTTAATTGCAAGTTGTTTTCTTTATTAATTGTAGGAAATAATCAAATTCAAGTGTCAATCGATGAAAAGAGAGCAAACTGAAGAAAGAGAACTAAATTGAATGTACAAAGAGACCTCAAGGCTTAGCATGCAAATATCAAAGAAATAAAATTAGAATAACGCCCGGTTAACCATGCGATCGTGATAGTTAATCTAAGGGCGATCGGAAGTCGCCTAGAATTTTCAGAGAACATAATTTGTACCAACCATACGATAGCAGTGTTGGTAAACACGCGATCGCACGGGCACATTCCAGCATCTGCTTTCATGCAGTCAATGGGATTAGAACTCTACAACTCCAAAATAAAACAACAATTTAAAAACACATCTTAGAGGTTGGAGAATATTATAAATAAGGCGATAATAGCCGTAAGAAGGAGACGAATTTTGAAAACAAGATACAAAAAGAAAATCAAGATCAAGGCACGAGATTGAAGATTTTCACCAGAGTTATGGGTTGTATTTATTTCTTCTTCTTTTTTTTACGATTATGATAAAGTCAATTATTGTCATAATTGACTTAAATCATGTCCGGCTTTTAAACTTACTTTTTCTAGGATGAACGGCGAAACCTCATGATTTTAATTAATTAGAAGTTTTTCCTTTTAGTAATTAATTGCTTTGGGGTTGATTATTTTTACGCAGCTTTTTCTATTATTTTAATGCCCGATCACCATTAGAATATATTGTGATTTATATTGAAGTCTGTGAGATTCAATATAGATTAGCACGTGGTATTGAATAATATAGATCCAATAAAAGGTAGAAATTACATTATGCTTTATGAAACCATATAGGTGTTCTTGAGATTTTAATGCATGTGCTTATGTTCGAAGCTTAATTAGAGATAATTAGTTCGTGATAATATATAAAATTGATTGACCATCGAGAGAGACTTTTGATTAATTTAAGAACGCCTAATTTTCAATCTATGGTAATTATAAGCTAAAAACGGTTAAACTGATATTTGATTAATGAAAGGCGTAAGTGGATTCGCAAGAAACTTAGAGTTATTAGATCTTGAATTCGCCTCATCACTATTTTAAAGTTAATTGTTTGATAATTTAGTTTTAACTAAAATAGTATAGAATCACAAAACCAAATTGAACTGTGTTTATTCATATCGCTAGAATTTAGGTTATAGATTAATAGGTTAAATTGATATCTAGTCCTCGAGGTTCGAGCACTCTATTTATTACTATATTATTTGTCAACGATCCGTCCAGCTCTATGGAATTTAAACCGCGACAACAGGAATCTTTGCCGTAAAAGGAGGAGGAGAAATTTCAGGCATACCCTGACAGCGTACTATGCGTCGAGATCTGAGGATCGTAAGAGTACTTGTGTATGTTTTTAAACTAAGTTCAGGTGTCAGTCGCAGCATGGTGTTCCCAAGAAGCAACCGGTGGTTACCTTCCACAATCAAGCAGTAGTTCATGGCAGCCGCCTCGGTTTGCTGCTAGTATGGATGCAAAGAATTATTGGAAAGTTCGGTCTCAACCAAAGTGGGCAAAAGCACCCTTCTCTGATAATAATTCAAAGCAATTAAACTCTAAAAACCCCGTCTTGCATGGTAAAAGTAAACATATCGATGTCCGATTCCATTTTCTCCGAGATTTAACCAAAGATGATGTGGTTGAATTGCAATCGTGGGCTCAAAAAATCGCTTAGCGTACATTGCGACTAAACCCCTAAAGTTGTAAAGTTTTTGAAGTTAAGAGAGCAATGGCTAGGTGCAAGCTCCGTAAGTAAACCGGATCAGATTCTTCGAGGTCAAATTAACGAGAATATGTTGGGAATGGTTGTTGCTTTGTTTGCTTCTGCACTTAGTTATGTGATTGTTATGATCTGTTAATAAAGTTTTCTTCTTGTTTGTAGGGTTAAGATTAGGCTTTGAATTATTCTTCTCCACTTAGTCCACGCTGTAGATTATGTAAAACGTGGTTACTTTTGTTATCATTCCCGCTTGTAAAGGCTATATAAAGCTTCAGTGTTATTTCATTGAATAAACAAGCTTTGAGGACTCCCAAATACTTTGAGTGTTCAGTTCCCAACAAAACCTCACAACACCTCTCAGATTATACAACCGCAGAACAAGGCTTAAACCAATTATGTATCACTTGGTCTTGGACCACAAATTAAACCAAAAATTGCCCAAGAAGACTATGGAATAATAATTTTATAGAACTTAATCTGTAGAAACAGAGTTCTGAGAATAGAACAGTGTAGACGAAAGAATGAGAGTGGACTTCTGAGGTGTCCTCTAACTCGAGTAAGTGGTTGCACCAAGGGACTCCCAAGTGTCAAGTTGTCATTGGTTCAACTCACAAATGCGCCTTTAATTAGTTTGACGAAGGCGTGTTTCTAGGAGACCATCTATCTACACAAACTCTAACTTCAAACTTCATTCTAGACTCTATATACAAGGACATTGGCCTCGTAAACTATAGAAGTTCTATAGGGATGTGGCATGATCTAGTTTTAAAAAACATCGAACCAAATCCGAACCAATAAGAATATTATAAATGGAGAATTTGATCTCCCGCCTTAATGTAGAGGAAATTCTTGCCCGCCAAAGATGCAAGAGAGAAATCTGCCCACTAGCGAGATCGTGACTTCATAAATGGAACCATAGATTCCAAATGTTTATGAAAAGGAAAAGCTTGGTTCCATAATTGAAGTTTCAGTATGATAACAAGATAATTTCAAGTTAAATATAGACTTAAGTTCCAAAAAGGATTGAATTAAACATGTTAAAATTTGGTTAATTATGAATTTTGGTTTCAAGCACCAGAACAGGGAACGAGACAAAACCAATTATTATAGAACCAAATATAGTTTAATACTTAAGTAGAACTAGACCAAACAAGCTAGTCTGACTTAGTTCTGGTCTGTTTCAGTACTTTAGTCCATCCCAAGAATTCCTTATGTTAGACATAACTCCCTTGAAAAAACTGTATAAATATAAATTAATATCCATCCTAACTACTTATAATAAATATTTTTCAGATTCTAAATTTGGAAAATCCACAACCACTTTAGTATGTTGAGCCAAATAGTAAGTATAAGGGTGCGTTTGATGCAGTATTGAAAATTCAGAAATCTAAAATATTTCTTCCGGCCGTTTTAAAATAAATTCCACTATCTATGAAGAAAATTTTTCCAAGAGCATGCAATCCACGCTTAAATGCCATTTCAGAAACGATTTGCTTTTCCACATGTAATCAAACAACAAAGTTTTAAAAATAAAAAGCTCACTTTGATTCGAGCAAGATTTTCCATTAAGCTCGACATTTTCTATTGGAAATGCTTCAATCAAACACACCCTCATTGAAAAATAAAAGTTGAACCATGAAGGTAAATGAACACCAAAAAGCAGAAGAATCTATAGTCCCGTCATGGCGGGTAGGAGAAATTTTGCCCGTTGACATCACCATTGTCCATGTACGCGCCTTGCCATGTCAACAACTCCCAAATTGAAAATCAAACGCTCATTTTCACTCTCTCTCTCACCCAAATTCCTCTGGTCATGAGATCCACGCCGGAAATCACGAGAAGCTCATCCTAACCAATCCGGTATGTCCTTTCAATTTTGCTGAGATTCTCTGTTTTATACAGATTGTGATTTATGAGATACGTATTATTGAAGGAGAGGAAGATTGAGAATTTTGAAGGTGGTCATCCTTTCCTCATACCTAATGATTTCTACATCACTAACAACCTTCGAAATTATTGGGTGAAGTGACCAATGGTGTTTTGCAAACCCGTTGAATATATTTGGTTCTCAAGGTCTTCAATCTATGGTAGTGCTATTGTGGTGGGCTGTGAGAATGAGACTGGAGCCTTTGATATTTCTGTTCTGGTAATCATAATTTAACGGGGCTGGATTCTGTTCTGTAATGGATGGGCTGTACATAAGGGACCGGATGTTTGATGTTTCTATTTGGGTAATGGCGAATTAATGGGGTTGTGATGATGTATTGTTGTATCTTATTATGAGCTACTGATTTTACCACGGAACAATCCGACCTGTATCTTGGCTATGCAACTCAGTTGGCATGAGATTATGGGTTTTTGTAATCTCTATTCCAAATGCAACAATTCTGCAGTCATGGGTGTGCTGTATGTCTTTGTCCGCTTGAAAATATCTGAGCTCTAATTAAATGTTGCTTTACTGTGATAAAATTATTTATGGCGTGTTAGTTGAATTGAACTATATATGCATTCTTTTTTAAACGGAATGAATGGAAAGATCATACAGTATTTACTGAAAGCTTTAAACCACATTTTCGTAAACGCTGACAAAGATGCGAGGGCCAGACGTGGTATTGAATCGTGAACCCATCAACAAACATCATTTATACATGCGTGACAGATAGACCTATGTAAAAAGGAAAATAGAAAATTTATATCGAGTATTAGATCACAATCAAATTAGAATGAAGATGGATAAAGCAGAAATTAAGGGGAAAATGCGGAGAGATATATAGACTACAATTTTCTATAGATTATTATATTCACACTACAATTTTTATCATTTACACCACATTTTAATTGTAATGAAGCGTCCTCAACATTTGACATTTTGGCACGCTTTTGTTAATGTGCAATGAAACGAGGGAAAAATATTTTGTCAAATTTTTGTATTTAT
The DNA here is from genome assembly GCA_023638005.1 of Forsythia suspensa. NCBI lineage: Eukaryota > Viridiplantae > Streptophyta > Magnoliopsida > Lamiales > Oleaceae > Forsythia > Forsythia suspensa. The sequence goes on from JALRMA010000141.1 coordinate 20,184, forward strand.
TATTTATTTTGCTTATTCAAAAAAGTAGAGAGAGATATTTTTTTGTGTCTCCTAATTAACGCTTAGGATGTAAAACTATTATCAAAGATAAATATAAAATGTGCAAATTAATAGGTTAATGATAAGAATGTGATAAAAATAATAATTGAAGTATAAATGTAAAATTGAGCACAATTCTTTTTATTGTAATTAAAATGTGGTAAGGTTAATAAAAATGTAATGTGAATATAATTTACCTTTAAAAACGTGTTCCAAGCGTTTTTTTATTTGATTCGTAGCATAATTAAAAGATTATTCAACCATGTGAAAGGAACAAAACTTTTTTGAGACAAAGAGTGTTTAAATTGAAAGATTATATTACACAACTTGTCTTCAAGGCAAGCACACAAAGTTGCTAGATTCGGAAAATAAAGAGTAGAAGATTTGAATGTAATTACATATTTCGTGAGATAGTTGTTCATCTCTTTTTCCATTGCCTTGATTTGTTTATAAATTGATCACCATTTGCACAATTTTCACCAATAACTCGACATCATCCTCACAGTATTTCTTCTAAATAACTTCCCATTACAATCATGGTCGAATAACTTCCATAACCTCCAATGATGCTTCATTTATCCTGCTAGGAGTTTACCCTTGACTGTGGCCATGTAAAAATCGTTTGGCCACTGCAGCGCGATGTAGTTATCACCTTCCCTCGCCCAAGCTCGCCTCCGCTCGCCTATCCTTTGTATGTTTTCAAGCATTTTTTCTTAGCACCATTTCTGCACTCTTATTTGGGCTTCTTTTGGGCCTTCTTTAGGTCCTTATTTTAAAAATATTTCTGTGTATCAACACTATTTCCAAATATAATTAATCAATGTTAATCATTAATTTTGCTATATTCAAACTTTACACTCTTTCCCACGCTCTTTGGAATTTCAAAAGATAAAAACTTTAATATTCTCTTCTTGGTGGCACCGACGTAGATCCCCATTTTGCAAAACTTTGCCACGCCGCCACCTATAAAATCCCACTATCCATTCTTCTTCCTCACATATTCTTTTCCTTTACCATTGCAATCGCCAAAACACCATTGTATATCCTTGTCTCTTACTTGCAATGTCATCAACAAATTTCTTTCTTTTGAAGACTATTAGACTTTTCTTTCTCAACTCTTCATCACTCCTTGTAGTTTATTATACAAGAAACACTGACATCACTTAATTTCATTTAGGCTCCAAGAGATTCAACATATTGCTAATGCAATGAGCACTCTCCGTCGCCTTGATTTTCCCACCGCCTTATACTTTTCTTTTCTTGAGCCACTCCATTACCTTTACTCCGTAATGCCTTGATATGTACATGGCCCAAGTTAGATACCGCCAGTGGCTGCATAAACGCATGGTTGGTCACAGCCCTACTAGAGATTTTTGATCAAGCTGCATTTTGGAGCTTTTAGAGCTCACCACCGATGTTCCTACCTTGACCGCATTTCTTTTATTCTCACACCTTGTGTGCTTTCGCTTTTGATTACAAAACCTTGTTTTTCCTTAGGCCCAATGTCTATCACCCTCTTGTGTGATATTAGTGCTTAACTAATTTACCTTAATTGGTGCCGCTTATCTCACCAAGAATGGTTGTTACTCATACACCTCCATCGAATGAGAAATAATTTTTTGGCTCCTATAAACAACTTCTAACCTTCATGACAGACATCAATCGTTAAATGAAAGCCCAACCATGTTCAGTTTTATAGCTTTATCCACTATTGATTGCATAAGTTTGTTATCCGTAAGGTTCTAGCATCAAGCTTCCCCTATAGGTTACCCGATATTTCTAATGAACTCGCCCCACGGTAAACTTTTTAAACTTTTATTTTGTTCCTCAAAGTGGTCTTTATAGAGGCATGGTAACCCCTTCAGACTAATTGCGATCATCCGGCTTCTCCTCACCGTAACGGGCCCTCGCTCGCTTCTAGTTATGGCTTAGAGCGACATTTTACTTCTGGCACTCATTCCTTAGCTATCACTTCTAAGGACAGATGTTATGTGGTTAGTAATTAATCAATTTGAATCCAACAACTTAAACCAAAGAGGGATATTTTACTTGTTTTTATACTCAACTTTTCGCTTTCTTTCTTTTCCTTTTCTCGCACATCAAATCCTCCGTATGTTCAACCCCTTCAACTTTAATGGCGAGAAGTCTCAGATTAATTGGGCTTCTGCTTTTAGTCAAGGAATTGTTCCATGGTTTGATTAGTGAAACCAATGTGAATGCCGGAGTTGAAGTTTATGCTTCCACCTCTTCGTCCACACTGTTCGCCAAACTCGCCAATTTCTCCTTGCTATTCAAATTATTTGAAGAAGCATTTTTATACCATTATCCTGAGAGATGAAGCAAGAATTATAAGAGTCGAATGATTCTCTCGATGATTGGTTTTTCTTTGTACCTTTCAATCATATCTTTGTTATTCATAATTTTTCAACGACTTCGCCAACGTTAGGTATGCGGTTTTTGCTTCCAATGTTCACTTTATGTTTCACACTCTTGAATCCAATCTTTTCATCAAAGTCTCCTAGGAAAACTTCTTCTTTCCTCGCACTCGCTCTAAAAAGGGCGTTATATCCCTTCTGGGCCGAACTCCCATAAGTTCTACCTCCTCCAACTAGGTCCTAATGTGACTTCGCGAAAGAACGGCCAAGTCCACATCGTGTCGATGATTCGGAGTATGAAGAGGATACTCTTTCTTACTACTAGAAAAGGGTATTGATCTTTGATGATTGTTTCTTTATTTGATCAGACATAACGCATGCTTAACACACTAATCTGCCATATTTGTTTCCATCGAGGAGATCCATTCTCATTCTATTACTTCACAACATACAAATCATTCCCGAGTCTCCAAAAGAACTCCCAACTCAAGAGCCTCAAATCTTTGAATTACCCACTTTAGACGGGCCGATAGATCTCCACCGCCTTCCGTTGAAGGTTTGGCTATAGTGATTTTCAATCTCCAATCCCAACTGGCTCATCTAATAACTATGGAATCATAAGGCAGCATCTTTCTAATACCATCTGTATATGAAATTTTCATTTGACCCTTGCTTTCCTGTGTAAACTCCTATTGAGATCCCCATAGTGGAAGAGCCATCATCAGCTTGATCGATTAAAGGAAAGCTCTCGCGATCATCCTGGAAGCCAACCTCGTTGAAATCCTTCCCAACTGCCTAGAGAAGTCCCTCTTCACTCAAACTCGATGAAGTAATTTTTTTCTTCAGATTAAGACCATCTTTGTAATGACTAAATGAGAATAACGGAACTACCATTTTTTCAGCCGGGTGATGCCGACTGCTTTGTGGTCTATTCAAGCATTATCGACCTATCAGAGCAAGTCCAAGCGGTAGTTCTATCCATCGTGCTTCATCCGCCGTCTTTTCAACTCTTTATTCCTTCCACTAAGGACATGGATGCTTTGAAGAGGGCAGCTTTAGTATATATACCTCTTTCATGGATAAAGACATCTAGAGTGAGGCTCGATAGCCGCTGCATCTGTTGCGCGTCTTGTTTAAGATTTACGACGTTTCAGACGCTATTCCCTTGATCTTCAAATTTCCACTAGGTTGACTTCTTTGAGGAGAATCCATCACTAAGTGAGCCTTTATTATCCGGTGAAGGTGGATTTGAGGGCCAAGAAGACAAGTTTTGTTCAAACTTTAGTCGAAAGAATCTTTTGGATATCGCATTAATTCAATGCAAGCCTGAAGTTGAACGAGCTCGAGGTAATGATCAAGATTCTTTGTCGATTAGTCTGTAATCAGACATGAAGGAACCCAAGTTAGAATCGATGATTGCAATGAAGTTACCGTTAAGAAATGCAACACCTCTTTAGAAATTGAGCGAACTAAGGCTCGATGCGCGCTATTCGTAAGTGATAGTGATGACTCTAATGCGTTATGGAGGTTTATTCGTTGTTGATACTCATCAAGCCGAATGGGCTAAACTCGAGATCAAATGCGGTCACTACTAGAGGAGTTAGATGGCCACTAATGTTTGTCACCATACTATTTAATATTGACTAAACGCTCAATTTTGTAATGTTCCGGCCTTTTAATGTTTTAATGGAACAATTTATTTTTGCTTATCTGGATTCACATTTTAAATATCCAATTGTTCACTTTCCCAAACGATGGAACATATTTTTAGGTATTTACCGCTTATAGATCACGCATGTTTTGTACCATCCAAATCTTCTAAATGATAAGCTCTATTGGGCAATACATTTTCACCTTCTATGGCCCTTCCCAATTGGGCAACCACTTTCCATACGCTGGGTTCTTACTATCCAAAGGCAATATGGTCTTCGGACTAACTCGCCTACCATAAAATATTGCGCTATAACTTTTTATTATAGTACATGGCCATTTTTGTTTTTGAATTTGTAGTTTATCTAGGACGCCATCTTCATTTCGTTCGTTCTAACAAATTTTGGGCCAAAGCTTCGTGATATTGCTCTCCGCTCAAATTATTTTGCAAAGCCACTCTAATCGATTGTACATTAATTTCCATAGGCAATACTACCTCTTGCCAAAGCAAGTTGAAATGGAGTAATATTCGATTGAATGTGGAGACGTTAACGCCCATAATGTTTTGTTCAAACATTCATGTCATGTCTTGGTGTTTTCATCTATCATCTTTCTTATAATGTTTTCAAGATCTTATTTGTGGATTCTCGCTGCCATTGGCTCGGCGTAATAAGGCATGGAATTCACAAATTTGATGTCGAATTCGCCAAAATTGCTTCACTTGATCTCTATTTAAAGAAGTTACATGATCTACTACTAAGGTTGTATCCCAAACTCATAAATTATGTGATCTTGGATGAATTTGATGACTTTCCTTGCGAGATTTCTTTTAGAGGATGACCTCTACCCATTTGTAAAAAATCAGAGCCACTATGATGAAATTATGTTGCTTGGATGAAGGAGGTATGTTTTTCCTATCTAATATATGCCCAACCTCTAAACGACCAAGGTTTAATGATATGTTTCATTTCTCTTGCTGGTACCCTTTGAATTGGTCCATGCCTTTGACATGCTAAACATCTATTTGCTTATTGGGTCATAGTTCGCTCATTTTGGTCAAAAGTATCCACTACTAATGATTAACCATCTCATTTTTTGCCGACTTGGTGTGCCACATATTCCTTGCATTTCGCCATAATTGTTTTGGCATTGCTCAAATTAAAGCATTTTAACAAGACTCCATCTACACGTTTCTTATATAAGTCTTTGTCTATTAATATGTAATTTAGGGTGCGAACCTAATTTTCCTTTCATTCTTTTGTCGTTTTTCTAGAAACTCTTTATTTCTTCCTCCAATCCACCACATTTCCATATTCTATGTAATGGATATCAAATCTTTTTCCTTCGTTATGATGCAGGCATTATCACTCCATATTCGCATACAGATTCCACGTTTAATACTTTGGAGTACCAGAAACCATTTGAGCCAACTCGTTAGCTAAATCATCATATATTCTTTTTACATATTGAAGCTCTAGTTGGTCAAATTCTTCTAGTAACTTCTGCGATTTTATATAGACTTATAAAGGGCTGCTTTGGCATTTAAATATGCCACTCAATTGGTTAATTACTAGCAGAGGATCACCTTTAACGATCACGTTTTTACTCCCATTTCAAGTAATAACTCTAGGCCCACTATAAGTGCTTCATACTCGGCATGATTATTGATGCATAAATCATTTAATGTAAAGAAAAACCAATAGTCTACACCAAAACATCTATTAATGCTACACCTACTCGCTCATTTGATTATTTTTGAACCATCAAAATATAAAGTCCATGGTTTTATTTTGCACGATCGATGTCTAGTTCCATTTCATTTGACGTTGACACATAAATGATCGACTAAAAAGTCAAGAAAGGCTTGATTTTTATGGCTTTTGTAGGATGTATTGAATTTGAATTCGGACAAAGCCAAAGTCCAAAGACCAATCCTTTGAAAAATATTTCTCCAACATCAGTATTGCAAGTCATGACCGAGAGAAATTTTTATTGATGAAAAGTCCTACTCTTATTACAACAAAGACTTCTCCCTATATGTGATAAAGATAAATTTCTTATGAGCGAAATAAAAGACTAAAATCTATCTCTACAATGTGTCAATCACAATCCTATAAGTAATCAACTAATATTTGTTAGTACTTATAAATACTTATAAGTTGGTCAAACTTTATTTTTATCTACACATTTCATATGATCCACTACTTATAATCTACAAAAATTTTTACCAAACATATTGATCTTGGCTTATTGCTTCAAATTCTAATAAAATTTTTTATTTTTGATATAAAAAACTAAAAAGATAGAATATTTGAACTCTCAAAAATAATGGGATAAATGGTTTAAATCAACAAACAACGAGCTTAAGGATTTATCTAAGACGTGTGCTTTAATGGCCTTTTTCACCAAGCAAGCAAACCATATTCCTTTCTTTTAGCCTTCTCTTTTGGTTCTCTTTAGATGCCTTTAGGAAAAATATAGAAATAATTATGCTTAGTGCAAAAACCTAACCCTTGAGAAATGTGCACTTAAGTGACTTATATATATGCTCATAACTAGAGCAACACTTAAGAAGATTAATTACATTAATGCCTCTAGTGTAATTATATTAATTTGCACCATTTTCTTGAATTTATTGCAGTAAATCAATTAGGTCATCCATCTATCTTGGAGCCAATGAAGGAACGGACAAATTAGTCAACTCTTGACCAATTGAAACTTATCTATTAAATCCAATTCATTCGGTGAAGAACCGAAATTGTACTATCGGTCAAGTGGCAATTACGGAAACAAGTCATGATCCGATAATAATATCCTCTAATCATCATGCCATAAGTTAACCCCATTTAACATATTCTCTTTCATAAGTATATAATCAAATCGTTC
>JALRMA010000142.1:0-22983 GCA_023638005.1 Forsythia suspensa
CAGTGGACTGTTTAGCAGTGACCAAATTGAGTCGGCATGCAAAAATGTAAGATACATAAGTGAGCGCAAGTACGTCTAAAAGTATTATAATTGAGTCAAAAATCATAAGAAAATTTCCCAAAGAGTCGTTGGGGAGGGAGACTCCGACTCAGGGGTATCTAAAAGGTGCTCCATTTTTGTGCAATCAAACATCACGTAATTCGAAGAGAACGAATAGTTTAGTCCATCAGATGGGACGGCCAGTTATACCGTGCTGTCGCATTTTCATTTTTTATCTTTTTTATCATGGAAGTTGAAAAAATTAGTAGATCTGATGTCAGGGCCACCCTTTGGAAATCTTATAATTTTGTCATGTCACTGTCTCTGATTTTGAAACCAATTATAAAGGAGACAAGGAAATAGAATTGTCCTACAGTTTGAACCAATGTGCGGTAAGATACTGTCTGAAACTCCTTTGGAAATTCCGCCATGGGAGACAAATTAAATTTAAAAACCAGCTGAAAAATGTTTTTCGATCATTATACATTTTAGACATTATAATTTCTTTTTGACTAATAGTGTAGAAAAAAGAGAAAAGAGCAATTTAATTTGAAGTAATTGAATAAACAAAAAAAACTCAGTAATGGGAACCTCATGTGTTACACATGTTAAAAACTCCTGGATAATTTTCTATAATAATGAACATATGGGACGTCCACACTGACCTTCGAAGAGTTTGCACACACAGTTCAAAATTTATAAACCGTTTTATTGCCTTATTTTACACACCATATGCTACAAAAGCACTGAAAGTCAAAACGTGTGCCCAATTAGGAAAAATTTCCTGGTAAATGTGCGATTTTCCGTAACTTCACTTTTGAATAACGTCGGATATTTTCAAAATGACAGAGCAACCTCTAAAACGAATTCCATTAGGCTCAAATTTTACGGGATTTTTCATTTTCAACAAGTGAAACAATGATCTGTCCGGTCCCATAATCATTTTAAAGTTTCTACAAACGTGCATAAAATTGAGCCGGCCCCCTGGGCATTTTCGTTTGATTAATCAAATTTGAGAAGCCAAGTGGTACAAGTGCATTGCGACGTTTCAAAATTTACGCCAACAATTTATTTTTTTACAGACGAACTGTTGGACGGATTTGACTGAAAATTTAACTGAATTTTCTTGATAGTGTGAAGAAAATTCAGTCAAATTTTCAATCAAATCCGTCCAAAAGTTTGTCTGTAAAAAATTAAAATGTTGGCGTAAATTTTTTCAATAATGATCCAACTGCAAAAACCGAACTTTACAGGAGAGCAAGTTTTGTAAAATTAGTTCGCAAAATGTTATTATCCGTCCGATTTTGGATTTCTATAGCTTGTTTGAAAGCTGAATAGTTCCTCTAACGACAACAATTGCCAAAAGTTCAATAATTCAATTACTAAACGAGATATATTAAATCGAGATGTAGATGGATCATTATTGAAAAACAGAAATCTCACATTTTTAGTTTTTCAAAAGTGATCCAACTACATACTTCTGTTAATATCTCGTTGAATTTTTAATTTGTGGACCTTTTGGCAACACAGATCGTTAGTAGAGTTCATCAGCTTTCAAACAAGCCACAGAAATCCAAAATCGGTCGGATGGTAACAAAATGGGAACGTAACTACGCGAGGCGCCACTCAGGTGGCGCCTCGCGTAGACTTCGTGGCGCCACTTCGTGCGCGCGCTACAAAATAGCCGTTTACGGCCGAACGGTTGCAGATACGACAAAACGGACAAAATCTACGCCCAAAGGGCGCCAACTTTTAATTTTACGTCTAGAAACGCATATCTCATACCCAAAATCTCAAATTACTTTTTCCCGCCATTTTTAAGACGCCATATTGGAATGAATAATGCAGATAGGAGCACCATTTTTTAAAACTGAAAACTGATGACTCTTATGAGTCCAAATTTGCCGAAAACCGAAAATCGAAAATTTGTCAGTTGGATCATTATTGAATAATTCCATCCAAGGGGCACAAATGGCGAAAAGAGTGTAAATGCACTAAAGTAATCTAATTAGACCCAAATTTCATCGCAAAATTAAAAAGAGCCCTCGAAAATATTAACCATTTTGGGACACAAAACTAGGCTCTTCCTCGAGACTTTTTGAGATTTACCAACCCTGTCAGGTTGTGCTGATTTTAGACATTCACATTTTTCTCAATTCTTTGCGTTTCATGCTTTATCGCAACCCTATTCTGATGGCCAGGGTCAGATAAAAGTAGATTTCGAGTATTTTTGGACGCTTTGTAGGAGTTTTCAGATTTTTGGGGTGTGATTCTGTTCCAATGTTGAGGACTATAGTATGTTCCTGTCTTTCACGTTTTTTGATGTGTCTCAATTTTTTCGGCATTCTTGGGGTTTTTGGAATTTTAGCTGAAGGGATTAAAGGGCTACTTAGCCATTCAATTTGTATATGAGGATTTCGAGGGCTGGCACTGCCCCAGGTGTTGACCAATGGTAATAATACCATTTTGAATAAATGTGAAAAGTTTCAAATAAAATGGAAGAAAAATCCGCCGTCAGACACTTTTTCTTTTAATGATTACTTCTTAAATGCTATGTTGGGCTCAAACAATAAGGGCATCAGTTTGGAGTAGGCCTCAAAATTCTGATTGAAGCCTAAAATAATATCACCTTTATTCGTTAATATTGGGTTATGTCCCCCACAGCCAAGATAACGGAAAAGGGCAGCGCAGCCATCATTTTGCCGAATCTCCGTTTTTGACACTGGTAGAGGAAGGAACGGATGGGGGCATCAGGTTCTCAATGACCAAAAATAAATAGTTTTATTGAATTTCCGTGAATTTGTATTACTTGAAAGTAGTTTTCACGGAAGTTTTTAGATTGATTTCCTTAAAAAAGAAAAAACCAAAACTGCGTCTTTTATAACGGTGACCCTTTCAGATTGATGCCCGGGGTGGGCCGCCCTTCCTTAGGACGCCACTGACGGCAAGATATGACAAAAAGGAAAGTAATTGAGGTAATGCTGCCAGCTTTAATTTTCAAAGTGTCAAATTTTGTGTCCACTAGTTCCTGCAAAATTACGCCCATGCCGGGATTACAAACAGTCGCCACTGTATCGCATGCTCCCGGTGATGGTGACAAAGTTTCATGGATACTGACGAGTGTCTCTGCAGAAACTTGCGGCCTTAAATTCCTAAAAATCTGAACGCCTAGAGCATATGGATGTTCCTTATTTGAGCCTGACGCTAATCAGGTTCCATGAGAAAATATCGATAAAACATGTTCACGGTTTTTAAAAATTATCTGTATTATTTCAAACGTTGCGAAATCCAATCCGGAACATCTTGGTTAGTTTTTGGCTATGCCAGATGACAGGTCTCAACAACGATTCAATTTAATGATGCATACTTTCAAAAGTGCTGCATTGCTAGGAAAAATCAATCAAATTCTCATTTAATGTGGAAACCATTGTTTTTATTTAAAATTGGTCAACTTTTTTTAGAGTGAATCTTGAACAATGGGGTTGTTGCAAGGGTCTGAATTTCTAAATTTTCTAACGTACTAGGTGAGCCGAGCATTTTTCTTTTTAAATTTCTTTCTAAGTACATTAGAAGCTGAGATAAAATTTCCGATACTGAAGTCATAACGCGTTACTGCCCTATCCTGGCGACGCTATTTTTCATATTGAGATATAATATCAGATAAATTTTCAAGATAACCCCATCAACCTATTCATCGTTTTAAAGCTAAAAAAAAAAAAAAAAAAAAAAAAAAAAAAGCTTCAAAATAGTGTAGGGTTGAAGTGGTTATCCCAGGAGTTAACGTGGCATTGTACATACGCAATTATAAAAATCGTACTACCAGTACAGGGCAGCAATGCATTCGTTCTGACGTCATTTTGGGAAATTTCAACTTGGCTTCTAGTCGGCCCAAGAGGTAGTTTAAAAAAAAATCTAAATTCTCAGAGAAAAATGTGAAATTGACGTTCTTGCAACAACAACATAAAATCACTTCCACTTCACTGGAACTGGAGGGGCGATAGAGCAGACCATGTGTCTGTCCAAACAAAAGGCCAAGAGGCTGCTCCAGTTCCATTCAACCCACTTTCACTTTTCCAAAAATAACGGGTCTCGATAGAGGGTGGATTGTCACAGCTGGAGAGGAGGCCACGGACAGAGAAATGATCCAAACTGACTGCCCTTGTATTGGGCCCAAAAACTGGCTCAACTTCGAATATTACACTGACGATCTTCACCCATTTTCCGAAGTGCGTTTTAGTGCATCAGTCGGCAATCTAACAGCTTACAGAATCGGCACCCCAGATAGATAAGGTGGCACTTAAGCCCACGCACTTGCCAAACCATGAGTAATATAAACTGTAGTAAGCCCATCGGTAAGCCATAGGTTACGACTCCCTTCAAGCTGCGCCTCTCCATTCTAAAGTGTTTATGGTGGTGGTGTTTATGGTTAAGGGTATCATAATTCCTGAGGACATATTTGACATCCCGCAACAATATTTCTCATGATATTGAATTTTTCTGCTGATATTTACATTCCTGTCGGTCCTGCTTTTCTGTGGAAACAAAATAATCTGTAAATATCTCGTTCTAAAATTTCGGATAGTCACAGAAAACTGCGCGTGAGTGTTTCGAGTGAATTTGCTGCAGTATCTCAACGTTTTTTAGTACTTTTCCAGACAAGGCTTTTCTCTACTTTGTTTTGTTGATTTTTCCCTGTTATAATTGAATCATGTAGTTCGAAAACACGCCATCTCCATTCCAACGTTTCAAAATTTCTCTTCTTATTTTGTGTTTTAAAAATAAAACTAAATGGCACTTTTGCATAACAATCCCACCCGTAATACCTGACGAATTGAAGAATTTACCAATCAAATTTTTTACAAGTGTCTCTATTAATTTTGCTTTTAAAAATAAAATGTGATAAGACATTTTGAAACGTTGGAATGGAAATGGCGTGTTTTCGAACTACACGATTCAATTTATATGTTATAATTAATACCGTTGAAAAATAAAGACACGTCAGCTGTGTCATTTGATTACATTTAATTATTTTTGTCTGTGCTGTTATTTAGTTCGTCGGGAGGCTTCGACCCCCCTCCTCCCCTCCCTTTCAAAAATATAATTTCCTCCTGGAAATTTCTGCAGAGAGGTTATCATTTTTAAACTGATAGAGGGGGCAAAAATATGCAAAAACATAATCCTCCGTTAAAAGATAGGTCCCTAAAAAATGTTGGCCCCCTCCCACGTCTGTGATCCAATCCTGGCTATAACTCTGGCTCCCTACATGTTCTTCTAAAGATCCATGGGGATCACTGTAAGCCTTTATTTCTTTTTAAAAGTGGGTGTTGCCTTAAGTATTCATTGAGATTTTTTCGGCTTATAACTTTGAAACACAATAGGGCATTCTTAGGCAAAGTTTTAATGGTTTTTCCCGCTTTCTCTCTTAATATACAAATCATTTGAACTGTCCTCATTTTCATACTCACATTTTAAATATTATTATTATTCCCAAAAAAATTTAGCTGACATTTTATGTGAGCCAATTCAGCTACGACAGGTGGAAGAGGGCTGAGGGGAACTTATTTAACTGAGAGGAGATGGAATCGGGAAAAACTTAAGAAGAGTAACTCCTATTTATGTGAGTATCGACACCCAAAAAGATAAGCATTAAATAGGTCGCATCTACATGCATCACGCTGACGTCATGATTTTACAGTCAGGAGGGTCTTGCTGGGGGAACAAATTTAGCCAGCGAGAGAGAAAAAAGGAACCAACTCCATCAATATGTAAATCGATCTCAAAAATAACCGCAACTCAGGCCTTCCGCAGTCAGAAGTCGATATATCTGGTAAAATTCCGGAACATCTGGCAATGCAAACCTTATGGCAAATCAGGCAGAAAACCCGGATATTTACATGTTTCTTTTCGTTTCGTAGACCAAAATTTAAAATTCCGGATAGTTACGCGGAAAACGGGAGATCTGCCTCAACTCATCTGTTGCGTTATGAAAATGCCCACATGGAGTAAATCGCGTAGGATGCGATAACAGTGACGATCTTAGCGTCGGGTCCTAATAGAAACTCTGAGCTATGAGAGTTCAAAGTTGGGGAAAAGTTAGCGTACACTAAAAACAAAAACGTTACTGCTGCCGAACAATTTTTGGTACTTATTAGCCTCAATAATTGCTTCAAATGAGCCAATTGCAATAAGAAAATTTTAACATGTAGTTTTCGAAAAATTGACGATTTAAAAAATTACCGTATTACCGTACGCTGGGAATAAACTAGAATAACTGGAAATTTTGCGCGGTGACCTATGTTGAAAAAACTGAAACGTAAGTTTTTTAGTGGGCGATCTATTGCAGTCGAATATATCGATTGTATCGATTGGTTCCAAGGAGGAGGGGTTGGAACCAATCGATACAATCGATATATTCGACTGCAATAAATCGCCCACTAAAACCTTCCATAAGATTTAGCAATCCCTAGCGCGCAATTTAAAATGAACAGTATCAATTTAAGTCCAAAATTGGCTGAGCAATTAATTTTTTGTCGGGAGAACTGTGCCCCGCTTTTTCAGCCAAGCGTCTGCGTACGGTAACTGACTCGGAGGTTGTGGGTTCGATCCTTGTCCTCGGCCTAAATTTTTACGCACGGATATGCTATTTTTTACATTTTTCTACCTTTCCTAGGTTAATTTTAACATTTATCGCCGTTCAACCTCTCTTATTTACACAATCCCTTTTTTAGATTTTAAACGCCACCAGAGTCCAAAAACCCCTTGTAAAACGAGCAACATTTAAAAGATCATAAAAATAAAGAAAATGCGCTGAAATTCTAAAGTAACGTGTTTTTGAAAGCCAAAAACGTCTAGCATCTAAAAGTAAGCTTTGAACAAGCCTCCAAAGCGGTTTAAGTAGCAGAAACCCGAATTAGATTGAAATTTAAGGTATTATTATTGGATTTTTTATTGGAAAAAAAAAAAAAAAAAAAAAAAAAAAAAAACAGATTCAACATAATTTTTTCAATTAAAAGATTTCTGAATACAGAGTAGCAGGTACCGAAAAAATTTCAAACTATTTCAAATTGTTTTTCTTTTCTTTCTTCCCTCCATCTCTTGTTCTTTTCACCGTTGTACTTGAAAATTATCATTTGATACTGCCGGAATTTATTGTAATCCATGTACAAAATTCTAACTTGATCCCATAAGCTTTTCCATTTTTTCTTTCCTTCTTTTTTTTTTTTTTTTTTTTTTTTTTAAAGTCACAATTTGTTTTATGAAAAGTAAAGTTTAAACAGTGATTTTTGACCTAAAATATTAGATAAGATATTAAATACTAATGCATTTCGTTAAACTTACCCTAGAATGGTTACATTTTACAAGGTGCCAATATCATAAATTCCGATAAAAATATTCGTAATTTTTATCCTATTGCTTGGTTTTAGTTTACGATTTTTTCGTATTTATTACCATAGTCTCTATCATAATTTTTACTATACACAGGTCTGGTAGAATCTAACCATAATTTCTCCTAGTTTTAACGAAGTCTCGGTTAAATTTTAACCAAGTCTATGGTTAGTTTTACAACACAGTAGTAATTTTACTACGTCTCGGTTAAAAATTAACCAAGTGCCGTATTACGATTTTTCTCGGTTAAAATTTACTAAATGCGTGGTTAACAATAATTATAGTTTTACTAGAACTCTAGTAAGTTTAAACCAAAAAAAAATTAACCAAGTAACTTAGTAACATCAAACCAAGTTGTTTTTGAGTGTTGACAATACTACTAATAGAAGCTGAGAAAATTTTCTTTAAAAACCTCGCGTGTAGTGACGTTATCACACCGTCTCCCTGCATACTTGCACCACGATTTGCTCGATATCTTTTAAACGTCTACAGATAACTTAATCGACCTAACCTCATTTTAAACCTTAAATAAAAGGAACACTTTGACACAGATCGCAATTCTGCAAATATCGTCATTTCACAATGGCGGCTACCAAAACAAATGACATCATACTCTGCTCAATCTTCCATAATTTTGAAACGGTGTTGGATCTTAGCCTGCGATTTACATAAAACGGTTTACTTTGTCCTGAGCTTCAACATGAGGTATGATTTGATGGGGATATCTTTCTAAAATTCCCAGTTATTGTTCTTAATAATAAAACATATTTGTGCGCCAATGTAGGTCCACTGCTTGTGATGACATCATGGTTCAAAAACTTTATTTCCTTTAATATTGGTGGTAACGAATATTTAAAAAAGCAGAATTCTCAGTATATAGTCAAAAATATGAAATTAAGACCCACACAAGAACCCCATTTAGGGACACAACGTGCAAAATCGATGGAGAATCCAAGAAACTGTAAAGAAAAACCAATAGTTGGCAGATTTTTCTCAAATGTTTGAATTTTGGCCTCTAGGGGAGTCTGAGGGTTCTCCTAACCCATTTTGATTCACGTAGGTTAAGAACCTATTCAAGGCCGTTTATTTTATTAAGGTATACAGGGCGTGGGAGAGGTTAAGTATGCATAAAGCCTGAAAATATAGTATTGAATTATCAATAGTCTTGAATTATCCGTATTTTGCGTATCTGTTGAAAGCTTCGCTGCCCCATCCAACGGATGCATGACTATTATTTTGAAAACTCCTTCAATTTATAAAATTGGTCCTACGAGTTTTTATTCTCAGATCAACCATTTTGGAAAGGATTCAAGAAATTCATAAAAAAGTCTAAAAAACCAAGTTGGTGGTTCCTTGGTTATCAACTGTTCTTTCTTACACTTTTTTTCTCACTTGTAGTTTGGTCTTTGGTTTTTGTCATTGATGTCACGGCCTAAAAATAACCGCTGAAAATTGATCCTGAAATGAACTGATTGATAAAATATTTACTCCTTATGTGAGCTAGTTAGAAAAAAAAAAAAAAAAAAAAAAAAAAAAAAATAATATTAATATTAATATTAACTTTACCCTCGTGCAAAAATTGAGCAAGCTGTTTTGGCAAAGCTACGTTCAAATTTGTTGGCCAATTAAAGAGAAGAATTCATAAACCAACGAGAACTTTTGAAGAAATATATTGGTTAGTGATAATTTAATTTAATGGATGTCTATAGTAGTTTCTAGACTGTCTTGGTTAAACTGATAGGGTCTTATAATCCTAACTCTAGAAGTCGGTAAATTTAAAAGCCCGTCTTCTATGTGCAAAATTAGAGGTTTTAGAAGACCTGCCTCATAACTAGATTGAGCCAAACAATCCCCCCTTTCCTCCATAAAGCACATTCAATCTATCACAAAGTGGTACACATGCTGCCGAAAAGGATGGCTGCTTGAAGTATTCGTCACTTCAGCTCCAACTGAATTTTTTCTCACCGAAATATTACAAAGATTTCCTCTTTCCGTTTTGTCCAAACTTTTCTAAAACCCTGAAGTTCCAGCTATTGAAATCAATCAATTCCAATTTCTCTCCGTTGAAAAATTAAAACAAGGCCGGATCTAATGACCGGACTTCCAATGAAAGATGAGATTGCAAACGAGAATTCCAAATAGTTTATAAATTATAGTTTTAAATAGCCTCAGGGTCTTTTCGAGACCTACAAATATGAGGAAGCAGTATTCTTTAGCATGTAAAATTGAGGTCCGTCCATAAAATACGTAACACTCTGGGGGTAGAGGGTGTTTTAGACAGCGTTACGTTCCATCGATATACAAAAAAGCATTACGAGGGAGTCAGGGGTCAAAAACTCGGAAAAATAGCGTTACGTTTTTGCGGATTTCCCCTGACGTGTGTAATGAAGGTGCAAAATATACTTGGTATAGGTTCGTTTCTTAACGCCCGGTGCTTATTCGATGTAGCTGCTAGCTTCACCTCGGTCCGAGTCACGGCAAAGTGACCCGGTGAAATTAAACGGCAACTTCGAGGCACCGGTACCGGGTGATGATCAACTAACATGGATCTTTTCACTGTCATCACATTAATTAGGTTCGTCAATTTTAAACGCTAAAATATAGTTTCTTCATCTTCTTAAAAGACTCTAGAAAACGTTCAAAGATTAATCTTACTAGAAAAATGTATAACCCCTCATGGAGTAATCACATGCATCTACCATCTTCCTGCTTTACGCGCAACAATTTGGCTTGTGAAGTCGGAATAATAAGGAAACTTCCGGCCCACTGAGCTTATTTTACTAGTCCTACAAGATGCCCGTGGAAACATATTTTGACCTAAATTTATTGTCAAAACGATCAAAAAACCAATCCTGTTTTCCATGACGTTTCCTGATGTGAGCCAAAAGTCCTAAGTAAATGTAGGGTGAAAGTTCTTTAGCACTAAATTATTCTGTACTTACAAGAATTCGTAACTAGCTATTATTTAGTTGAAACGGTGCCTGCGATCTGACTAAAAAACGATAGAGATAGAGAGAGAGAGAGAGAGAGAGAGAGAGAGAGAGAGAGAGAGAGAGAGAGAGAGAGAGAGAGAGAGAGAGAGAGAGAGAGAGAGAGAGAGAGAGAGAGAGAGAGAGAGAGAGAGAGAGAGAGAGAGAGAGAGAGAAATGAGCACAGAGTGAAACACCCTTTGGTTTTTATTTTTCATATTTTTGGTATGAATTGTACTTCAAATCTTCAATTGGCCGTGTCTGTTTCTTGAATAAGCCTTGGTTGTATGAGCGTAAAATTTAGTTGCTTGAACCAGTAAAACTTATTTTAATAAATCTAATCCATCGGTTAAAAAAAAAAAAAAAAAAAAAAAAAAACCCACTTGCTTAAAATTAGAGTAGAAGATGGCTAACATTTGTAATAAAAATTGGCAAACTTTTTTGCCGCCCAAAATTTTATCCTTACTTAAACGTTACGCAATTCTTTTTCTTTGTTTTAAGTAGATGCAATTATTTTACGGTTTCTAGCCTTTCACGAGCATTTGCCATAGTACTTTTTATATGTATATACATATAGTTCAAAATAGCATGAGGATGGTCCCGATGTAAGATAAATCTTGAATAATTCATTTCAGGCTGAATGTGTTTGATTGACTAAATTAAATAAAAGGATCATAACTAACTTAATTCAAGTGAGCATTTTGATAGAATTGTACACATTAGCTTACTCTTTATGAATTTTTTAGAACAAAAACTCCTCAGAGATTGAAAAAGCTTCTACAGAAGCTGGGAAATGTGGGAAAATGAAATTAAGGAGCGAGAGCTCAACGTTGCACGCCCAACAATTTTATATATTTTGTGTGAGTGCTTAGAAACACACATTGTGTGAAAAATTGGTGGCTATGCGACATTGGGCTCAATCCAGGTTGTCGCTTTTACACTGGAAATATTTGAGGCTAATCATCTCGAAAAATGGTTGATGGCACAGGCAAAATGACGAAAACGATTTATTTTTCTAAACGTACTTTTCAACAATGTGTTCGTTTTTGTCTTTAACTCTTCTATGAGATATATCACAAAAGACAGCTAAAATGGAGCAAAATGCTGCTTTTTGAATATATCTTGTAAAAAACAACGGCAGTAAAAAGAAACGACCACATACATAATTGAAAAGTGCTTAGACAAATGCATCTTCTTGGTCATTTTCATTTTTCTTGTGCGATTAACCATTTTCGAGATAATCAGCCTCAAAGTATTTCCAGGGTGAATAGCGACAACAATGTTGCATAACCTTCAATTTTAAACGCAATGTGTGTTTTAAGCTCTGACTTGAGATGTAAGAAATTGGTGGGCGCCGTGCGACGTTGGGCTCTAATTTTTAAGATTCCCGATTTTTGCTTAAAATATGCATATAACATAGCTTCAAATGTTATTTTACCAAATTAAGTTAACACTTTGTTAAAATCGTATATTTACTCTACTTTTCAATTTATTATACATCACCATAGGATGATCCGTTCCAGAGTCATCGCGAAAAACGACAGATTCGGAATGTAAAACTCGACTGTCCGGCAAGCGCTCACTTTTGGTGTGAGCGAAATCGGAATAAAATTATGTAAAGGAATGTGCTGAGTCAAATACTATCAAGTTTTGGTACGTAATAAGTTAATTTTTGAGGAGGGCCGGAAGTGGATAATTCGTTAAATCCACTAAATGGCAAAATGAAACCACCAAGAGTCATTGAATTTTTTCTCGATTGTTCTTGGTGGTATGGAAATTGTGCCCTCTAATTGGCCGACTAATCCACAGATGTAAACATAATCCTGACCTAGCGCGATGAGAGAAATTATTTTAAAATTTCTTCTGATGTCATCACTTTTAAAAAGACTTGGAAGGAGTAACATTATTATTGCTGTGAAAAGTCCTGATTACTGAGGTAATTTTAGCATAAAAATAAACAAACAAGACGTTTCTAAATCCTTCTGTCGCGTCGTTTCTCGGTTGCGACATCATTGACAGGAACCTACGATCAAACCTCCGGTTAAAAAAAAGGTGCCTGTGACTCGGCTGCACCAAGCTGTCTTGTTTCTGCATGCCTCAAGGTCAGGACTTGTTGTGATTTGAAGGAACGTGATGAAAAAGCAGGTCCTTTTGAACAAGACGCCGCAACAGTGTTGCTTGTACCTGAGATTTTTACCCTGCGTCGTCCCTTTGTGCATGGACAAAATAAAAAGTATCAGATCAAAATAATTTCTAAGACTGTAGAGTATCGGCAATGTTGTGGCCACTTCTGAAACCTTAGTTTGAAAAAAGAGGGAAACACGAATCGCGGGTAGATAGCTTCTGTCTTCCTCACTTTCTCCCTCTCGCCTCGCGTTGACCTTGCAGTTCACTACAATAAGAAAATGTCAATAAACTACAAAATACGAAGGGTTTGTGAAAATTACTCCAACAAATGAAGCGTGTGAATTCATAACGCCGTATAAGTGCCAAAAATTCGTTTTTTTTCTTTTACTGCAGAAACTGATTATAAACATATGTCAATACGGACCTACCATAAAAGATGAGCCGAAAAAATTCTAAGGGGTGAAAACCCCACAAGAACATGCGTCGTAGGTCCCTGAGCCGTATTATTGAAGCCGTAGGCGGAAAAGGGCCTCGGAACAAAACATTGAAAGTGAGATCTAGAGGTTCAAAGTTTTCACTTAGGTTATGAAAATTATTGTGCCTCGTTTTATTAATAAAATTGGTGCAGTTTACTTGAAAAACCCGTCAACAATACAATAAAAGTTGAACTAATGAGCAAATTTCATCTTAAAATCATAAAAAAATAATAGTAAGGTTGGGGGCCTTTTTCCACAGAACACGTATTTGTTTACTTATTTCAGACTGGAGGGGAAGGGTGGGATACCTCCTAATGGGTAGGGTGAGGTGGAGAAGGGTTCAAAATACACGGAAAATTCTCAATAAAATCGTGAAAAATTAAAATTTTGTGATGAAATTTTGCACACATTTAGTTTGAAATACGTAGAATCGATTCATGCGTTCTCCTGAAAAAGGGCATATGCGCCTATAACGCCCTTTTTGCCTACCGCCTCAATTTCAAAGCGTCGTAAGTGCCATCTCAGACGCGGCGTGAAAACTGCAGGGGAAATCCCAAATAAAGGATGACCGTAAGGATGTACACTGAACAAAACTGCACTGAACAAAATACGATTGTCATGCCTGTGCGGTAACTGTTTACAGCCAACAAAGTACCTCTGGGTTCGAAAACGTTTGAATGATTCCTTAAATGGAAAATTCTGACGAAATGGTTAAAAATACATAAAAACTATAAAATTTTAGACTAAGCGCCGCAATTTATCAATTTTGGTTCGGCAATACCTACCTTCTTGTTTACATCAAGTGATGGCTCCGACAAGCCATCATTTGATAAGTAAGAAGGATACACACCCGAACCAAAATTGACTAATTGCGGCGTTGAGGGTTCAAATTTCGTCCATTTTGATGTATATTTTCAATCGTTAAGTCACAATTTGTTTTAGATGCCATTTTAGGGGCGTTTTATGTTTTTTTTTTAGTTTGATCAACCAAATGCAAAACTGAATTTGATCTTTTATCGAAGGTGTCGAGTTAAATTTTGGCTAAGGCTCGTTAAATCTATGGCGGGAGGTCGTAGCCTCCCTTTTCAGTTCCGTTTGTCCTCTCTTCTTTCTACGTTAGAAGTTCTAAAACAGATAATAAAGTGACGAAATTTTGTTTCGAAATATTTTGAGCATATTTTTCCTGAGAGTTGAGGTAAAAATTCCTTTTCAAAAAGAAAATTATCAAAAACCATGAGGTTTTAAAACATTCCGCACCTATTTTTTCTCTAATTATATTTTAGGAGAGGTCTAGATTTTGTGGAAAACTCCAGAAAGTCTTTGAGGAAAACTTAATTTTTGCAAATCTAGTGAGAGGTGACAATGTTATAAAAAGCCCATGTAAAATGATGAATGAAGAGAAACAAGAACTTTTTTTTTTTTTTTTTTTTTTTTTTTTTAAATGATGCTATTTTACAAGAAATGCTCCGGAACTTTGTCCCTTTGCCTTTAATTTGCAGAACTGAAGTCAAATTCTTGTCCAAACTTTCTATAAAATTAGCAATTTTTACCTCTCGTAGAGTAATTAGAGATAAAATCCATCTGAATGATTTACAGCTTCATGTTGGTTTTTACAAACCATGAAGCTGATAAAACAAGGGAGCTAAATGTACTTGTGTATCGAACAGCAAGCTATGCTTTCAAGTCTGCCATTTGTTTTAAATAAATTGAAATTGAAAACACTACCGCTGATCAATTACATGAGTAAGGAACTAAATTGAGACATACAAAACCATCAGAAGTAAAGAAAGAAATAAAAAAAATTGTCAAAATAAGGCACAAGTTTTAAATTTTAGGCTTATTTAAATTTCTTATGTTAACTGCAACTGATGTTAAACGTATACTTGATAGAATTTGAGGTGAACATAACCTCAAACTACGGCTGTAGAGCAACACAAATTTTCTGATATCTAGGGATATAGAATTGAGGCGTTCCGTGTGAAAAAGGTGGCTTTGGGCTTATAGTTCCTTTTTGGCAGAACGCATACATTGAATCTACGTATTTCAAACTACTAATGTGCAAAATTTCCTCACAAAATTTGCATTCATCACGAATTTATCGAGAATTTTGGTTTCTTTTGCACCCTCCTACTCCCCGCCCAACCATCAGGGAGTACTCCACCCTACCGCGCACACTGCAGATAAGAAAACATGTTCACACACAAATACACGTTCCATGAATGAAGGGCCCATAAAGCTCCCATCATTTTTCGTCATTTTTAATGCGAGTTTAGCTTTTTAGTTTAAATTTTATTGATTTACGATATTCTGGAAAGGTTTCTAAAGTAAATAAAATTAATTTTACTATTAAATCTTTCTGGAAAAGAGGGACTCCATTATTTTTGCTTTTTGTTCAGGGACCCAAAAAAGTGGTTTTGGGCAAGCACTGCAATATTGCGATTTTGTTCACAATGAAAATAAAATTTACAAATCTCAGGACAACGTTGTTTGAGTTCGGATTTAGCTGAAAATTTAGTCTTCAATCCACACTATCAGCGATTGAAGCCAACAAGGCTTATTTTATAGTTGATAAAAGTGACTTCGAGCTAAACTTTTCAGAATATTTCGTTTTTAGAGAGTTTTTGATGTAAAACAAAACTCTTTATTTTGGAGCAACGTTTTGGCAGATTTCGTCGCTTTAAAATTGGATCACAGCCTATCGAGGGGTATTTCTTAAGCCCACTTTCAGCTCAAATTTTGGCAAAGTCTCTGTCAACAATATGGGAATTGGGGCTGTAACAAGTGGTTAATTTTACTTTTTACGGGATTTAGAATTCCCAAAAAGGTGGAGTATCTGGTTGCACGTTAAAATTACGGATTATTGGTCGTTGGTCATCCAACTCTGAGCTGTTACGCATCAAATTCTTGAAAATTGGAATTTGGTCCTCTATTTTTGGAGGGGGAGGATCCAGGCGTCATTCATTTCTGAATACTTCCCTTGTTACAGGAGTATTACCTTTTTATGTTGAATTCGATGTGGTTAATTATCAATAATTAGACATTTTTCTGATTTCTCCTTTATTTTCTTCCGCCCATTTTCCTTTTTGTTTTTCCGCCCTTCATTTTTTGTTTTTTAACGTGTCCTACCTTTGAGATGTCAACCTCCCTCAAATGGTGCAAAAATCAGCAATATAAGTAATTCACTTATCTCCCATGTCGCATTTACAGTTTGTTAGCACTTCAAAAAGCTTCGCCAAGTTGTTAAAACATTGAATTTATTTAATCCAGTATTTTTCTGGAAGGAAGGAAGGATTCGGACATTCGGACTTTTGAATTCGAAGTGGTTACTTGAAAAACGAAAAGAACAAGGATTCCTCAATTAATTTAGAAGCCTTTATCATTGCTCTTTTTCTTCTAAGAACGACTCCACTTAGGACCTTTCTCCCGGAAGATTTTAAAATTATGTCCATTCTAGAGGCAATTTTTGGGAGAAAGTTCCATACCTATTTTATTTGGTGGTACGACTGTTTCTACGAATGGTTTCATTACGATTGTTACGACTGTTTCATACGAACTAGCCTTCGGCTAGTCAGGGGTACCCTTTGGACCCCTTCCGCTCACCCGCGGGCCGGAATGTGGATTTTTGTGTATTTGCACAGATAACCATCATTTAAAACCGCTTAAATGATTGTTTCATTTGCGCGTTCCTTTTTTCAAGTTTTAAAACTCTGGCTTCATTGGATAACGGTCATGCTATGTTTCCCGCATGTATCCAGTTTTTTTTAAAGACCGGGAAACGGGGGGGCGGAGGAGCCCCCTCGGAATTTTTTCAGGTCTATACATTTTTCCAATATCCTGAATATATAAGGCATAGCAAATTGCAAACTTATTCTAGCTCAATCTGTAAATACCTCAATCGTTTTTCTTTTTCTTCCATCTGTTTCCGGTTTATCAGAATGACGGACACAGGAAACTCTCTGAAGTTTCTTCTGAATTCTATCATAATTACTTATTTTTTACGGCATCTTTCGATGTTGTATGAGGCAAATTCAAAGCAATTACCAAACAAATAGCTAAGGTGGTAATCTGCCCGGCTGCTTTTTATTATTTTTTTTTAATCAATTTTTCGTTTGCTAAAATACCGAGGAATGGGAGACAGCAAAGCCCCCTTTAATTTGTTTTTGGCTTTTGTATTTATCCCTATATTCTCAATATATGAGGCAGGTGCATAGCAATTTTCAAAGTTCTAGCTCAAATCGTAAACTCCCCAGTTACGTTTTCCCATGTATTTCCGGTTTTATAAAAAACGGGGGAACAGGGGACAGGAATACCTCCTTTAATTTCTTTCGACGGCATTTTTATATTTTTCCCTATATTCTCAATATATGAGGCAAGTGCATAGCAATTTTCAAAGTTCTATCTCAAATCGTTTCGTCCCCAGTTACATTTTTGTATTTATTTCCGGTTTTGAAAAATAGGGGGGAGCGGGGGACAGCGGAGCCCCCCTTGAATTTTTTGAAGCGGCATTATTTTTCCTGGTATCCCCAGTGTATGAGGCAAGTGCATAGCAATTTTCAAAGTTCTATCTCAAATCGTTTCGTCCCCAGTTACATTTTTGTATTTATTTCCGGTTTTGAAAAATAGGGGGGAGCGGGGGACAGCAAAGCCCCCTTGAATTTGTCCAGCTTTTGCGTTTTTCCCGGTATCCTTGGTGTATGAGGCGAGTGCATGACAATTTTCAGAGTTCTGACTTAAGTAATTCTTCCCAGGGGTTCCAAAATGCGACATTTCAGGGAGGTTTGATGAGTGGTTAAGATAGCTTTCATAATATGAATGAATGAGATGTGCCTCGACCACTTGGCAAAATGCACTATTTGACAACACAAGGGTGGACTCCGAGCCGAGTTGGGTCTTCCACAGTGATTAAAACAGTAGACGGTCAATTTATCGAGACGAGAAGGTTCACTTTGTGCCGAACCTTTCTTTTTCACTTTAACGTTTGTCTGCGCCAGTTTTAATAGCTCACACAAAATTCTCCGTCGTTATTTCAATCTTAAATTTTATTTCAAATTTGGAATCGGCCTGAAATAATAATCAATTTGATACCAAACTCTCCTTAATCGCAACATTTTAATGAGTTTAAATGCATTTTTTTCGCAATTAACACAGCTGCGTTTAAACTCATTAAAACCGCGCGATCAAATAGAGTTTGGTATCAAAATTGATTATTTTTTCAAGCCACTTTCAAATTTGAAATCAAATTTAAGGTCTAAACAGTGACGTTAAAATTTGCCTATCTATTAAAATTGGCGCCAACTAAAGTGGAAAAATAAAGGTCCAAAGAGGAACCTTTTCGTCTCGACAAATCGGCCGTTTCTTGTTTTCATCTCTGGAAAAGACTCAACTCGGAGGAGAGTTCACCACTCCGTTGTCAAATTCGTTGTCATTTTCGACCGGTGGTCAAAGCCTGGGACCAAGAAAGACCGTTGCTGCGTTTTCAAGTCTGTCTTAAGTCCGCCGTACACAACCTCACCTTTTTTTTCTTTTTTGGGAAATCTCGTTTCTTATTAGTTCCGACTGACGAGTCAGACCACTCTTAAGTTGGACGGTGAGATCTCGTAACAGGACGGTCTTCATTTGGTCCCAGAATAGGAAACCTCAGCTCAAGAACTGACAACGCTGCTGGTGCGTTGTCTTAAAGAAAGGCGAGCCGAATCTTTCTCGGAAAGGATCACTGTGAAAAGGCGTTAAGTAAACACGCAATAAAAATTAGTCACGGCCACGGCTGCTCTTTTGGCCAGCCTGATTTTCTTCCCCACCGATCCTTGTGGTTTGGTTCTCTTCAGTCTTTTGCCCATCTTTTCCAGCTAGTCGAGTCAATCTACGGAATAAAGGGGGGTGACCTAGAAAAAATTGCAATCAAAGGTTTTAAAATGTCATCTTATACAGAATTTCACGGAGAATCCAACCATCTTAAAGTTACCAAAATCCGTCAAACCCTTCACCCAGAAAAATGCTAATAATATGTTACTATTTACAATGCACGCACTAGCGCCTTAACCGTTCATTCCAGCGATAAAACACCTCTGTGCAAATTTGTAGAGCACTCAATTTTACCCAAGGTAGCAGTTCAACTTTTTTCTTAAATCCCAAAAATAACCCCAAAACTGCCCGCGAAAACAGGTCTGCCTTGAGGAGGGGAAAAATCGCTTATACATTGTGCTTATGAGAATTAGTGAAAAATCAAGTCTCTGTAGCTTGTAGCTTTGCAACTAGAAGGGCTAGGTCAAAAAAATTGGTATCATTGGAACGCCGATATGAACATCGATCTAAAGACATCTAGATCATTCCACTGTGATAATTTTTCATCGCGTGGCGTTGCTTTTAAATAAGTTTTTCGACTACGCGACGACACAACCGGCTCCTGGGCAATAAACGTGTTTACCTGCGGAGAGAGAGAAAAAGAACTCGCCACGCTGCCATGTTCCTCAATCGAGGATAGTTTCCGTGCTTCTTTTCACCAAGGTTTCGATGAATGCGACAACGTAATAGTTCAACTGCGTCGGGGTGGCAATAAAACTCATTGTGAAAAATTAGTCACGGCTTGTTTTTCGGTTTCGACCCGTACCCTCCACCACCCCTTATCTATTTTACCCGTGGAATAGTTCCGCACTCACAAAATTTCTTTGCACCTGTGCCACGCGATTAAAAATTATCACACTGGAATGATCTAGATGTCTTTAGATCGGGGTTCATATCGGCGTTCCAATGATACCAATTTTTTTGACCTAGCCCTTCTAGTTGCAAAGCTACAAGCTACAGAAACTTGATTTTTCACTAATTCTCATAAGCACAATGTATAAGCGATTTTTCCCTTCCTCAAGGCAGACCTATTTTCGGGGGCAGTTTTTGGGGTTATTTTTGGGATTTAAGAAAAAAGTTGAACTGCTACCTTGTGTAAAATTGAGTGCTCTACAAATTTGCACAGAGGTGTTTTATCGCTGGAATGAACGGTTAAGGCGCTAGTGCGTGCATTGTAAATAGTAACATAATATTAGCATTTTTCTGGGTGAAGGGTTTGACGGATTTTGGCGACTTTAGTATGGTTGGATTCTCCGTGAAATTCTGTATAAGATGACATTTTAAAACCTTTGGTTGCAATTTTTCCAGGTCAAAAGTTTTATTGACTCGACTAAGATGCCCATTTAAGAATTATTCTATGTCTTTACGTTAGGGAAATACGAATTTTTTTTTTATTTAAAGCTGTTATCCGACAAAAGAAAAGCGAAAGGCGACTGAAATAAAAAGGAGCGTGAAATCCAAAGTTAGATAATGGCAGAGATAAAAAGAAGAGAAGGCAGGTAAAATGCCGAAAAAGACTTAGTTTTGGAATTAGGGCTTAAAAGTGCATGGATAGCGTAAAGTTAGCCGGTCAATTTTAAATTTACAATTTATGGAGAACCGTTTGACCGGGTCATTTATAAAGCACTAATAAGCACTAATTAAGCACTAATTCTGGGACATAGTTTTGGAATTAGTGCTTAGAAGAGGCTGGCTAACGATCTTGGAGCTGGAAGACGGCCCTCTGGAACGTCTCAAAAACCTAACAAACATCTACACGGAAAAATAAAATGTTGTAATAGTCACTAGAATTTCTAGCTGTATATAAACGCAATAATTTCTAGTTAAAACCACTATAATTATAGTGATATTTACCACAAATTATCGTAGGAATAGAAGTGCTTCGGCATTTACCATAATTTATAGCAAACATCAGTAGAATTCTAGTAATTTTAATAACTAGAAATCATCGCATTTATATACGGCTAAAAATTCTAGTACACTTTTTTCCGTGCACTGATAGTAACCTATAAACGCGGATTTAGCAGCAGCAGACAAGTTTCTGTCAGTTTTATTATTTCGACACTGTTTTAAATACTTATACAATATCGGGTAACTACTAGAAGCCGGACAGCCCTATCAATCGGAAGCAGTGACCACCAACAAACTGACAGCTGAAATACTGGTTCAGTAACGGCACTGGCGGTGTTCGCCAGAAGCTTCATTTCAGCAAAAAGTAAAACAAAATATTAGAATTCTATGAAAAACTGGCAATACACTGGAGCAAAATAGCGGGCGAAGGAAAGGGCCTTCAACTTCATCAGATGCAAATAGCAGTGTTGTTGCGAAAGATGTGAATATTTCCTGAAAGTAGTAGGAGAACAATAATGTCTGTGACCCTACGTCTGATGCACGTTTATAAATGTACATTTTCCTTCAAAATATGCGGCTGATAGCTGAAATGTCATTGGATATTTTATAAACAATAATAAACAAA
The DNA here is from genome assembly GCA_023638005.1 of Forsythia suspensa. Classification (NCBI taxonomy): domain Eukaryota; kingdom Viridiplantae; phylum Streptophyta; class Magnoliopsida; order Lamiales; family Oleaceae; genus Forsythia; species Forsythia suspensa. The sequence continues at coordinate 21,315 of JALRMA010000142.1, forward strand.
GAGGCGTTTCGGTACTGTTTCCCCAAGTTAAAGAGGCTGAAAGATATAACTGTATGTATTTTAGACATGTGCAATTGGACCACATGGATACAAGAAACTTCTAACCTACATCTTTCAACGTCACTAAAAGATTGACCAATGTCTAGAAAAACGTATTTAACGAATAAAACTAAGGTATACTGCAGGTTTAATATATATCTACGGAGACCTTGCGTGATTATAGTTCTCTTGAAAGATATCAGGTAGACGTCATTAGAGATAGTGAAAAGAGGTTTCAAGACTTGATATCGAGAGATGTCAATAAATTCTGACAAATTATATCTAAATGATATTTTATAATGAATTTTTTGCGATGGATAATCAATTAAACTATATTAAATATGCAAGGAGCATGTTATTTATTGCTTAGCATTTTTTGACATTTTTAGACCTAATATCTTTCGAAAACCAAATGTCTCGGGATTTTGAGCGGTGTTTTAAGGGGTCAATCCCCGAATCAGACAACTTGGTACGATTTCTGTTTCCAGTCTGCTGCGGTTCACCTTTCTTGTTCATACCTTTTACCGCATCTAACATTTTTTGAGCTCTTTTCGGCTGAGGCTCTTTAGTTAGCGTGGTAGTCCTTTTTGTGCGTGACGCGTGCCGAGTGCGCACTCCAACTCCTTCAGTAACGACAATTTTCCTCTTTACTGGGTGCAAAACGGTGGTTGCAACAGCCCTTACTGTCACTGGTGGGTGTGGTTCAACATGAGGAATTCCGGTCACTAAAGGCATATTGGATGACGCAACAGCAGGTTTCCTTTTCTTATCCGGGGTCGCACGATTTTGAGAAAAAAATATCTTTAATTCAAAAGGAATCTTTTTAAAAACCTTAACAATAAAACCTGCGTTTTAAATCAAAATACTGTGTTTTTGAAATAAAAAGAAAAGTTCGTTAAATCAAAGAAAATTTTGTTTGGTCTCACTAGATTCTTTTTAAAAGAACAGTATTTTAAAAGAACAGTATTTTGTTTTAATATAAAATTTATATAATTTTAATTCAAAAATACTGTTTTATTGTTAAGGTTTTTAAAAAGATTCTTTTTGATTTTAAAATATTTTTTTCAATGTATGTAGAAATAACACCGTCCACACTTTTATAAAATTGTAGGGAGAGTTAGAATGCACCTGATATATTGAAATTGTGTGCTAAAAAGTATGGAAAACCAATATGCTCCATTTCTCATAAAAAGTATGAAAAACCAAAACGCTCCTTTTTTCATAAAAAGTATTAAATCTAGAAATACAGGATGGTTCGCATCAAGCGCCTGCAAAAGCACGACTCTGCAATATCATTTCAATTCCACAGGAACCACAAAAATGTACAAAGTGCCTGCAAAACATAATACCGCAACACGAGCAACAAAGCGGATTTTGCCTAAATGTTTCTTCTCGAAGAGGGTTTGAAGGTAGTTCGACGATAACACGATAAAAATCTTGCATGATTTATGACGCGGGACGCCTAAAAATCGTTCTTCTTGCAACTGTTTTCAAGACGGTTGAAGTTTTTTGGGCAAAATAGCTACAACAATAGACCCTCTTCAGAGAAGCTTGATTGAAGGATTTGCTGAACCTCGACCCATCACTACCTGGCGTAATTCGAAATTTTAGAAAACGTCTTCCATCTGTC
>JALRMA010000143.1:0-23647 GCA_023638005.1 Forsythia suspensa
TTTCAATTTTAAGTAAAACCTTAAAGGTTCTTAATCTCAACTTTAAAGTCCTTATGGTTGATAAGTCACCTTGATAAATTTTAGAATATCATCAAGAATTCTGCCTTTTGGTCCACTTTCGAGCTTTAAAAGATAAGAATAAGAGGCGGCTAGAGACTCAGAGGAGGTTTTGGGCCACAAAGGTCAACTTATGAACTTAAAGTGTAGATCTCTTTACTCACTTTAGGTGGTATAAGGATACTTTTATTACTCTTATTTATCAACGAGATGATGCTAAAAGCTGTTTTGGAATGAAAAGATTATTTCAAGTCTTCCAAAAATTTAGGAAAAGAGTAAGAACAAACTCATCACACCAGGTATTCAATCAATTTATTTTCATAATATTATATATGGTGACTTAATTAGTATTTGTGTTGTTTTGCAAAGGGGTTCAAATTGTAATGATTTAAACCTTAAACAACAGCTCAAATGTTAAGGTGTTATAACACGTTGTGAGTTATGAAATTTTGTGATCAATTTGGTTGCAATATTAGTATGCCTAAAGCTCTAAGAAAAAAATTTTCAAAAGAAATATATTTCTAAAAGAAAATCTTTTAATCAAAGGGGAAAATCATCTCAACCTCAACAATTTCAAAAGAAAAGAAAATTTTAAAGAAAACTGACATTTCTCAAATTAAATGTTGAAAATGCCAAAGTTAGGTCATTATACTTCAAAAATAAATCTAAAATCTAAAATCTAATATACATATTATACAGTTAGAAGATGACATAAAGAAAAAATTCAAGGATTGAATTACTTGAGATTAATGATGATCTTAAAGATCGGTTTTTTTTCTTTTAATGTTGAAGATTAGAAAATTTGATTATTATTCATCTTCATTTGAAGATGAAAAATAATGTTCTTGTAAACAATGAGCTTCCCTTGATGCCATTCTTAATATGAATGATTTTCATGTTAATGTTTTAACGATGAAAAAACTTTGCTTGATATTATTGATCATATTTGATCATGATATTAAGAATGAACTTTAAAAGTTTTATTAACAAAAGAAAGAATGAGATCGACTTTTTAGAAAATCAGCCTATATCTTTTACTATGAAAGAGCTGATGGAACGGACTAGAGTATCTCAAGAAAACCTTTAACAATTAATGATCTTTCTAGAGGATTAAATCAGGAATTGAGGTATACATACCGGAAATTAAATGCTCAATTCCTATAAGCCCGATCAACCTTGTACTTAGAGAAATTTGATAGGTTTTACCTTGATGAACACCGTTAACCGACCGATTAGTTGGAAGTCGATTTCAATACCCCGCCCGATGTCCGGTCCAATGGTGATCCACCAAAGAAATTCGGACTTCCACAATCAAGAACATGAAAGGGAATCTTTGGGGTGATTGTATTTTGGTTGTCTTTACCTTGGCTGAAGTAAAAACAACTTAACCCTTCTGCCTATGTATTTATAGAGGCTAACCCTTAGCCCTAGTTTGTCCAACTAGAACTCATCAACAAGGGCCCTTAAAAATTCTTATTAATTAATTTGGCCCAAGAGTAATTAAGTCCGACCCAACCAAGGACCTTGGACATTTTTCCCAATCTCCCACTCGACAAGGTCCAACCATGCTTTCGCCTTATGTGGCCCATTAGGTTTCCATTCACGATGGCAATGCAAAGGATATTCTCATCAATTCCGAGATCGATCAATTCCCCGCCTTCAAGATTGACATCTGTTTCAAGGCAATCCATGTGAAGGAAAATGTCTGGTATAATGAACCAATATATGGGGTTCCGTGGAAATATAATCATTTCATCAATATAACCCTTGGTTAAGAGATATGGATCAACGCCAATCTCATTTCAACCAATCATATTATTCACCTCAACTCTTTGTTGATTTAATCTAGTTATGATTGAAACATTTTCAACTTATAACCCACCCGCCGAGGAAATTTATATCAACTTAAGTAGGCAAAATGGTTATAATCTCCTACTTTGGTGCAATCCTCATTTGACATTCACAACCTTCATATGATTCCATTATACCCCGACGCCTTCCCGGTGACCAAATCTTGAGCCCCATCAAACGCCACCAAAGTATAGTGGTCCTCACAAAGATTCTATGATGTCCTCAAGTCAAAGGACCCAAACCACATTAAGTTTACCAACGCGCTGGATAGTTATCCATGTGGAATTCTAGGCGGATCATCCAATGTCATTTCTCAAACAATGCATTGATGTGTTCATTCGATGTCCTCTACATCTTAGCTTGTGAGATCGCACTTTCTTCAAAATAAATGCAACAATGCTAGTATATCCATAATAATGATATCTATATTTTATTATTACTATGACTAAGGATATTTCAAGAATAAGTTATTTATAACTTTATCCACAATCACAACACCTTGTGATTAATGTTACTATGAACTTTTCTTGGACTTATTATTTTAAATAATAATAATAATAATAATAATTTAAATAATAATAGATTTGCCATTAAAATGTAGACAAAATATTTAATTAATAAAATTGTTTATACACATGCAACAAAAGTATATAAAACGTCCCATACAAACAGATCCAATCACTCATGCATCTAATACCAATAGATTTAGATGACTATTGCCGGGACAACCTTTGTCAAAGGATCCTACATTGTCAGTGGAACTTTTCTATCTTTATGTCATTTTGATTATCTCCCCAATGAGATGATATCGCTCAATATATGTTTGGATCCGGGGAAGACCTTGGTTCCTTTTTTTGCGAGGCTCCATTGTTATCGCAATATAGAGATATTAAACAATGCTAAGAACTACTCCAAGTTCAAATGAACTTTTGATCCGTTCCCCAAGTAGCTATATTTCGGCTTTAAGTTAATCGAATGTTTTATTTGGAACTTTTCCAACTAACCGCCCACCATTTAGAGTAAATACATATCCAGTTGAGATTTGCTATCGTTTTCGATGGGGCATCGATAACCGAATCTAAGTTCATTTCTCCACCAAGAACATGTCCTTAGTCCTTTTGTACTTAAGGATGTTCTTATCATCCAATGTTTCTCCCGGGCCTTGGAACCCCGTGACACTCAAAGCATATGAAACATCCTCGAGTACATAGATCATCATGATAGATCCTATTTCGATGCATAGGAATTCTATCCATGCGATCTTTCAATTTGGCTTTGGACACATCTCTTTTGAGAATAGATCCCATGCCGGGGATAGAGTCCTCTGGACTCTTCCATGCTAAATCTTCTCAAGATTTTATCTATGTAAAGATTGAGATAGGCCAAGCATTCTTTTAGATCATCTCTATAGATCTTTATTGGAATGTCGCTTCCCTATATCTTTCATAGAAAATTTTGGATAACCACTTTCGATTTTAGCATCGACATCGTTCCAATAATAGTATGTCATCCAATATAAAATTAGAAATCTAATTTTCCCCGAACCTTTTTATAACATGGTTCATCTTCATTCTTGATAAAATCAAACATTTTGATTGTCTCATAAACGAAGATTCCAACTTGAGACTTGCTTTAATCCATATAGTTTTGGCATACTTTGTTGCCGGGATTCAAAACCTTGGGGTCATGTACACATCCTCCTAAGATCCTTAAGGAATGCACACCATCCCCATATCTCATAGTCAAGTATTTATGCCGAATCCGAATTGATTTAGACATGGCTTGGTGGAAAGTTTCATCAAAGTTTTGCTTTGCTTGTAACCCCTAAAACTTGTTTAAGTAGAACATTACCATCCATGTCGACCTTTTTCTTGTAAACCCATTTACGAAATTGGTTTTACCCCGGGGTCAATCGGTCCCACCTTTTTTCAACGAGTTCATTTGGATTCCATGGCTTCCCCCCCTTGAGTCAACATTTGACGATTCCAAGAGTGGGTTCATCTTCATCGAAGCAAGATCAAATTAGGGAGACCGGAACGAATGACCCCCCGACTTCGGAGCGATGTGTCCGGGACCAACAAATCCCACTTCCTTATATGCCTCATCAAATGCGGCCCCATTGGCTTATCTAATTTTCGATATTATTTGTGGTTTGTTAAACTTCATCAAGATCTACTTTGCCCCCGCCTTCTCTTAGAATGAACTCTTTTCTAAAATATGGCATGTTTCGAATGAGACCTTCATCTCGATGGGATTTGAAATAGTATCCAACCTTTTTAGATACCCCCAAATAAACATTTATCGATTTGCTTTCTTTGATTTCCCATTACATAAGCGCGCAGCCCCAAATCTTTATGTTTGAAAGATTGGGTTTTTTCCTTTCCATAACTCGTATGGAGTTTTATCGACCGATTTAGATGGGACACGATTTAGTGTGTGACATGGGTTTAATGCATATCTCAAACGATTTTAGGAGAATGGTTTATCATTGATCCACCATATCTAGTGGGCCCTTTTTCTCGATAACCATTTAGGTGGTGTATCTGGAGTCCATCGAGAGAATCCCATTTCTTTAGATAGTCTAAAATCACCCTTCAAATATTCTCCACCCGATCGATCCGGTGTTAGAATATTTTTCCCGTGTTTCTACCTCGCTTGAATTCTTTGAACTTTTCAAAGGTTTTTAATTTCATCAAGTAGATGAAACCATATCAGAATGGCAAAACCCGTGATGGAAAAAAGCCACCTCTAGCATCTATAGACATTGGTCCACAACATCATTACAGTCCCAAAACGCTCACCGACCCTTTTCCGAAATGGGTTTTCATTTGCCCATCGGGCATGCATCTATCAAATGATTCATAATCATTTAACCAATATCCATCTTTATGTAACTTGGTGATGCTTTTCATTTATATGACCTAGTCTGAATGCCAAATGTATGAGTTGTTAACCTTATTGCTTTTATGCCTTTTTTTCTATACCTTATAGGACATTCCAAGTCTAGAATATAGATGCCATTAAAAAATTTCCACATCCATAAAACACATCATCAAGATATAAAGAACAACGTTATCCTTAATCTTAATGAAAACCCATCCATGTCCAAACATGAAATAGAAATGATGTTCTTAGTAATAGGAATGTAATAGCCTCTTAATTCTAAAACGCCGGCAACGGTAAAAGTAGTTCAACGCAAAAACTTGCTCCATTCCCAAGCGGGTCTCTTTCCCTTTCGAATTCTGTTTTTAGCCCCAATTTGGCAAATATGAGATCCACATCTATCTAATAAAGAAGTAAGGAGTAGATAAATTAATTTCAATGGAAAAGTGAAGCCCGAGACTTCTTTCCCTTAAGGTGGGGTATTTAGTCCTCTTCCAATGTTCTTGTTTCCACAAAACAAATCATCGATTTTTTGTTTATCTACTTTGACTATTTTTCCCCGGATTTGGCCTTCGGATCCTTTCGAAGGTCCTTTTGATTTTCTTAGTGCCCTTGAGGTTCAATAGCCAAATTTGTCCCTTCCCTTTGTTTGATTTTCAACTTTTGTTTCGAACCCAGGGTACATTAATCTATTCATGTTGAAATGATGAACCGCAAAAGCTATTTGGGAAAGGAACCAAGTCAATCACCGGGTCTATGGAAAATTGGTTTTTTTTCAATATAACCAATCATTTTAAACATGAGCAGGAGATCATACATCCATAACTTTTGGATGTCTCTAGTCGGCTGGCTATCATCAACTCGAGATAAATTATAATGGTATAAGCATCCATACCGCGCTTTTGTAACTGTGACATAGCGCAAGCATCCACATTTGCAAATTTTCCATGGTGTTTATTATAACCCGCACTTCCTCCAGCCCTCTTGAGGAGCTCCCATAGGTTGCTCAACCATATCCAATTTTTTCATGCTTGAGAACAATTTCAAATTTGGGTGAATCCGAAAAATTTGGCCCGAAGTTTGTTGGCATCCAATATGCCCTCAAATTCATTGGTTACCATGATTCAACCAAATAACAAGGAAAATTAATTAAATATAAAAATTAATTTAATTATGGACTTGTATTAAATTAATTTATCCCTGTTAAATTGAATTAATGACCTCAAACATTAATCAATAAAGTCGATTCTCGGGGCTAGGATCCTTTTGTTTTATTAGAACCTTGGGACTAACAAATCCTAGTAAAACATGGTAATACTTCTATCAATCATCTCTGTGACTCCTAGATCATCAAGTAGACAACTTTTGTACACATCTTATGTATTTACTTGATTGGCCCTAAAATTCTATTTCCTGGTGACTAACAAAAATAAAATCTTAGTTAAATTGACCCATTGTTCGAAACATCAATGTTTCAAAGTGATAAACATATCCATGAGGACTTGGTAACAAACCGAACATAATAGACTCTTTTTCACTATAACAATGGAAGGCCGTATTAACCATTTTTAATTTAATATTTTGATAAAGGGTTTGTCTCATCACATTTATGTATATTAACCAACATCCAACATGCAATCAATCATAATAATTATTAGGTGGATTTATGGACTTATCTATCTAATCTTGAGCCAAAAGAAGATTAGTTGGTCAATTCCTAAGGCGTTGATCGTCATCGAATGCAAATCCATCTCCTTTCCTTTGTATCCTATTAGTTAAGCCGATCAATGGACCCCAAAATAATTAAATAGCTAAATTTAATTAAATAAATAATAGGCTATATTTAATTAAATAATACTAGCCCAATCAATAATCAAGGAATAATTAACCATACAACCAATCCATGGGTGAGTCCATAATCATCCACTAAACATTCATATTAATATCTAATATTAAATATATATTAATTTCTAAATTTGTAGCTTTGACAAATAAGTTAAACATTTTAGACAATTTTGAACGACTTGGGAAATTAAATAATTAATCTAATTAATTAATTTTTTCTAAAATAAAATAATCAATTAATCCAATTAATCAATTAATTTTATTCATAATGGGAAATTTTCAAAATTTATTTTATCTCTCAATTTAAATCATACTCTAAATTGAAGCACATTTGTATGGGTAAAAATTACAATTTTATAAAATAATAAGTAAAAATTTAATCGTCGAAATTCAAAATATTTTAAAAATTTTAATTTTTTTGAATATTTGACCAACATTAAATAAATTAATAATTACAAATTTCCAAAAAATTAAAATTGCATTTGAGACCCTTTTTTTTTAAAACTTAAGGACTTATTGTAATTTCAAATTACATAGTAGTCCCTTTTAATTTTTAAAAACAGAGGTCATTTAATGCAATTTCCAAAATTGCAAGAGGACCCTTTCTTATTTTAAAAGAATAAGTCCTTCTTTCTTTAAATTCATAAGAGACCTTTTAACTCAAATCCTTTGCAATTTTGTTGCATGGAGGCCCCACCCCAATATCCAAAGATGTAGAAATCGTAGGTTTAAAACCCCTTTCTTTCAAGATGGCCCCAAACCCGCCAAAACCCAAACCGCCCTTGCACCCCGATGCCTGGGCCCGGGCGCGAGCGCGAGCGGGGCCGCTCGGGGCCCGCTGCAACAAGGGCGTTTCGCCGGGGTCTGCCGGAAACAAGCGATGGCAAAGTTTGGCGGTCCCAAGGGGGTCCGCCAATCGCCCCGCCACGCGCGGTGATACTTTTCCCTTTTCGTCCAAATAAACAATTAAAATCTAAAATCCATTTCATTTTTCGTTCAAAATTCAAAATTTTATATTTTGTCAAAACTCAAATCAAATTAATATCTCAATAACAATTATTTTCTAATTATCCCTTTAAAATCCCAACAAGTAACAAGGACCGATAAACGGGTGAGGTACATCAAACGTTAAATTCCAATTCCTATAAGCTCGAAACCTTGTACTTAGAAGGTTTGTTAGATTTTACCGATGAAACCTACCTTCCGATTAGTTGGAGGTGCGATTCAATGTCCCCTCCAATGGTGATCCCCAAAAAATTTGGGACTTCCACAATAAGAAAGATGAAAGCGAATCTTTGGGAGTGATTGTATTTTGGTTGTTTTACCTTGTGCTGCAAGTAATGAAAACAACTATTAACCCTAATCGTAGCCATGTATTTATAGGGGGCTAACCCCAGCCCTAGTTCTAGTCCAACTAGAACTCATCAACAATCGGCCCGATTAAATAATCTTATTAATTAATTTGGAATGAGTAATTAAGTCCCCAACTAATTGACCTTGACAAATTACAACTCTACAAATGAAAATTTTCAAATTAATGGTCCATTGATCTTCTTGAAGAATCCAAAGAAGGAAAGGTTCATCAAATTGAATCAAATTGTGAATTCAAGTCAACCTTTAAATATTAAAGGTAAAAATTTGATGACAATGAGGAAAATGTTTTTCTTGAAACTATCCAGAAAATTTTAATCCAAAGATGGTGGATTAGAGTAACTCTTGTCATAAATAACGATTTTACTATACAAACAAATGCCCTAGTTAATAATGGGGAGATTTGAATTATGTCAGAGATGGATTAATTCCTTCAAAGTTTTTGAAAAACAACTCAAAATCTTACTGCAGCCAATGGTTCCAGTGTGAAAGTTAAATATAAACTTCCTAATTTCATATTAGCAATGACATCGTCTTTGTTTACAAATTTTTCATCATGGTTAAAAATTATCTCAAGAAATGATTCTTGGCATACCTTTTTACTATGATAAAACCTATTACTATTAGTGATGAAGGTATTTCTACTACTTTAAATGGTAGTAAAGTTTTTAAATTCATCTCTATTCCTATAGTGAGTGAGATGAATCTGATTGAAAACTAAAATGCCAACTTAATTTTCTTCAAGAAGAATTAAAAATTTCCAAAATCAAAGAGAGTTTAAAACCCTCTATTCTAAACAAAGTAAAGACTTTGGAAAACAAAATTATTTCTGACCTTTGTAGTGAACTTCCTAATGCTTTTTGGGAACATAAAAGCATGTGGTAACACTACCTTATGAAAATGATTTTGATGAGGAAAAGATTCCTACTAAGACCAGACCATTAAATGAACAAAGAGGTTTTAGAACATTGTAAAAAAGAGATAAAATCTCTTCCTGAAAAAGGTCTAATTAGACCTATTCTTAGTCATTGAGTTGTACCTTTTTATGTTAATAAAAACGAAAAGGAAAGCGGTATTCCAAGGATGGTTATTAATTATGAATTTTCAAATAAATTTCTAAAATGGATAAGATATCTCATCCCAAATAAAAGAGATTTATTACAAAGGCTTAATAAAGCCATTACATTTTCAAAATTAGAATTTTAGGACATGCTATACCTGTTGAACAAATCAATAAAGGTCAACTTATGAACTTAAAATGTAGATCTCTACTCACTTTAGGTGGTATAAGGATACTTTTATTACTCTTTTTATCAAAGAGATTGTTACAGATCCAAAATATTCAATACCAAAAAATACAAAGTAATATTCTTGCAAAGTAAATGAAAATCAAAGAACTTATAAAGAAATATAAAGATCTACCCTTGAAGCATCAACTCAAAAGGAATCGTCACAAAGACAAGTATCAGTATTCAAGCTTGTTTCACGCACAACCTATTTTCAAACAAGAACAGAGATCACTCCAACCTTAGATCAGCCATTACTCACTCAAGAACACACTTAATCGAAGTTACTGCTCACATAAGGTTACACAAAATCTAATAACCCCGAGAATCATTTAATCATTAAAATGATTATTCTTCAGAGATATCCCATTATTGATCACCCAAGATCAATAATCCCGAAGAAAAGAATGAGAAGAAAGACAAGAAGGAGATGAAGAGGACGGTTATTCCAAGGGTGAAAACTCATGTGTTGTGGATGAATAGTGCTTCCAGAGGTGTAAAATACGCTTCACATTTTCCCAAAGATCCAACAATGCATATTAGTCTCACTTGTCATCTGTACAGGTTAACACCATTCAAACTCGTGGATTATGAGATGCTTTTTCAAACTTAGCGACTTTATCAAATAAAGAAGAAAGCTTGCACCACTTAAAACCTACAATCTTCACCTAGGGCAAGTGTAATAATCATCATCATCCTTACTTGTTCGTGAACACAATTTTAGTAGACAAATTTAAACAAAGTCAACATTTAATAGTGTTAAACAATTTTTCAATTTGCTTACCGAAGAACTTTGGTGCCCATATCACCGATTTTCAAGTGTAGATATTTTTCAAGTTTAATCCCTTTCAAATAATATCTCTTACAAAATGAAACTTTACATCTATATGTTTGGTTCTACCATGAAATACTTGATTTTTGCTAAGATGAATGGAACTTTGACTATCAAAACAGCATAGTCACATTCTTGCTAAAACCAAATTCATTTAAAAGACCACTTAACCAAACACAAGACCGTAGTGGCATGTATTCGCTTTAGAAGAAGGCAACTACCTCTTGTAGTTGTGATTTCCAATTATCGGTATCAAAAATTGTATAAAAAAGGTATGGATTTTCGTTATCAATGTCACTTGCAAAATCGAGTCACATACCTTCGAATAATATCTTGACTTCTTTTAAACACAAGACCTACACTTAAAGTTCTCTTTATGTATTTGAGAACCACTTCATAGCTTCCCAATGCATTTCACGGTTTTACATAAATCTACTAAGTACATTTATGGCAAAAGCTAAATCGTCTTGTGCACTATTAGGTACATAATGTAACCCATCGACTAGCATATGGAACAGAGGACATTCTTTCAATTTCTTCTTCGTTTGACATTGATCAATGGACAATTTAAAATGATTTGCAGTGGCCAATCATTTTGATTCACATAGAAATTTTTCTAACACTTGTAAATATAAGTCTTCGATTTAAAAAGAGTACAATTATCCCTATTTCTACTTATATCCATGCATAGAATTCTTCTAGCGATCCCATGTCTTTCATTTCAAACTCATCTTTTAACTTGCACTTTATTTTATCTATTTCTTCTTATCTTTACTTCCAATTAGGATATCATCAACATACAAGACAAGATATAAAGAATCATCGCCACCAATTCCTTTACAAGAAAGACATGTATCAAAATTACTTGTTCTAAAACCAAGCATAATGTAAGAGTCAAATCTCTTATACCATTGTCTTGGGGCCTATTAAGCCCATATAAAGACTTCTTTAAAATACAAACAAGATCGCTTTTGTCTTTTAAAACCAAGTTGACTTATATAGATTGTTTCTTCTAAGTCTCCATTTAAAAAGTCGATTTGACATCAAGTCGTTTAGATCCACCAAACGAGTAGAAAGATAGATATTCTAATTGTGGTATAATTGTGGTATACTTTGCAACATGGGAGAATATTTCATTGTAATCTATTCATTCCCTTTGGTTAAACCCTTTGCAATTAGTCTAGCTTTATATCTTTTATCTTTGTCACCGCTCCTCTTTATTTTAAACACCCATTTACAATCTACAATTCTTTTACCTACAGTGTCTTCACAAGGTCCCAAGTATTATTTTTGCTTAGGAAGACATTTCATCTTGCATTCAAGAAGCCAATTTTTAGAATTTATTCCTTAACGCTGCCAAAGGAATCGGTTCATTTTCAAAAGACTCATGTTAACATACAAATTGTCTCTATATCTAGCAGAGGCCGATTTGTCTTCTAACTCTATCCCTACCTAACGTAGTTCTCAAGAGTTCGTTTCTTTAAATTTTGTTCGTTATTTCATCATCATTTGAAGCACTTGCTCAAGACTGGAAGGAGGAGGTATCAAGTCGGTGACTTATTTCAACACCCTTGACCTCAAGGCTCCACCTCAATCCTAGTATCTCCTTCTAAGTCAAACCCTATTTCTTTAGAAATATTTTCTGACATGGAAACTAATTTTCATTAAAGATAGCATCCCTACTTATAACTACCCTAAAGCTTTTTAAACATTTAGCCCAAAGTCTATAACCCATTGTGCCTTGAGCATAACCTAAAAACACACACTTTGGACCTAGGTTCTAATTTTCCTAGACTTTGATGAGCATAAGTAGAGCACCCAAACACTTTTAGGTGAGAATATGAAGAAGGTCTATTGCTCTATACCCTTCGGTGTTTTAAACTTAAGAGCGAGCTAGGCTTCTATTTATCAAATAGCTTGTATTTAAATTCCCCTGAAAAATTTTAGGTACTGAGCTAAGAATCATACATCTTACTTTGTTTAGATTGTTCTATTCATTCTTTCGAGGCCTTTTGTTGAGGAGTGGCTGGTTCTATGTCTTAAGCACCATTGTCTTTTGCAAAGAGCATCAAACTCATAATTGCGAACTCCAAACCATTATTTGTTCTTAGGGCCTTTATTTTTTTTTTTTTTATTTTCCACAAGAGTTTTCCACGTTTGAAAACTCCAGGGTCTCTGTTTGGATTTTAAAAGAAAACCCCAATTCTTTGGAAAAATCATCAACAATTAAAAGAAAATACATATATCCTGAATGAGTATTTATAGTAGCTAGTCCCCAAATATCAAGATGCAAATATTCTAAAATATCCGATCCTATGTATTCCTCGAAGAAAAGGTAACCTAGTTTGTTTCCTAAAACACATTGCTCACGTAAACTGGTTTGTTAGCTATTTCTTTTCCAAAGACACCTTGTTGACTTAGGATTTGAAGACCTTTACCACTAATATGGCCCATTCTTTGTGCCATATTTGTGATAGTTCTTCCTTATCCTCAAAAAACAAGAGATATAAACAAGTGATCGACATATTGTGTAAAGCCCATTTTTCTAGGAGCATTAACAACAATTTGAGTGTCTCTAAGAATTTTAGTACACCATTCACTTATTTTTATTTCAATCTTCAAATCATCTAATACTCCTAAGGATATTAGATTTCTTTGAAGATCTAGGACATACCTAGTCCCTCTAGGACTAAATTCCTATTATCACTAAACTTAAGACTTATTGTACCTATTCCTTAACTGACCCATACTATTACCCATAGGACTCTTCCTCCTTCATAGCCCCAAAACCACCGAACGATCTCTAGTGGGACACATATGGAAAGTACACCGAGTCTAAGATCCACTCTTCACTAGGTCGTCTGCTTGTGACAACATAAACCTCTTCTTCTAGGTCATTCTCATTATAGGCTAAAACACTCCACCCTCGATTTATTTCTAAATTTCTAATCCTATCCTTTTGGGACATTCTTTATGAAATGTCCTCTTCTTGACAATAAAAACACTTCCTATTTTTTATCTTTCCTTATACTTATTCTTTGGTTTACCCTTTTCTTATTGTAGTCCTTTAGTTGAGTTTCGTTATGCAATTTTACCCTTCCAAAAACTTTCCCCACTAGCATTCTCTCTCATTTCGCTTTTAAGTTCTAGTTCCTTATTCCTAAGGGCACTAACTATAATTTCGTGGATTAAAGCATCTCTACCATACTCTAAAGCAACTTTTACATCTTTATACTTATCACTTATAGAACTTGGAGAACTACAAGAATTTGATCACTAGAAATTTCTTCTTTACAATTTGCTAAGCCCTGTTACTTATTGAATTTATCCAAATTTACTTCTAAATCTAAGCGGATCAAGTTTAAAGGTGAAAACCTGCTTCAAGAGGTAAATTTTATTGCATAGTACTTGTAAGTGGTTTGTAATTTTGTCCACGCTCAAAAGAGTAGTTTTCCAATTTTCTTAGCACATTGTCATATAAATGCAAAAAATTGAACTACATGCCTTTTCATTTAATTCGCTTTTATTTTCATCAAAATCAACATATGCCAACTATTATCAATTGCTTTTGCACATTTTGTCAGAATAAAATTTCTCATTTCCGCTAGAGACTAAAGTCTCCTTTACCTTTATACACATAGTTCAAGCTTAGTTCCATTTTCTTTTAAAAAATGAGCATGCATAAAAATGGCAACACTTAATATGTTACTAGTATAAAACTTCTAATATTCCCAAATGGAAATAGCAAGAAACAAGAAAATAACTTAATATGCGTTTGTAAACGAGTTTTGATTAAATGAGCACTAACCTAACCCTCATATTCTAGGACCTCTTTAGGATCTAGACAAAGGATACACAATTAGTTCGTGTTTTTATTTTTCGTAAAACACTTTAAAACCAAAATTTCTTAAAGAATATCAAGAAATGTATATTTCAATACTATACCACCATATAGTTTGGTTAGAGTTTTATACCGGATCATGAGAACTAATCCTAAAGAGTGAGCGGATCGCTCAAGATTTTACCGATATGAGAGTTTGACTAACTGACTTAGATCAAACCGATCTAAAGGATTTACTTCTTCCTTAGCTCGATACTACTATTATAGATCCAAAATATTCAAGACTAAAAATACAAAGAATCTTCTTGCAAAGTAAATGAAAATCAAAGAACTTATAAAGAAATATAAAGATCTACTCCTTTAAGCATCAACTCAAAAGGAATCGGTCACGACAAGTATCGTTTTAACTTGTTTACGTGCATAGCCTATTTCCACAACAAGAAAGATCACTCCAACCTTAGATCAGCCATGACTCACTCAAGAACACACTTAATCAAAAGTTACCGTCATAAGTTACACAAAATCTAATAACCCGATGTAATCATTTAATCATTCGAAAATTATTATATCAGAGATATCCCATTATCACCCAAGATCAAAATCCAAGAAAATAGAATGAGAAGAAAACAAAGATGAAGGAGATGAAGAGGAGTCTATTCCAAGGGTGCAAAACTCATTGTTGTGGATGAATAGTGCGAGAGTGTAAAATACGCCTTCACATTTTCCTAGCATCCAATGATGCATATTAGTCCACTTGTCATCATCGTGAAAGTGTTAACACCATTCAAACTCATGGATTATGAATGCTTCTTTTCAAACTTAGCACACTATATCAAAAAGAAGAAAGCTTGCACCATTTAAAACCACAGAGATGATGAAAAGTAGTTTTTGAAAGAACACTTTATTTCGTGTCTTCCAAAGAAAAATTGGAGAAAGATAAGGACAAAACTCATCACAGATACTCAATCAAAATAATTAATGCGAAATTAAAAGCATATATAAGAAGAAAGATAGAAACTTGCAAAAATTATTGTTGGGAATGATTTTGATTACAAGAGGGCATATTTTACAAAGGAAATAAAAGATAACATTTGTCGATGCTTACATCAAACTAGTCTTCAATTACATTAAACTTGACTTGAAACTTGAACTGCATCAAAATCTACTTTTCCAATTTCAAAGATAAGATTCCTAAAAGCATTTGCTTTTAAGTCAGTAAAGTCAAAAGTTGTCTTGAGGATTAAATTCTCAAACGTTGTCGCCTAAGTATCGCTTGTAAAAGATATAAAGTTGTCTATTTGATGTGGACCCTTTACTCTTTGATTTTGATCCATCTAAATAGTAAAGATAAGCCATGCTAAGTTGTTCTTCCATGTCCTCATTTAATGGGATATAATCTTCATCTCCGTAATCATCTCGTTCGCTTGAAGATTCATGCTCTAGTTCTTCTCTTTAGATGAAACAGATTTCATGGTGGTCTTCATTATTTGTTAATAAATTTGACATTACCATTAAAATCTTTTGTTCAACTCTTCTTGGGAAGTGGGATTTTCTTAACTAAAGCAATTTTAATTGTCGATCACGTCTTCAACAAAATTTTCTTTTCTTCAAAAATAGGTTCTTTTGAAACTCTTAAAGATTTTTCCATACTTGACAAGATTCTTTAACTGCTCGATAATAACATTTGCTTCTACTTTATGCCACTATCTGAGTGATGTGATCCGATAGAGCCCGAAAACATTTCGATCGATGAATTTGAAATGTCCATATCCAAACCAGGAATATGAAATTCGATTAATTATAATAATGTTGTGCTTGGAAAGTGGTACTCTTCTCGATTCTTTAATCCATGATAAAAAGTTTGAAATGTTCAAACAAGTTTTGAAGATTTCGGGAACATTTTTCCCGTGTCCATACGTAATGAACCAATCCTTAAACCAATTTGGGAGTTCTTCAATTATGATTCTCTCAATTTTGAAAACCATGTATGCTTACGTGTTTTGTTATGGTAGAGAAATGCCTTATTACAAAGCTTCCATGTAATCCCAATAATTATATTGGTAAAAAAACTTTTCCGCCATCGGTCATTTTTACTGGCACCATCTACTAACTTCAACAACTTGTGATATAGAGTTTTAAACCTAATCTCGATAGAAAGACTTTAGAATAAAAGCTTGAAACCAATCTCATAAGAATTTTTATTGTTCTCCATATTAATAATTTCCACCGATCCGTCTCGAACAAGAATGGCTTCATAGAAAAATCTATCTTTAGGTTATGTTGCATGTAAATGTCGAATGATTGAAATAAGACAGAGCTAAAGAGAAAGGATCATATCTGAATTTAAGATCACGCTACCAAGAGAAATATAAATTCCCATTCATCTTCTCTATAAGTTTTCTCATACCGAGATTTGCCGAAATTAAGGCCTCTTTGAAACTTGCATCCTTTAAAGATTGTGAATCTTCTTTAAAGAAGATGTTGAAGCATTTAATGCTCCTCTTCTTTCTCCTCTTCCTCTTGAAACCCATTCTTCTTTCTCCAAAACCTCTCCCGAGGGAAACATAAGAAACTCAGAAATTTATCCTCAGAAATTCACGGGTTAGAAAATCAGTAGAGAATTTGATTTTCCTTCAATGAATTTAATCAAAATCAAAAGCGATAAGATAGCTTCCATCTTGCAAATGAGTAGGTGGATCATGAAACATAGAATTTAAAGAGGTATAAATATCTCAATTGAGTGGGTGAACCTAAAAACATTAAAATTGGTTGGTGCATTTCAAAACCAAGAGTTGATAAATGTGTAAATAATGCAAACCCACAAGATTGAATCTCAAACCCACAACAAAGATTGATAATGAACCCAAGAAAGCTAAAATCAAGTCGCAAGACCTTAACTCGACGATTTTTGAATCAAAGAACCAAGTTTAATTAACCGCAAAGATTTGTAAAATCTTTGATAAGTTTTGTTAGTTCAATTAAGAACAAGGAAGAAAAGTGAATCTCATTTTATTTAACTCTCAATAATCAATATTTAAAGATTGTCTACAAGGAGAGTTGTTTATATATGCAAAATAATGAAAACCTCACCTAATTCGGAAAATAAGTAGAAACTTAACAAAATTAGAGTTCTAAATGGAAAAGGAAACAAAATTCTATAAAAATTAATTTTCCGAATTGGCATGGGATCGCTTAGTGCATTCGAGCAATCGATAGGATAAGTTTTTAGCCTCTATTTTGAAAATTGGTGTTGGGCAATCGCCATTTATTGCCTGTGTCAATTTTTTCCGCCTTTTGGTCTCCAAACTATGAATTATGCTCATTTTATCCTCCAATCTTCCACTAGCCCCAATATGCCTTTAATATGAATCAAATGTACTAGGTTTGATCTTTCTTGGTCATAGTCATTTTGAAGGTTGGGTCTTGCTTGTTGGGTGTCAATTTCCACGAACTTGGACAAGTCCTTGTATGGTGTCCTTGATCTTCTTGGCTATTGATCTTGTTATTGGCCCCACCGAAATATGTAACGAGTCCGGCTAGTCGGTCCAGGCTCGCATCAAGAAACCTCTCTACCGAGTAGGTGGATGTAAATCTATCAAATGAGTAGGTGATCTTAAAATCCATGGATTGATAAAGTCCAAATCTCCGATCTGGATACAAATCTCTCAAATTGAGTGAATGGATCTCAAAACCATGAACTCAAGTGGTGTAATTCTCTCAACAATGTGTAAATCTCTAACGCTTTTTTTTTTTTTTGTAAATCTAACAAATGAGTAGTTGGACCATAAAATTGGTTCCTCAGAGGAAGGGGAGGACAAAGATGCATCAAATGCTTTTGTCAAAAATTCTTCAATATATTTTTAAAAGGAGATTCGCAATCTTTAAAAGATGCACTTTAAAGAGGCCTTAATTTTGGAAAACTCATTATGAGAAAACTTATCAAAAGATGATTGGGAAGTCATACTTTTTAACTAATGGAGATCTTAAATTTAGATCTAATCCTTCAATTTGGCTCTGTTTATTTCAATTACCGATTACTTTTGTCGATAGAACCAAAAGGCATTCTTTTAGAAGCCATTATTGATTAGACATGATCCGTGGAGATTATTAATATGGAAAGAATAAAAATACTTGTGAAATTGGTTTCGAAGTCTTTATTTAGAAAGTCTTCAGATCAAAGATTAGGGTTTAAAACCGATATTACCATGGTGGTTGAAGTCACCGATGGTTACCGGAAAAATGATCGCTAGGAGGAGAAAGTTTTCTTTACCAATATAATTATTGGGATTATATAGGCAATAAGGCTTTTTTATCAAATAAAACACGTAAACATATGTGGTTTTTAGAATTCTAGAGGGATTAATATTGCGAATTCCTAATTAATTTAAAGAATGGTTCATTATTTATCTCGAAGAAAAATGTTCCTAGAAATTTTCACAAACTAGTTTGAACATTTCAAACTTGTGTATCTCGGATTAAGAAATCCGACACAATACTCATCTTCTCAAATGTAGCTTTGTTATACTTTTGTCAATTTCATATTCCTTGGATTTGGATATGGATTTTCCGTATATATAGATCAAATGGGTTTTCCTATATGTGATTTCATCACTGGTGGTGGCATAAATTGGAAGCAAATGATATTATTGAAAAGATTAAATAAAATTGCCATGTGTGGAAAAATCTACACAAAAGATCACGGAAAAATCCTATATTTGAAGAAAAGAAAATTTTGTCCAAGATCAATTATCTACAATTAAAATTGTCCTTATCAAAGAACATCCAACTCTTTCCAAAGAAGAGTTAAATAAAAAATTTTATGTTAATTTTAGAATTATTGACTAATAATGAAGATGTTGCCATCAAATATGTTTCATCCAAAGGAAAAGAACTTGAACATGAATATTCAAAAGGAGAACCGATGATTCTAGAAATAAATTCTTCCCATTAAATGAGGATATAGAAAACAACTCAAGATGGCTTATCTTTATTATTTAGATAGGTCCATCAAAAGTAACTGAGTCAATATCAAGTAGACACCTTTATGTCAAACCGTTAAAGGTATTAAGGGACATGCTTTTATTAGGAATCTTATCTTTTTGAATTTCACGTGGAAAAGTTGATGGTGATGTGCTAGGGATTTCAAATTTCAAGTCCAAGAATTCATGTAATTGAAGACTAGTTTGAGATCCACAACCCTATAAGTAGAGGATGTTTTCTTTGATGTAATCATCAAAAATTTAGTTTCTATTCTTTTGTAAAATAAGTTCAATCTTGTAATCAAGCTCGTCCAACAATAATATTTGTAACTAAATTTTCATTATACTTTAATTATGCTTTAAATTTTATCATATTTTATCCGGGACATTAAATTGGTATCGAGCCATTTCACTTTTTGATAGTAGTCTTACTACACGATAGTAAATCAAGTCTCCAAGGTTAATTTCTTGGAGGCCGTAATTTGATGCCTATGATTGGTGTGATGAGAACCACGGTTTGGCTAGAAAGGACTCGCTATGTATTTTGTAGGGTAAATGATGAGATCAAGAGTTAAAAGATCAAAGATGCATACAAGATCTTGTCCAAGCTACATGAGCAAAACCGACACCTAAAGTACAACAAGCAAGACACGAACCTTTAA
Organism: Forsythia suspensa; assembly: GCA_023638005.1. Lineage (NCBI taxonomy): Eukaryota > Viridiplantae > Streptophyta > Magnoliopsida > Lamiales > Oleaceae > Forsythia > Forsythia suspensa. The sequence goes on from JALRMA010000143.1 coordinate 19,608, forward strand.
AATGAGTATGACAAAGGAAGAGCCAACTTTAGTAAATTTGATTCAAGCTATGGACCATATTAAAAGCATGTTGAAAGCTAGTCAAGATTGGAGGCCCAAATGAGCATAATTCAAAGTTTTGGAGATCAATCGAGAGTGAAAAATTAACATGGCGATCACCCAACCCGAGGTTGGTTTTTGCCTAGTTGAACCCCACATTTGTATCGATCACCCGGGTTTTTATTGATTTTGCCTATATAAACACTTCTCATTGTAAACAAAAGACATTGATTATTGATAGAATACATTAAAGTAAAATTCACTTTTCTTCCTTGTTCTTAATCGAACTAGTCAAACTTATCAAAGACTTTGCAAATCTTTGTTGCGTTGATTCTAACTTGGTTCTTTGATTTAAGAAATCATCGGGTGAAGGTCTTGCAGCTTGATTTTTGTTCTAAATTTATTATTTTCTCCATTGATCGCCTTCATATGGTTAAACTCATGAACTATTGGTTCTATTGTCAACAAAGATGCTTTTAAGTTACACTTGTGCATTTTTTTTTAAGAGGACTTTCCGACACTTGTTACCATAAAGAATAGGTGTCTAATAACCGCTCTGGAGAACTTGAATTTTAATCTTATAGGATTTTCATTTCACAAAAATTCTTATAGCTCTTCTTCATTTTGCTCCAACCCACTTTAGTCCTAAGCATTATTTCCTCTTCAATACCTCGTCCTTGACAATAATCAAAACCCAAATACCTCAATCAACTATTTTATAGGCAACATAATCCTCTATAGCAATTATATTATTATCCTTATTCCAACTTTATCTTGGCTTTACTTTATTTAATACCTTTAGATTTCAAAGCATCTCTTCAAAGTTCTACTTGTTATTTAGCCCCTGTAGTATAATCAATTAATACTATGTCATCGCCGAATAATATGGGAATTTAATAACCACCTCATCTAAACATCTCAAAATTATAATACGAATTTACTTGGCTAGTTGCTTTTCTCATCTCCATCTTCTTCATAGCCTCACCTCCTAATTCTTCTAGTATGATTGTAGATTGGCATTCCTATCTACAATGGAATTCAAATATCTCCATTATTTTATTCATAACATAATATACAATAAAATGAATTATAATACAATTTGAAAAATAAACCCACTATATACGTATTTCATGCACAACACATGATTATTTTGATGAGTATTAGATCCATCTTAGCAAACAAATTTTCACATTGTGAATTCAAGATTTTATAATTCAAAGATTCAATTTTAGTTTATGAAACCACCGTTAGGTTTTTCATTCTTAATCCTATGTCTTATAATCAGACTTTTCTTTTTCTACTTAAATTATCGCGTGAATATGTCTAGTCGTTTCTCTTATTGGTGACTCTGCATGAATATGCCGCTTTTGTTGAGATATGTGTGAATTCTACTATTTTGGTGATTTCGTCGCTTCTCAACGATGAATTGTTGCGTTGAATATTGTGGTTTTGTTAAGAGGTCCAGTTAGAGTCCACCACAAAGTTTAAAAATTTTATGGTTGTTTGAATTGAGAAGGATTTTTGCCACCGGTATGTGTCATCTGGTTTTTTGCATTTACAACTTTTTGTTGTAATTTTTCTTGACCATGTTTGAATAGTTAGATTTCATATAACATGTTATATAGGTATGGTTTAGAATTGCCCATGTGCCCTTTCTTGATAATAATCTTAACTAACATACCGCAATTGTTTGATATTGATTCATCATATCTAATCGAATAAAATTAAATGATTAACAAGCGATTTGTTTTATCTATTTGAGTTTGACTAAATTCTTTATTTTCAACATATTCTTACTTGGGTCTTGCTTAAATTGTTATATATAGATATACTTTTTATTTTTATTATGGCATTATTTAAATAATGCTTTAGAACGTTTATTATGACTTTTGTTTATCGTGAGGGATTAATAGTTTTCTTGTGTCCTTTGTTGCCCATGGATTTAATTTGGTTGATTGTTCATTTTGATGATTGATTTCATTATCCGTCTCTTCTTTCGTTTGTTTTAATGAAGCAAAATTAAAGCAATGTGTATTATACGTTTGAGGTGTGCATGTCATTTTGTTATTTTTATTTTATTCTTTTTGGTTATATTTGAATGTGTTGTGGTGCCTTTTTAATTTATATTGTTTGTGTGTGTGTGTGTGTGTGTGTGTGCGCTAGTTGGATGGCCTTGCCGACTAATAATGATGTTATTTGCAACTACTTTTGATTCATAAACATTAATTAGGTTCCTCTACTTGTGCTTATTTTGTTACCATGTTTATTCATGTGAGACTACTAATTTTGAGCACAGAGCCATGACAATAGAATATGTTGATGGAATTGTGGTCTTAAGTTGTTAAAACCAAGACCCAGTTAAAAGGATAGTTTGGGGATGGTTGAGTCATGTGGGAGCTATTTAGATAGGGTGATTCCGTGTGTGTTTAATATTTGTGTAGTGTCTTTGGCTCCATGTGGAATCTAGACATTAACCGTATGTTGGGTCCGATCCCAACTACTACTCCAAATAAAACCAATTGCACCAATAAAAGCAAAAGGCAATATTAGTGAAAAGTTTTTTTTTGGGAGGAGGGGCTATAAAAATTATACTCTCCAAATTTATTATTTTTCTCCTTGTTGTCTATATATGGTTAAACTCATGAACCATTGGTTTTATTGTGAACAAAGATACTTTTGTAGTTACACTTTGTTTTCTTATTTTCTTATATATATATATATATATATATATATTGGAGGATTTTCTAACACTTAGTACAATAAAGAATAGGCTCTAATAACGCCTAAGAACTAGTGTTGTAATCTTATAGGATTTTCCTTTCACAAAATTATAATAGCCTTCTTCATTTCTTCCAACACACTTTAGTCCTATGCATTATATCCTCTTCAATACCTGTCTTGACAATAATGAAAACCCAAATATCTAAATTAACTATTTTTATGGGCAACATAATCCTCTATAGAAATTATATTGCCATCCTTATTCTTCTTTGTCTAGGCTTTACTTTATTTAAAACTTTTAGATTTCAAAGTACCTCTTTCAAAGTTCTACTTGATATTTAACCCCTTCGAGTATCATCAATTAAAATTATGTCATCGCTAATGACATGCACTATGGAAGTCGCTTTGATATATTTGTAAGCTCGTCTATGATTAAAGCAAAACATAAGGACTTAATGTTTTCTCTCATTCTCTTGATAACAATCTTAACTAAACATACTTCAATTGTTCGATATTGATTTGTCTTATCTTGTATTTGTCTTTAAGCTTTGATATATTTGTACGCTCATCTATGATTAAAGAAAAACATAAGGACTTAATGTTCTCTCCTTTTCTTGATAACAATCTTAACTAAACATATTCAATTGTTTGATATTGATTTGTCTTATCTTGTATTTGTCTTAAATTGAATAGAATTAAATGAATAACAAGCACTTTGTTTCATATATTTCTTTGAGTAGATTCTTTATTATCAACATATTTTGTTTGGGTGTTGTTAAATTGTTAGATATTGATGTACTTTTTATTTTATTATGGTGTATTTAAATAATGCATTAGAAAGTGTTATTATGATTTTATGTTTACCGTGAGGGAATAATAGTTTTCTTGTGCTTTTGTTGCCGTGGATTTAATTTGGTTGATTGTTTATTTTATGATTTATTTTGTTATCCCTTATCTTATCTTCGTTTGTTTTATATAAAGCACATTAAAGACAATGTTTATTTTATATTTGGAGGTGTACATGTTTTTGTCATTTTTGTTTTATTCTTTTTGGTTGTGTTTGATTGTGTGTGATGTGGAGTTTTTTATTTTACATTTATATAGTTTTTTATGTGTTAGCGTGTTAGTTGGATGGCCTTGTCGGCTAATGATGACGTTACTTGGAACTATTTTTTATTCATAAATGGTGATTAGGTGGTGTTACTAGTATTTATTTTGTTACCTTGCATCCATGAGATTGCTAATTTTGAGCACAATAGTCATGTCATGACAATCATTAG
>JALRMA010000027.1:0-52733 GCA_023638005.1 Forsythia suspensa
TGTTCAAAACGCATTTTTAGATTGATTTCATTATGTATTAACCATTAAACTCTTTTAGAAAACTATAAATATCAACTAGAAGTCACAAAAACATATTTTGAATGACCATATTGAATGTTCAATGTCGAATCGCAGACGTTTGTATCAACATTGAACAAAATTCGAGCTTAAAACCAACTATTCAACGTCCGAAATATATTTTCAATTCGATTATCAAACTATTTCAACAACACATAGGTTGTTCAATGTTGAACAATTTAGGTCATAGTTTGAGAAAGTTCATGAGTATAACCCATCGTTGTGTGTTCTAAACGTATAGCCCATCGTTATGTATTAACCATCAAAACTCTTTTAGAAAACTATAAATACCAATTAGGAGTCACAAAACCAAATTTGAATTATTATATGGGACGTTCAATGTCGAATCGCATACGTCTGTATCGAAATTGAATAACATTCGAGTTTAAAACCAATATTTCAACATCCAAAACATATTTTTAATATGATTTGTAAACTATTTCTATAACGTAGTATACATACATACGCAGTCAGATGTTCCAGTTTGGAATCATAAAAACACATTTTGATCAACCATATAGGTTGTTCAACATCATACAATTTAGGTCGTAGTTTGAGAAAATTTACGAGTATAACATACTGGTAGATGTTTCTAAAAGCATCTTTAGACTGATATCATTATGTATTAACTATCAAAACTCTTTTAGGCAACTATATTCAATTAGGAGTCACAAAAACACATTGTAAATGATCATATTGGATGTTCAATGACGAATAGCAAACCTTTGTATCAAAATTGAAAAATATTCGAAACATATTTTTAATCCGATTTCTAAACTATTTCAATAACATAGTACATATCTGTGACCCGGATGTACTAGTATGGAATTGCAAAAACACATTTTGAGCTTCCATATTGGTGGTTCAATGTCAAAGAATTTAGGTCTTAGTTTGAGAAAATTCACGAGTATAACCCAACGTTTGATGTTCTAAACGTATTTTTAGATTAATTTCATCATGTAATTAACTATTAAAACACTTTGAGAAAACTATAAATATCAATTAGAAAGTCGAGAAAATATATATTTTTCAACAACCATATTGGATGTTCAATGTCGAATTTCAAACGTATGTATCAAAATTGAACAACATTCAACGTCTGAAACATATTTTCAATTTAATTATCAAACTATTTCTACAACATAATATACATATGCAGCCATATGTGCTACTTTAGAATCGTAAAATCATATTTTGAATAAACTTATAGGTTTGTTCAATGTCGAACAATTTAGTCATAGTTGAGAAAATTCAAGAGTATAAAACTCCGTTGGTTGTTCTAAACGTATATTTGGGATGATTTTTTTATGTGTTAACCTTCTAAACTCTTTTATGAAACTATAAATACCAATTAGGAGTCACAAAACCAAATTTGAATTATCATATAGGATGTTCAATGTCGAATCGCATACGTTTGTATCAAAATTGAGCAACATTCGAGCTTAAAACCAACAGTTCAACATATGAAACATATATATTTTTTTTTATCTAATTTTGAAACTATTCCTACAACATAGTACACATTTACGGTCAGATGTACTAGTTTGGAATCGCAAAAACACATTTTGAACTTCTACATAGGTTGTTAATGTCGAACAATTTAGGTCATAGTTTGAGAAAATTCACGAGTATAACACACCGTTTGATGTTCTAAACGCATTTTTAGATTGATTTTGTTATGTATTAAACATCAAAACTCTTTTAGAAAACCATAAATACCTATTAAGAGTCACAAAAACTCATGCTACTTACTGGATGTTCAATGTCGAATCGTATTCGTTTGTGTCAAAATTGAACAACATTCATGCTTAAAACCAACTGTTCAACATTCGAAACATATTTTTAATTCGATCCTTAAACTATTTCGAAAACACATTATACATATGAAGCCAGTTGTACTAGTTTGGAATCACAAAAATATATTTTGAACAACCTGAACAACCATGTAGGTTGTTCAATGACGAAAAATTTAGTTCACAGTTTGAGAAAATTCGCAAGTATAACCTGCGTTGGATGTTCAAAACGCATTTTTAGATTGATTTCATTATGTATTAACCATTAAACTCTTTTAGAAAACTATAAATATCAACTAGAAGTCACAAAAACATATTTTGAATGACCATATTGAATGTTCAATGTCGAATCATGAGACGTTTGTATCAACATTGAACAAAATTCGAGCTTAAAACCAACTATTCAACGTCGAAATATATTTTCAATTCGATTATCAAACTATTTCAACAACACATAGGTTGTTCAATGTTGAACAATTTAGATCATAGTTTGAGAAAGTTCATGAGTATAACCCGTCGTTGTGTGTTCTAAGCGTATAGCCCATCGTTATGTATTAACCATCAAAACTCTTTTAGAAAACTATAAATACCAATTAGGAGTCACAAAACCAAATTTGAATTATTATATGGGACGTTCAATGTCGAGAATCGCATACGTGCGTATCGAAATTGAATAACATTCGAGTTTAAAACCAATATTTCAACATCCAAAACATATTTTTAATATGATTTGTAAACTATTTCTATAACGTAGTATACATACGCAGTCAGATGTTCCAGTTTGGAATCATAAAAACACATTTTGATCAACCATATAGGTTGTTCAACATCATACAATTTAGGTCGTAGTTTGAGAAAATTTACGAGTATAACATCTTGGTAGATGTTTCTAAAAAGCATCTTTAGACTGATATCATTATGTATTAACTATCAAAACTCTTTTAGGCAACTATATTCAATTAGGAGTCACAAAAACACATTGTAAATGATCATATTGGATGTTCAATGACGAATAGCAAACCTTTGTATCAAAATTGAAAAATATTCGAAACATATTTTTAATCCGATTTCTAAACTATTTCAATAACATAGTACACATACTCAGCCAGATGTACTAGTATGGAATTGCAAAAACACATTTTGAGCTTCCATATTGGTGGTTCAATGTCAAAGAATTTAGGTCTTAGTTTGAGAAAATTCACGAGTATAACCCAACGTTTGATGTTCTAAACGTATTTTTAGATTAATTTCATCATGTAATTAACTATTAAAACACTTTGAGAAAACTATAAATATCAATTAGAAGTCGAGAAAAATATATTTTCAACAACCATATTGGATGTTCAATGTCGAATTTCAAGCGTATGTATCAAAATTGAACAACATTCAACGTCGAAACATATTTTCAATTTAATTATCAAACTATTTCTACAACATATATATACATATGCAGCCATATGTGCTTGTTTGGAATCGCAAAATCATATTTTGAATAAACTTATAGGTTTGTTCAATGTCGAACAATTTAGTCATAGTTGAGAAAATTCAAGAGTATAAAACTCCGTTGGTTGTTCTAGCAGCGTATATTTGGGATGATTTTTTTATGTGTTAACCTTCTAAACTCTTTTATGAAACTATAAATACCAATTAGGAGTCACAAAACCAAATTTGAATTATCATATAGGATGTTCAATGTCGAATCGCATACGTTTGTATCAAAATTGAGCAACATTCGAGCTTAAAACCAACAGTTCAATATCTGAAACATATATATTTTTTTTTATCTAATTTGGAAACCATTCCTACAACATAGTACACATTTACGGTCAGATGTACTAGTTTGGAATCGCAAAAACACATTTTGAACTTCTACATAGGTTGTTAATGTCGAACAATTTAGGTCATAGTTTGAGAAAATTCACGAGTATAACACACCGTTTGATGTTCTAAACGCATTTTTAGATTGATTTTGTTATGTATTAAACATCAAAACTCTTTTAGAAAACCATAAATACCTATTAAGAGTCACAAAAACTCATGCTACTTACTGGATGTTCAATGTCGAATCGTATTCGTTTGTGTCAAAATTGAACAACATTCATGCTTAAAACCAACTGTTCAACATTCGAAACATATTTTTAATTCGATCCTTAAACTATTTCGAAAACACATTATACATATGAAGCCAGTTGTACTAGTTTGGAATCACAAAAATATATTTTGAACAACCTGAACAACCATGTAGGTTGTTCAATGACGAAAAATTTAGTTCACAGTTTGAGAAAATTCATAAGTATAATAACTGCGTTGGATGTTCAAAACGCATTTTTAGATTGATTTCATTATGTATTAACCATTAAACTCTTTTAGAAAACTATAAATATCAACTAGAAGTCACAAAAACATATTTTGAATGACCATATTGAATGTTCAATGTCGAATCGCAGACGTTTGTATCAACATTGAACAAAATTCGAGCTTAAAACCAACTATTCAACGTCCGAAATATATTTTCAATTCGATTATCAAACTATTTCAACAACACATAGGTTGTTCAATGTTGAACAATTTAGATCATAGTTTGAGAAAGTTCATGAGTATAACCCTCGTTCGTTGTGTGTTCTAAGCGTATAGCCCATCGTTATGTATTAACCATCAAAACTCTTTTGAAAACTATAAATACCAATTAGGAGTCACAAAACCAAATTTGAATTATTATATGGGACGTTCAATGTCGAATCGCATAATCGTGCGTATCGAAATTGAATAACATTCGAGTTTAAAACCAATATTTCAACATCAAAACATATTTTTAATATGATTTGTAAACTATTTCTATAACGTAGTATACATACTGTGATCGGATGTTCGATTTGGAATCATAAAAACACATTTTGATCAACCATATAGGTTGTTCAACATCATACAATTTAGGTCGTAGTTTGAGAAAATTTCTGAGTATAACATCTTGGTAGATGTTTCTAAAAGCATCTTTAGGCGATATCATTATGTATTAACTATCAAAACTCTTTTAGGCAACTATATTCAATTAGGAGTCACAAAAACACATTGTAAATGATCATATTGGATGTTCAATGACGAACGAATAGCAAAACCTTTGTATCAAAATTGAAAAATATTGAAACATATTTTTAATCCGATTTCTAAACTATTTCAATAACATAGTACACATACTGTGACCCGGATGTACTAGTATGGAATTGCAAAAACACATTTTGAGCTTCCATATTGGTGGTTCAATGTCAAAGAATTTAGGTCTTAGTTTGAGAAAATTCACGAGTATAACCCAACGTTTGATGTTCTAAACGTATTTTTAGATTAATTTCATCATGTAATTAACTATTAAAACACTTTGAGAAAACTATAAATATCAATTAGAAGTCGAGAAAAATATATTTTCAACAACCATATTGGATGTTCAATGTCGAATTTCAAGCGTATGTATCAAAATTGAACAACATTCAACGTCAAAACATATTTTCAATTTAATTATCAAACTATTTCTACAACATAATATACATATGCAGCCATATGTGCTTGTTTGGAATCGCAAAATCATATTTTGAATAAACTTATAGGTTTGTTCAATGTCGAACAATTTAGTCATAGTTGAGAAAATTCAAGAGTATAAAACTCCGTTGGTTGTTCTAAACGTATATTTGGGATGATTTTTTTTTATGTGTTAACCTTCTAAACTCTTTTATGAAACTATAAATACCAATTAGGAGTCACAAAACCAAATTTGAATTATCATATAGGATGTTCAATGTCGAATCGCATACGTTTGTATCAAAATTGAGCAACATTCGAGCTTAAAACCAACAGTTCAACATATGAAAAATATATATATTTTTTTATCTAATTTTGAAACTATTCCTACAACATAGTACACATTTACGGTCGGATGTACTAGTTTGGAATCGCATAAAAACACATTTTGAACTTCTACATAGGTTGTTAATGTCGAACAATTTAGGTCATAGTTTGAGAAAATTCACGAGTATAACACACCGTTTGATGTTCTAAGCGCATTTTAGATTGATTTTGTTATGTATTAAACATCAAAACTCTTTTAGAAAACCATAAATACCTATTAAGAGTCACAAAAACTCATGCTACTTCTTTGGATGTTCAATGTCGAATCGTGTATTCGTTTGTGTCAAAATTGAACAACATTCATGCTTAAAACCAAGCTGTTCAACATTGAAACATATTTTTAATTCGATCCTTAAACTATTTGAAAACACATTATACATATGAAGCCAGTTGTACTAGTTTGGAATCACAAAAAATATATTTTGAACAACTTTGAACAACCATGTAGGTTGTTCAATGAATGAAAAAATTTAGTTCACGGTTTGAGAAAATTACATAAGTATAACTGCGTTGGATGTTCAAAGCGCATTTTAGATTGATTTCATTATGTATTAACCATTAAACTCTTTTAGAAAACTATAAATATCAACTAGAAGTCACAAAAACATATTTTGAATGACCATATTGAATGTTCAATGTCGAATCATGAGACGTTTGTATCAACATTGAACAAAATTCGAGCTTAAAACCAACTATTCAACGTCCGAAATATATTTTCAATTCGATTATCAAACTATTTCAACAACACATAGGTTGTTCAATGTTGAACAATTTAGATCATAGTTTGAGAAAGTTCATGAGTATAACCCATCGTTGTGTGTTCTAAACGTATAGCCCATCGTTATGTATTAACCATCAAAACTCTTTTAGAAAACTATAAATACCAATTAGGAGTCACAAAACCAAATTTGAATTATTATATGGGACGTTCAATGTCGAATCGCATACGTCTGTATCGAAATTGAATAACATTCGAGTTTAAAACCAATATTTCAACATCCAAAACATATTTTTAATATGATTTGTAAACTATTTCTATAACGTAGTATACATACGCAGTCAGATGTTCCAGTTTGGAATCATAAAAACACATTTTGATCAACCATATAGGTTGTTCAACATCATACAATTTAGGTCGTAGTTTGAGAAAATTTACGAGTATAACATACTGGTAGATGTTTCTAAAAGCATCTTTAGACTGATATCATTATGTATTAACTATCAAAACTCTTTTAGGCAACTATATTCAATTAGGAGTCACAAAAACACATTGTAAATGATCATATTGGATGTTCAATGACGAATAGCAAACCTTTGTATCAAAATTGAAAAATATTCGAAACATATTTTTAATCCGATTTCTAAACTATTTCAATAACATACATAGTACACACACTGACCCGGATGTACTAGTATGGAATTGCAAAAACACATTTTGAGCTTCCATATTGGTGGTTCAATGTCAAAGAATTTAGGTCTTAGTTTGAGAAAATTCACGAGTATAACCCAACGTTTGATGTTCTAAACGTATTTTTAGATTAATTTCATCATGTAATTAACTATTAAAACACTTTGAGAAAACTATAAATATCAATTAGAAGTCGAGAAAAATATATTTTTCAACAACCATATTGGATGTTCAATGTCGAATTTCAAGCGTATGTATCAAAATTGAACAACATTCAACGTCGAAACATATTTTCAATTTAATTATCAAACTATTTCTACAACATAATATACATATGCAGCCATATGTGCTTGTTTGGAATCATAAAATCATATTTTGAATAAACTTATAGGTTTGTTCAATGTCGAACAATTTAGTCATAGTTGAGAAAATTCAAGAGTAAAAAAACTCCGTTGGTTGTTCTAAGCGTATATTTGGGATTTTTTTTTATGTGTTAACCTTCTAAACTCTTTTATGAAACTATAAATACCAATTAGGAGTCACAAAACCAAATTTGAATTATCATATAGGATGTTCAATGTCGAATCGCATACGTTTGTATCAAAATTGAGCAACATTCGAGAACTTAAAACCAACAGTTCAACATATGAAAATATATATTTTTTTTTATCTAATTTTGAAACTATTCCTACAACATAGTACACATTTACGGTCGGATGTACTAGTTTGGAATCATAAAAACACATTTTGAACTTCTACATAGGTTGTTAATGTCGAACAATTTAGGTCATAGTTTGAGAAAATTCACGAGTATAACACACCGTTGAGTGTTCTAAGCGCATTTTTAGATTGATTTTGTTATGTATTAAACATCAAAACTCTTTTAGAAAACCATAAATACCTATTAAGAGTCACAAAAACTCATGCTACTACTTTGGATGTTCAATGTCGAATCGTATTCGTTTGTGTCAAAATTGAACAACATTCATGCTTAAAACCAAGCTGTTCAACATTGAAACATATTTTTAATTCGATCCTTAAACTATTTGAAAACACATTATACATATGAAGCCGGTTGTACTAGTTTGGAATCACAAAAATATATTTTGAACAACTTTGAACAACCATGTAGGTTGTTCAATAAAAAAAATTTAGTTCACGGTTTGAGAAAATTCGCATAAGTATAATAACTGCGTTGGATGTTCAAAAGCGCATTTTAGATTGATTTCATTATGTATTAACCATTAAACTCTTTTAGAAAACTATAAATATCAACTAGAAGTCACAAAAACATATTTTGAATGACCATATTGAATGTTCAATGTCGAATCTGAGACGTTTGTATCAACATTGAACAAAATTAGAACTTAAAACCAACTATTCAACGTCAAAATATATTTTCAATTCGATTATCAAACTATTTCAACAACACATAGGTTGTTCAATGTTGAACAATTTAGATCATAGTTTGAGAAAGTTCATGAGTATAACCCATCGTTGTGTGTTCTAAACGTATAGCCCATCGTTATGTATTAACCATCAAAACTCTTTTAGAAAACTATAAATACCAATTAGGAGTCACAAAACCAAATTTGAATTATTATATGGGACGTTCAATGTCGAATCGCATACGTCTGTATCGAAATTGAATAACATTCGAGTTTAAAACCAATATTTCAACATCCAAAACATATTTTTAATATGATTTGTAAACTATTTCTATAACGTAGTATACATACGCAGTCAGATGTTCCAGTTTGGAATCATAAAAACACATTTTGATCAACCATATAGGTTGTTCAACATCATACAATTTAGGTCGTAGTTTGAGAAATTTACGAGTATAACATACTGGTAGATGTTTCTAAAAGCATCTTTAGACTGATATCATTATGTATTAACTATCAAAACTCTTTTAGGCAACTATATTCAATTAGGAGTCACAAAAACACATTGTAAATGATCATATTGGATGTTCAATGACGAATAGCAAACCTTTGTATCAAAATTGAAAAATATTCGAAACATATTTTTAATCCGATTTCTAAACTATTTCAATAAACATAGTACACATATCTGTGACCCGGATGTACTAGTATGGAATTGCAAAAACACATTTTGAGCTTCCATATTGGTGGTTCAATGTCAAAGAATTTAGGTCTTAGTTTGAGAAAATTCACGAGTATAACCCAACGTTTGATGTTCTAAACGTATTTTTAGATTAATTTCATCATGTAATTAACTATTAAAACACTTTGAGAAAACTATAAATATCAATTAGAAGTCAGAAAAATATATTTTTCAACAACCATATTGGATGTTCAATGTCGAATTTCAAGCGTATGTATCAAAATTGAACAACATTCAACGTCAAAACATATTTTCAATTTAATTATCAAACTATTTCTACAACATAATATACATATGCAGCCATATGTGCTTGTTTGGAATCGCAAAATCATATTTTGAATAAACTTATAGGTTTGTTCAATGTCGAACAATTTAGTCATAGTTGAGAAAATTCAAGAGTATAAAACTCCGTTGGTTGTTCTAAACGTATATTTGGGATTTTTTTTTTTATGTGTTAACCTTCTAAACTCTTTTATGAAACTATAAATACCAATTAGGAGTCACAAAACCAAATTTGAATTATCATATAGGATGTTCAATGTCGAATCGCATACGTTTGTATCAAAATTGAGCAACATTCGAGCTTAAAACCAACAGTTCAACATATGAAACATATATATATTTTTTTTATCTAATTTTGAAACTATTCCTACAACATAGTACACATTTACGGTCAGATGTACTAGTTTGGAATCGCAAAAACACATTTTGAACTTCTACATAGGTTGTTAATGTCGAACAATTTAGGTCATAGTTTGAGAAAATTCACGAGTATAACACACCGTTTGATGTTCTAAACGCATTTTTAGATTGATTTTGTTATGTATTAAACATCAAAACTCTTTTAGAAAACCATAAATACCTATTAAAGTCACAAAAACTCAAACTCATGCTACTTCTTTGGATGTTCAATGTCGAATCGTATTCGTTTGTGTCAAAATTGAACAACATTCATGCTTAAAACCAAGCTGTTCAACATTGAAACATATTTTTAATTCGATCCTTAAACTATTTGAAAACACATTATACATATGAAGCGAGTTGTACTAGTTTGGAATCACAAAAATATATTTTGAACAACTTTGAACAACCATGTAGGTTGTTCAATGGCGAAAAAATTTAGTTCACGGTTTGAGAAAATTTCATATAAGTATAATAACTGCGTTGGATGTTCAAAAGCGCATTTTTAGATTGATTTCATTATGTATTAACCATTAAACTCTTTTAGAAAACTATAAATATCAACTAGAAGTCACAAAAACATATTTTGAATGACCATATTGAATGTTCAATGTCGAATCATGAGACGTTTGTATCAACATTGAACAAAATTCGAACTTAAAACCAACTATTCAACGTCGAAATATATTTTCAATTCGATTATCAAACTATTTCAACAACACATAGGTTGTTCAATGTTGAACAATTTAGGTCATAGTTTGAGAAAGTTCATGAGTATAACCCGTCGTTGTGTGTTCTAAGCGTATAGCCCATCGTTATGTATTAACCATCAAAACTCTTTTAGAAAACTATAAATACCAATTAGGAGTCACAAAACCAAATTTGAATTATTATATGGGACGTTCAATGTCGAATCGCATACGTCTGTATCGAAATTGAATAACATTCGAGTTTAAAACCAATATTTCAACATCAAAACATATTTTTAATATGATTTGTAAACTATTTCTATAACGTAGTATACATACTGTGATCGGATGTTCGATTTGGAATCATAAAAACACATTTTGATCAACCATATAGGTTGTTCAACATCATACAATTTAGGTTTAGGTCGTAGTTTGAGAAAATTCTGAGTATAACATCTTGGTAGATGTTTCTAAAAGCATCTTTAGACTGATATCATTATGTATTAACTATCAAAACTCTTTTAGGCAACTATATTCAATTAGGAGTCACAAAAACACATTGTAAATGATCATATTGGATGTTCAATGACGAATAGCAAACCTTTGTATCAAAATTGAAAAATATTCGAAACATATTTTTAATCCGATTTCTAAACTATTTCAATAACATAGTACACATCTGTGACACAGCCAGATGTACTAGTATGGAATTGCAAAAACACATTTTGAGCTTCCATATTGGTGGTTCAATGTCAAAGAATTTAGGTCTTAGTTTGAGAAAATTCACGAGTATAACCCAACGTTTGATGTTCTAAACGTATTTTTAGATTAATTTCATCATGTAATTAACTATTAAAACACTTTGAGAAAACTATAAATATCAATTAGAAGTCAGAAAAATATATTTTTCAACAACCATATTGGATGTTCAATGTCGAATTTCAAACGTATGTATCAAAATTGAACAACATTCAACGTCCGAAACATATTTTCAATTTAATTATCAAACTATTTCTACAACATAATATACATATGCAGCCATATGTGCTTGTTTGGAATCGTAAAATCATATTTTGAATAAACTTATAGGTTTGTTCAATGTCGAACAATTTAGTCATAGTTGAGAAAATTCAAGAGTATAAAACTCCGTTGGTTGTTCTAAACGTATATTTGGGATGATTTTTTTATGTGTTAACCTTCTAAACTCTTTTATGAAACTATAAATACCAATTAGGAGTCACAAAACCAAATTTGAATTATCATATAGGATGTTCAATGTCGAATCGCATACGTTTGTATCAAAATTGAGCAACATTCGAGCTTAAAACCAACAGTTCAACATATGAAACATATATTTTTTTTATCTAATTTTGAAACTATTCCTACAACATAGTACACATTTACGGTCAGATGTACTAGTTTGGAATCGCAAAAACACATTTTGAACTTCTACATAGGTTGTTAATGTCGAACAATTTAGGTCATAGTTTGAGAAAATTCACGAGTAGTATAACACCGTTTGATGTTCTAAGCGCATTTTAGATTGATTTTGTTATGTATTAAACATCAAAACTCTTTTAGAAAACCATAAATACCTATTAAGAGTCACAAAAACTCATGCTACTACTTTTGGATGTTCAATGTCGAATCGTATTCGTTTGTGTCAAAAATTGAACAACATTCATGCTTAAAACCAAGCTGTTCAACATTGAAACATATTTTTAATTCGATCCTTAAACTATTCGAAAACACATTATACATATGAAGCGAGTTGTACTAGTTTGGAATCACAAAAATATATTTTGAACAACACGAACAACCATGTAGGTTGTTGTTATGAAAAAAAATTTAGTTCACGGTTTGAGAAAATTTCATAAGTATAACTGCGTTGGATGTTTCAAAGCGCATTTTTAGATTGATTTCATTATGTATTAACCATTAAACTCTTTTAGAAAACTATAAATATCAACTAGAAGTCACAAAAACATATTTTGAATGACCATATTGAATGTTCAATGTCGAATCATGAGACGTTTGTATCAACATTGAACAAAATTCGAGCTTAAAACCAACTATTCAACGTCCGAAATATATTTTCAATTCGATTATCAAACTATTTCAACAACACATAGGTTGTTCAATGTTGAACAATTTAGATCATAGTTTGAGAAAGTTCATGAGTATAACCCATCGTTGTGTGTTCTAAACGTATAGCCCATCGTTATGTATTAACCATCAAAACTCTTTTAGAAAACTATAAATACCAATTAGGAGTCACAAAACCAAATTTGAATTATTATATGGGACGTTCAATGTCGAATCGCATAAATGCGTATCGAAATTGAATAACATTCGAGTTTAAAACCAATATTTCAACATCAAAACATATTTTTAATATGATTTGTAAACTATTTCTATAACGTAGTATACATACATGATCGGATGTTCGATTTGGAATCATAAAAACACATTTTGATCAACCATATAGGTTGTTCAACATCATACAATTTAGGGTCGTAGTTTGAGAAAATTTACGAGTATAACATCTCTTGGTAGATGTTTCTAAAAGCATCTTTAGGCGATATCATTATGTATTAACTATCAAAACTCTTTTAGGCAACTATATTCAATTAGGAGTCACAAAAACACATTGTAAATGATCATATTGGATGTTCAATGACGAATAGCAAACCTTTGTATCAAAATTGAAAAATATTCGAAACATATTTTTAATCCGATTTCTAAACTATTTCAATAACATAGTACATCTGTGCGGCCGGATGTACTAGTATGGAATTGCAAAAACACATTTTGAGCTTCCATATTGGTGGTTCAATGTCAAAGAATTTAGGTCTTAGTTTGAGAAAATTCACGAGTATAACCCAGCGTTTGATGTTCTAAGCGTATTTTTAGATTAATTTCATCATGTAATTAACTATTAAAACACTTTGAAAACTATAAATATCAATTAGAAGTCGAGAAAAATATATTTTTCAACAACCATATTGGATGTTCAATGTCGAATTTCAAGCGTATGTATCAAAATTGAACAACATTCAACGTCGAAACATATTTTCAATTTAATTATCAAACTATTTCTACAACATAATATACATATGCAGCCATATGTGCTTGTTTGGAATCGCAAAATCATATTTTGAATAAACTTATAGGTTTGTTCAATGTCGAACAATTTAGTCATAGTTGAGAAAATTCAAGAGTATAAAACTCCGTTGGTTGTTCTAAACGTATATTTGGGATGGTTTTTTTATGTGTTAACCTTCTAAACTCTTTTATGAAACTATAAATACCAATTAGGAGTCACAAAACCAAATTTGAATTATCATATAGGATGTTCAATGTCGAATCGCATACGTTTGTATCAAAATTGAGCAACATTCGAGCTTAAAACCAACAGTTCAACATATGAAACATATATTTTTTTTTTATCTAATTTTGAAACTATTCCTACAACATAGTACACATTTACGGTCAGATGTACTAGTTTGGAATCACAAAAACACATTTTGAACTTCTACATAGGTTGTTAATGTCGAACAATTTAGGTCATAGTTTGAGAAAATTCACGAGTATAACACACCGTTTGATGTTCTAAGCGCATTTTAGATTGATTTTGTTATGTATTAAACATCAAAACTCTTTTAGAAAACCATAAATACCTATTAAGAGTCACAAAAACTCATGCTACTTCTTTGGATGTTCAATGTCGAATCGTAATCGTTTGTGTCAAAATTGAACAACATTCATGCTTAAAACCAAGCTGTTCAACATTGAAACATATTTTTAATTCGATCCTTAAACTATTTGAAAACACATTATACATGAAGCCAGTTGTACTAGTTTGGAATCACAAAAATATATTTTGAACAACTTTGAACAACCATGTAGGTTGTTCAATGATGAAAAATTTAGTTCACGGTTTGAGAAAATTACATAAGTATAACCGCGTTGGATGTTCAAAACGCATTTTTAGATTGATTTCATTATGTATTAACCATTAAACTCTTTTAGAAAACTATAAATATCAACTAGAAGTCACAAAAACATATTTTGAATGACCATATTGAATGTTCAATGTCGAATCGCATGAGACGTTTGTATCAACATTGAACAAAATTCGAACTTAAAACCAACTATTCAACGTCCGAAATATATTTTCAATTCGATTATCAAACTATTTCAACAACACATAGGTTGTTCAATGTTGAACAATTTAGATCATAGTTTGAGAAAGTTCATGAGTATAACCCATCGTTGTGTGTTCTAAACGTATAGCCCATCGTTATGTATTAACCATCAAAACTCTTTTAGAAAACTATAAATACCAATTAGGAGTCACAAAACCAAATTTGAATTATTATATGGGACGTTCAATGTCGAATCGCATACGTCTGTATCGAAATTGAATAACATTCGAGTTTAAAACCAATATTTCAACATCAAAACATATTTTTAATATGATTTGTAAACTATTTCTATAACGTAGTATACATACTGTGATCGGATGTTCGATTTGGAATCATAAAAACACATTTTGATCAACCATATAGGTTGTTCAACATCATACAATTTAGGTTAGTAGTTTGAGAAAATTTTGAGTATAACATCTTGGTAGATGTTTCTAAAACCATCTTTAGACTGATATCATTATGTATTAACTATCAAAACTCTTTTAGGCAACTATATTCAATTAGGAGTCACAAAAACACATTGTAAATGATCATATTGGATGTTCAATGACGAATAGCAAACCTTTGTATCAAAATTGAAAAATATTCGAAACATATTTTTAATCCGATTTCTAAACTATTTCAATAACATAGTAGTACACATCTGTGACGCCCGGATGTACTAGTATGGAATTGCAAAAACACATTTGAGCTTCCATATTGGTGGTTCAATGTCAAAGAATTTAGGTCTTAGTTTGAGAAAATTCAGAGTATAACCCAACGTTTGATGTTCTAAACGTATTTTTAGATTAATTTCATCATGTAATTAACTATTAAAACACTTTGAGAAAACTATAAATATCAATTAGAAGTCAGAAAAATATATTTTTCAACAACCATATTGGATGTTCAATGTCGAATTTCAAACGTATGTATCAAAATTGAACAACATTCAACGTCCGAAACATATTTTCAATTTAATTATCAAACTATTTCTACAACATAATATACATATGCAGCCATATGTGCTTGTTTGGAATCGCAAAATCATATTTTGAATAAACTTATAGGTTTGTTCAATGTCGAACAATTTAGTCATAGTTGAGAAAATTCAAGAGTATAAAACTCCGTTGGTTGTTCTAAACGTATATTTGGGGTGATTTTTTTTTTATGTGTTAACCTTCTAAACTCTTTTATGAAACTATAAATACCAATTAGGAGTCACAAAACCAAATTTGAATTATCATATAGGATGTTCAATGTCGAATCGCATACGTTTGTATCAAAATTGAGCAACATTCGAGCTTAAAACCAACAGTTCAACATATGAAACATATATATTTTTTTTATCTAATTTTGAAACTATTCCTACAACATAGTACACATTTACGGTCAGATGTACTAGTTTGGAATCGCAAAAACACATTTTGAACTTCTACATAGGTTGTTAATGTCGAACAATTTAGGTCATAGTTTGAGAAAATTCACGAGTATAACACACCGTTTGATGTCTAAGCGCATTTTAGATTGATTTTGTTATGTATTAAACATCAAAACTCTTTTAGAAAACCATAAATACCTATTAAAGTCACAAAAACTCATGCTACTTCTTTGGATGTTCAATGTCGAATCGTAATCGTTTGTGTCAAAATTGAACAACATTCATGCTTAAAACCAAGCTGTTCAACATTGAAACATATTTTTAATTCGATCCTTAAACTATTTGAAAACACATTATACATATGAAGCCGAGTTGTACTAGTTTGGAATCACAAAAATATATTTTGAACAACACGAACAACCATGTAGGTTGTTCAATGAAAAAATTTAGTTCACGGTTTGAGAAAATTCGCATAAGTATAACTGCGTTGGATGTTCAAAAGCGCATTTTTAGATTGATTTCATTATGTATTAACCATTAAACTCTTTTAGAAAACTATAAATATCAACTAGAAGTCACAAAAACATATTTTGAATGACCATATTGAATGTTCAATGTCGAATCGCATGAGACGTTTGTATCAACATTGAACAAAATTCGAACTTAAAACCAACTATTCAACGTCGAAATATATTTTCAATTCGATTATCAAACTATTTCAACAACACATAGGTTGTTCAATGTTGAACAATTTAGGTCATAGTTTGAGAAAGTTCATGAGTATAACCCGTCGTTGTGTGTTCTAAGCGTATAGCCCATCGTTATGTATTAACCATCAAAACTCTTTTAGAAAACTATAAATACCAATTAGGAGTCACAAAACCAAATTTGAATTATTATATGGGACGTTCAATGTCGAATCGCATACGTCTGTATCGAAATTGAATAACATTCGAGTTTAAAACCAATATTTCAACATCAAAACATATTTTTAATATGATTTGTAAACTATTTCTATAACGTAGTATACATACTGTGATCGGATGTTCGATTTGGAATCATAAAAACACATTTTGATCAACCATATAGGTTGTTCAACATCATACAATTTGGGTCGTAGTTTGAGAAAATTTCTGAGTATAACATCTCTTGGTAGATGTTTCTAAAAGCATCTTTAGGCGATATCATTATGTATTAACTATCAAAACTCTTTTTTAGGCAACTATATTCAATTAGGAGTCACAAAAACACATTGTAAATGATCATATTGGATGTTCAATGATGACGAATAGCAAACCTTTGTATCAAAATTGAAAAATATTGAAACATATTTTTAATCCGATTTCTAAACTATTTCAATAACATAGTACACATGCACCCGGATGTACTAGTATGGAATTGCAAAAACACATTTTGAGCTTCCATATTGGTGGTTCAATGTCAAAGAATTTAGGTCTTAGTTTGAGAAAATTCACGAGTATAACCCAACGTTTGATGTTCTAAACGTATTTTTAGATTAATTTCATCATGTAATTAACTATTAAAACACTTTGAAAACTATAAATATCAATTAGAAGTCAGAAAAATATATTTTTCAACAACCATATTGGATGTTCAATGTCGAATTTCAAACGTATGTATCAAAATTGAACAACATTCAACGTCCGAAACATATTTTCAATTTAATTATCAAACTATTTCTACAACATAATATACATATGCAGCCATATGTGCTTGTTTGGAATCGCAAAATCATATTTTGAATAAACTTATAGGTTTGTTCAATGTCGAACAATTTAGTCATAGTTGAGAAAATTCAAGAGTATAAAACTCCGTTGGTTGTTCTAAACGTATATTTGGGATGATTTTTTTATGTGTTAACCTTCTAAACTCTTTTATGAAACTATAAATACCAATTAGGAGTCACAAAACCAAATTTGAATTATCATATAGGATGTTCAATGTCGAATCGCATACGTTTGTATCAAAATTGAGCAACATTCGAGCTTAAAACCAACAGTTCAACATATGAAACATATATATTTTTTTTATCTAATTTTGAAACTATTCCTACAACATAGTACACATTTACGGTCAGATGTACTAGTTTGGAATCATAAAAACACATTTTGAACTTCTACATAGGTTGTTAATGTCGAACAATTTAGGTCATAGTTTGAGAAAATTCACAGTAGTATAACACACCGTTTGATGTTCTAAGCGCATTTTAGATTGATTTTGTTATGTATTAAACATCAAAACTCTTTTAGAAAACCATAAATACCTATTAAGAGTCACAAAAACTCATGCTACTTACTGGATGTTCAATGTCGAATCGTATTCGTTTGTGTCAAAATTGAACAACATTCATGCTTAAAACCAACTGTTCAACATTCGAAACATATTTTTAATTCGATCCTTAAACTATTTCGAAAACACATTATACATATGAAGCCAGTTGTACTAGTTTGGAATCACAAAAATATATTTTGAACAACCTGAACAACCATGTAGGTTGTTCAATAATGAAAAAAATTTAGTTCACGGTTTGAGAAAATTCGCATAAGTATAAACTGCGTTGGATGTTCAAAAGCGCATTTTAGATTGATTTCATTATGTATTAACCATTAAACTCTTTTAGAAAACTATAAATATCAACTAGAAGTCACAAAAACATATTTTGAATGACCATATTGAATGTTCAATGTCGAATCGCATGAGACGTTTGTATCAACATTGAACAAAATTAGAACTTAAAACCAACTATTCAACGTCGAAATATATTTTCAATTCGATTATCAAACTATTTCAACAACACATAGGTTGTTCAATGTTGAACAATTTAGGTCATAGTTTGAGAAAGTTCATGAGTATAACCCATCGTTGTGTGTTCTAAACGTATAGCCCATCGTTATGTATTAACCATCAAAACTCTTTTAGAAAACTATAAATACCAATTAGGAGTCACAAAACCAAATTTGAATTATTATATGGGACGTTCAATGTCGAATCGCATCGTGCGTATCGAAATTGAATAACATTCGAGTTTAAAACCAATATTTCAACATCAAAACATATTTTTAATATGATTTGTAAACTATTTCTATAACGTAGTATACATACTGTGATCGGATGTTCGATTTGGAATCATAAAAACACATTTTGATCAACCATATAGGTTGTTCAACATCATACAATTTAGGTCGTAGTTTGAGAAAATTTACAGTATAACATCTTGGTAGATGTTTCTAAAAGCATCTTTTAGGCGATATCATATATGATTAACTATCAAAACTCTTTTAGGCAACTATATTCAATTAGGAGTCACAAAAACACATTGTAAATGATCATATTGGATGTTCAATGACGAATAGCAAACCTTTGTATCAAAATTGAAAAATATTCGAAACATATTTTTAATCCGATTTCTAAACTATTTCAATAACATAGTACACATCTGTGACCCGGATGTACTAGTATGGAATTGCAAAAACACATTTGAGCTTCCATATTGGTGGTTCAATGTCAAAGAATTTAGGTCTTAGTTTGAGAAAATTCACGAGTATAACCCAGCGTTTGATGTTCTAAGCGTATTTTTAGATTAATTTCATCATGTAATTAACTATTAAAACACTTTGAGAAAACTATAAATATCAATTAGAAGTCGAGAAAATATATTTTCAACAACCATATTGGATGTTCAATGTCGAATTTCAAGCGTATGTATCAAAATTGAACAACATTCAACGTCCGAAACATATTTTCAATTTAATTATCAAACTATTTCTACAACATAATATACATATGCAGCCATATGTGCTTGTTTGGAATCGCAAAATCATATTTTGAATAAACTTATAGGTTTGTTCAATGTCGAACAATTTAGTCATAGTTGAGAAAATTCAAGAGTATAAAACTCCGTTGGTTGTTCTAAACGTATATTTGGGATGATTTTTTTATGTGTTAACCTTCTAAACTCTTTTATGAAACTATAAATACCAATTAGGAGTCACAAAACCAAATTTGAATTATCATATAGGATGTTCAATGTCGAATCGCATACGTTTGTATCAAAATTGAGCAACATTCGAGCTTAAAACCAACAGTTCAACATATGAAACATATATATATTTTTTTTTTATCTAATTTTGAAACTATTCCTACAACATAGTACACATTTACGGTCAGATGTACTAGTTTGGAATCGCAAAAACACATTTTGAACTTCTACATAGGTTGTTAATGTCGAACAATTTAGGTCATAGTTTGAGAAAATTCACGAGTATAACACACCGTTTGATGTTCTAAGCGCATTTTAGATTGATTTTGTTATGTATTAAACATCAAAACTCTTTTAGAAAACCATAAATACCTATTAAGAGTCACAAAAAAACTCATGCTACTTCTTTGGATGTTCAATGTCGAATCGTAATCGTTTGTGTCAAAATTGAACAACATTCATGCTTAAAACCAAGCTGTTCAACATTGAAACATATTTTAATTCGATCCTTAAACTATTTGAAAACACATTATACATATGAAGCCGAGTTGTACTAGTTTGGAATCACAAAAATATATTTTGAACAACTTTGAACAACCATGTAGGTTGTTCATGATGAAAAAAAATTTAGTTCACAGTTTGAGAAAATTCGCAAGTATAACCTGCGTTGGATGTTCAAAACGCATTTTTAGATTGATTTCATTATGTATTAACCATTAAACTCTTTTAGAAAACTATAAATATCAACTAGAAGTCACAAAAACATATTTTGAATGACCATATTGAATGTTCAATGTCGAATCATGAGACGTTTGTATCAACATTGAACAAAATTCGAACTTAAAACCAACTATTCAACGTCGAAATATATTTTCAATTCGATTATCAAACTATTTCAACAACACATAGGTTGTTCAATGTTGAACAATTTAGGTCATAGTTTGAGAAAGTTCATGAGTATAACCCATCGTTGTGTGTTCTAAACGTATAGCCCATCGTTATGTATTAACCATCAAAACTCTTTTAGAAAACTATAAATACCAATTAGGAGTCACAAAACCAAATTTGAATTATTATATGGGACGTTCAATGTCGAATCGCATCGTGCGTATCGAAATTGAATAACATTCGAGTTTAAAACCAATATTTCAACATCAAAACATATTTTTAATATGATTTGTAAACTATTTCTATAACGTAGTATACATCTGTGATCGGATGTTCGATTTGGAATCATAAAAACACATTTTGATCAACCATATAGGTTGTTCAACATCATACAATTTTGGGTCGTAGTTTGAGAAAATTTACTGAGTATAACATCTTGGTAGATGTTTCTAAAAGCATCTTTAGGCGATATCATTATGTATTAACTATCAAAACTCTTTTAGGCAACTATATTCAATTAGGAGTCACACAAAAACACATTGTAAATGATCATATTGGATGTTCAATGACGAATAGCAAACCTTTGTATCAAAATTGAAAAATATTCGAAACATATTTTTAATCCGATTTCTAAACTATTTCAATAACATAGTACACACATGACCCGGATGTACTAGTATGGAATTGCAAAAACACATTTGAGCTTCCATATTGGTGGTTCAATGTCAAAGAATTTAGGTCTTAGTTTGAGAAAATTCACGAGTATAACCCAACGTTTGATGTTCTAAACGTATTTTTAGATTAATTTCATCATGTAATTAACTATTAAAACACTTTGAGAAAACTATAAATATCAATTAGAAGTCAGAAAAATATATTTTTCAACAACCATATTGGATGTTCAATGTCGAATTTCAAACGTATGTATCAAAATTGAACAACATTCAACGTCCGAAACATATTTTCAATTTAATTATCAAACTATTTCTACAACATAATATACATATGCAGCCATATGTGCTTGTTTGGAATCGCAAAATCATATTTTGAATAAACTTATAGGTTTGTTCAATGTCGAACAATTTAGTCATAGTTGAGAAAATTCAAGAGTATAAAACTCCGTTGGTTGTTCTAAACGTATATTTGGGATGATTTTTTTTATGTGTTAACCTTCTAAACTCTTTTATGAAACTATAAATACCAATTAGGAGTCACAAAACCAAATTTGAATTATCATATAGGATG
The DNA here is from genome assembly GCA_023638005.1 of Forsythia suspensa. Taxonomy (NCBI): domain Eukaryota; kingdom Viridiplantae; phylum Streptophyta; class Magnoliopsida; order Lamiales; family Oleaceae; genus Forsythia; species Forsythia suspensa. Next base: position 22,381 of record JALRMA010000027.1, read on the forward strand.
TTCAATGTCGAATCGCATACGTTTGTATCAAAATTGAGCAACATTCGAGCTTAAAACCAACAGTTCAACATATGAAAATATATATATTTTTTTTATCTAATTTTGAAACTATTCCTACAACATAGTACACATTTACGGTCGGATGTACTAGTTTGGAATCATAAAAACACATTTTGAACTTCTACATAGGTTGTTAATGTCGAACAATTTAGGTCATAGTTTGAGAAAATTCACGAGTATAACACACCGTTTGATGTTCTAAGCGCATTTTAGATTGATTTTGTTATGTATTAAACATCAAAACTCTTTTAGAAAACCATAAATACCTATTAAGAGTCACAAAACTCATGCTACTTCTTTGGATGTTCAATGTCGAATCGTATTCGTTTGTGTCAAAATTGAACAACATTCATAAAACCAAGCTGTTCAACATTCGAAACATATTTTTAATTCGATCCTTAAACTATTTCGAAAACACATTATACATATGAAGCCAGTTGTACTAGTTTGGAATCACAAAAATATATTTTGAACAACCTGAACAACCATGTAGGTTGTTCAATGAAGAAAAATTTAGTTCACGGTTTGAGAAAATTACATAAGTATAACTGCGTTGGATGTTCAAAACGCATTTTTAGATTGATTTCATTATGTATTAACCATTAAACTCTTTTAGAAAACTATAAATATCAACTAGAAGTCACAAAAACATATTTTGAATGACCATATTGAATGTTCAATGTCGAATCATGACGTTTGTATCAACATTGAACAAAATTCGACTTAAAACCAACTATTCAACGTCCGAAATATATTTTCAATTCGATTATCAAACTATTTCAACAACACATAGGTTGTTCAATGTTGAACAATTTAGGTCATAGTTTGAGAAAGTTCATGAGTATAACCCATCGTTGTGTGTTCTAAACGTATAGCCCATCGTTATGTATTAACCATCAAAACTCTTTTAGAAAACTATAAATACCAATTAGGAGTCACAAAACCAAATTTGAATTATTATATGGGACGTTCAATGTCGAATCGCATAAACGTCTCGTATCGAAATTGAATAACATTCGAGTTTAAAACCAATATTTCAACATCAAAACATATTTTTAATATGATTTGTAAACTATTTCTATAACGTAGTATACATACTGTGATCGGATGTTCGATTTGGAATCATAAAAACACATTTTGATCAACCATATAGGTTGTTCAACATCATACAATTTGGGTCGTAGTTTGAGAAAATTTCTGAGTATAACATCTTGGTAGATGTTTCTAAAAGCATCTTTAGACTGATATCATTATGTATTAACTATCAAAACTCTTTTAGGCAACTATATTCAATTAGGAGTCACAAAAACACATTGTAAATGATCATATTGGATGTTCAATGACGAATAGCAAACCTTTGTATCAAAATTGAAAAATATTCGAAACATATTTTTAATCCGATTTCTAAACTATTTATTTCAATAACATAGTACACATCTGTGACCCGGATGTACTAGTATGGAATTGCAAAAACACATTTTGAGCTTCCATATTGGTGGTTCAATGTCAAAGAATTTAGGTCTTAGTTTGAGAAAATTCACGAGTATAACCCAACGTTTGATGTTCTAAACGTATTTTTAGATTAATTTCATCATGTAATTAACTATTAAAACACTTTGAGAAAACTATAAATATCAATTAGAAGTCGAGAAAATATATATTTTCAACAACCATATTGGATGTTCAATGTCGAATTTCAAGCGTATGTATCAAAATTGAACAACATTCAACGTCTGAAACATATTTTCAATTTAATTATCAAACTATTTCTACAACATAATATACATATGCAGCCATATGTGCTTGTTTGGAATCATAAAATCATATTTTGAATAAACTTATAGGTTTTGTTCAATGTCGAACAATTTAGTCATAGTTGAGAAAATTCAAGAGTATAAAACTCCGTTGGTTGTTCTAAGCGTATATTTGGGATGATTTTTTTTATGTGTTAACCTTCTAAACTCTTTTATGAAACTATAAATACCAATTAGGAGTCACAAAACCAAATTTGAATTATCATATAGGGATGTTCAATGTCGAATCGCATACGTTTGTATCAAAATTGAGCAACATCGAGCTTAAAACCAACAGTTCAACATATGAAATATATATATTTTTTTTATCTAATTTTGAAACTATTCCTACAACATAGTACACATTACGGTCGGATGTACTAGTTTGGAATCATAAAAACACATTTTGAACTTCTACATAGGTTGTTAATGTCGAACAATTTAGGTCATATAGTTTGAAAATTCACGAGTATAACACACCGTTTGATGTTCTAAGCGCATTTTAGATTGATTTTGTTATGTATTAAACATCAAAACTCTTTTAGAAAACCATAAATACCTATTAAGAGTCACAAAAACTCATTTTGCTACTTCTTGGATGTTCAATGTCGAATCGTAATCGTTTGTGTCAAAATTGAACAACATTCATGCTTAAAACCAAGCTGTTCAACATTGAAACATATTTTTAATTCGATCCTTAAACTATTTGAAAACACATTATACATATGAAGCCGAGTTGTACTAGTTTGGAATCACAAAAATATATTTTTGAACAACTTTGAACAACCATGTAGGTTGTTCAATGAAAAAAAAATTTAGTTCACGGTTTGAGAAAATTCATAAGTATAACCTGCGTTGGATGTTCAAAGCGCATTTTAGATTGATTTCATTATGTATTAACCATTAAACTCTTTTAGAAAACTATAAATATCAACTAGAAGTCACAAAAACATATTTTGAATGACCATATTGAATGTTCAATGTCGAATCATGAGACGTTTGTATCAACATTGAACAAAATTCGAACTTAAAACCAACTATTCAACGTCGAAATATATTTTCAATTCGATTATCAAACTATTTCAACAACACATAGGTTGTTCAATGTTGAACAATTTAGGTCATAGTTTGAGAAAGTTCATGAGTATAACCCGTCGTTGTGTGTTCTAAGCGTATAGCCCATCGTTATGTATTAACCATCAAAACTCTTTTAGAAAACTATAAATACCAATTAGGAGTCACAAAACCAAATTTGAATTATTATATGGGACGTTCAATGTCGAATCGCGCATCGTGCGTATCGAAATTGAATAACATTCGAGTTTAAAACCAATATTTCAACATCAAAACATATTTTTAATATGATTTGTAAACTATTTCTATAACGTAGTATACATACGCAGTCAGATGTTCGATTTGGAATCATAAAAACACATTTTGATCAACCATATAGGTTGTTCAACATCATACAATTTAGGTCGTAGTTTGAGAAAATTTACGAGTATAACATACTGGTAGATGTTTCTAAAAGCATCTTTAGACTGATATCATTATGTATTAACTATCAAAACTCTTTTAGGCAACTATATTCAATTAGGAGTCACAAAAACACATTGTAAATGATCATATTGGATGTTCAATGACGAATAGCAAACCTTTGTATCAAAATTGAAAAATATTCGAAACATATTTTTAATCCGATTTCTAAACTATTTCAATAACATAGTACACATACGCAGCCAGATGTACTAGTATGGAATTGCAAAAACACATTTTGAGCTTCCATATTGGTGGTTCAATGTCAAAGAATTTAGGTCTTAGTTTGAGAAAATTCACGAGTATAACCCAACGTTTGATGTTCTAAACGTATTTTTAGATTAATTTCATCATGTAATTAACTATTAAAACACTTTGAGAAAACTATAAATATCAATTAGAAGTCAGAAAAATATATTTTTCAACAACCATATTGGATGTTCAATGTCGAATTTCAAACGTATGTATCAAAATTGAACAACATTCAACGTCCGAAACATATTTTCAATTTAATTATCAAACTATTTCTACAACATAATATACATATGCAGCCATATGTGCTTGTTTGGAATCGCAAAATCATATTTTGAATAAACTTATAGGTTTGTTCAATGTCGAACAATTTAGTCATAGTTGAGAAAATTCAAGAGTATAAAACTCCGTTGGTTGTTCTAAACGTATATTTGGGATGATTTTTTTTTTATGTGTTAACCTTCTAAACTCTTTTATGAAACTATAAATACCAATTAGGAGTCACAAAACCAAATTTGAATTATCATATAGGATGTTCAATGTCGAGAATCGCATACGTTTGTATCAAAATTGAGCAACATTCGAGCTTAAAACCAACAGTTCAACATATAAATATATATATTTTTTTTATCTAATTTTGAAACTATTCCTACAACATAGTACACATTTACGGTCGGATGTACTAGTTTGGAATCATAAAAACACATTTTGAACTTCTACATAGGTTGTTAATGTCGAACAATTTAGGTCATAGTTTGAGAAAATTCACGAGTATAACACACCGTTTGATGTTCTAAACGCATTTTTAGATTGATTTTGTTATGTATTAAACATCAAAACTCTTTTAGAAAACCATAAATACCTATTAAGAGTCACAAAACTCTCATGCTACTTCTTTGGATGTTCAATGTCGAATCGTAATCGTTTGTGTCAAAATTGAACAACATTCATGCTTAAAACCAACTGTTCAACATTCGAAACATATTTTTAATTCGATCCTTAAACTATTTCGAAAACACATTATACATATGAAGCCAGTTGTACTAGTTTGGAATCACAAAAATATATTTTGAACAACCTGAACAACCATGTAGGTTGTTGATGACGAAAAAATTTAGTTCACGGTTTGAGAAAATTCATAAGTATAACCTCGTTGGATGTTCAAAGCGCATTTTTAGATTGATTTCATTATGTATTAACCATTAAACTCTTTTAGAAAACTATAAATATCAACTAGAAGTCACAAAAACATATTTTGAATGACCATATTGAATGTTCAATGTCGAATCATGAGACGTTTGTATCAACATTGAACAAAATTGAGCTTAAAACCAACTATTCAACGTCGAAATATATTTTCAATTCGATTATCAAACTATTTCAACAACACATAGGTTGTTCAATGTTGAACAATTTAGGTCATAGTTTGAGAAAGTTCATGAGTATAACCCCGTCGTTGTGTGTTCTAAGCGTATAGCCCATCGTTATGTATTAACCATCAAAACTCTTTTAGAAAACTATAAATACCAATTAGGAGTCACAAAACCAAATTTGAATTATTATATGGGACGTTCAATGTCGAATCGCATACGTCTGTATCGAAATTGAATAACATTCGAGTTTAAAACCAATATTTCAACATCAAAACATATTTTTAATATGATTTGTAAACTATTTCTATAACGTAGTATACATACAGTGATCGGATGTTCGATTTGGAATCATAAAAACACATTTTGATCAACCATATAGGTTGTTCAACATCATACAATTTTTAGGTCGTAGTTTGAGAAAATTTCTGAGTATAACATCTTGGTAGATGTTTCTAAAAAGCATCTTTAGGCGATATCATTATGTATTAACTATCAAAACTCTTTTAGGCAACTATATTCAATTAGGAGTCACAAAAACACATTGTAAATGATCATATTGGATGTTCAATCAATGACGAATAGCAAACCTTTGTATCAAAATTGAAAAATATTGAAACATATTTTTAATCCGATTTCTAAACTATTTCAATAACATAGTACACATCTGTGACCCGGATGTACTAGTATGGAATTGCAAAAACACATTTTGAGCTTCTATATTGGTGGTTCAATGTCAAAGAATTTAGGTCTTAGTTTGAGAAAATTCACGAGTATAACCCAGCGTTTGATGTTCTAAGCGTATTTTTAGATTAATTTCATCATGTAATTAACTATTAAAACACTTTGAAAACTATAAATATCAATTAGAAGTCGAGAAAAATATATTTTTCAACAACCATATTGGATGTTCAATGTCGAATTTCAAGCGTATGTATCAAAATTGAACAACATTCAACGTCAAAACATATTTTCAATTTAATTATCAAACTATTTCTACAACATAATATACATATGCAGCCATATGTGCTACTTTAGAATCGTAAAATCATATTTTGAATAAACTTATAGGTTTTTTCAATGTCGAACAATTTAGTCATAGTTGAGAAAATTCAAGAGTATAAAACACCGTTGGTTGTTCTAAACGTATATTTGGGATGATTTTTTTATGTGTTAACCTTCTAAACTCTTTTATGAAACTATAAATACCAATTAGGAGTCACAAAACCAAATTTGAATTATCATATAGGATGTTCAATGTCGAATCGCATACGTTTGTATCAAAATTGAGCAACATTCGAGCTTAAAACCAACAGTTCAACATATGAAACATATATATATATTTTTTTATCTAATTTTGAAACTATTCCTACAACATAGTACACATTTACGGTCAGATGTACTAGTTTGGAATCGCAAAAACACATTTTGAACTTCTACATAGGTTGTTAATGTCGAACAATTTAGGTCATAGTTTGAGAAAATTCACGAGTATAACACACCGTTTGATGTTCTAAACGCATTTTTAGATTGATTTTGTTATGTATTAAACATCAAAACTCTTTTAGAAAACCATAAATACCTATTAAGAGTCACAAAAACTCATGCTACTTCTTTGGATGTTCAATGTCGAATCGTAATCGTTTGTGTCAAAATTGAACAACATTCATGCTTAAAACCAACTGTTCAACATTCGAAACATATTTTTAATTCGATCCTTAAACTATTTCGAAAACACATTATACATATGAAGCCAGTTGTACTAGTTTGGAATCACAAAAATATATTTTGAACAACCTGAACAACCATGTAGGTTGTTCAATGATAATGAAAAAATTTAGTTCACGGTTTGAGAAAAAATAGCATAAGTATAACCTGCGTTGGATGTTCAAAACGCATTTTTAGATTGATTTCATTATGTATTAACCATTAAACTCTTTTAGAAAACTATAAATATCAACTAGAAGTCACAAAAACATATTTTGAATGACCATATTGAATGTTCAATGTCGAATCATAAGACGTTTGTATCAACATTGAACAAAATTCGAACTTAAAACCAACTATTCACACGTCGAAATATATTTTCAATCAATTCGATTATCAAACTATTTCAACAACACATAGGTTGTTCAATGTTGAACAATTTAGGTCATAGTTTGAGAAAGTTCATGAGTATAACCCGTCGTTGTGTGTTCTAAGCGTATAGCCCATCGTTATGTATTAACCATCAAAACTCTTTTAGAAAACTATAAATACCAATTAGGAGTCACAAAACCAAATTTGAATTATTATATGGGACGTTCAATGTCGAATCGCATACGTCTGTATCGAAATTGAATAACATTCGAGTTTAAAACCAATATTTCAACATCAAAACATATTTTTAATATGATTTGTAAACTATTTCTATAACGTAGTATATACATGCTGTGATCGGATGTTCGATTTGGAATCATAAAAACACATTTTGATCAACCATATAGGTTGTTCAACATCATACAATTTAGGTCGTAGTTTGAGAAAATTCTGAGTATAACATCTTGGTAGATGTTTCTAAAAGCATCTTTAGGCGATATCATTATGTATTAACTATCAAAACTCTTTTAGGCAACTATATTCAATTAGGAGTCACAAAAACACATTGTAAATGATCATATTGGATGTTCAATGACGAATAGCAAACCTTTGTATCAAAATTGAAAAATATTCGAAACATATTTTTAATCCGATTTCTAAACTATTTCAATAACATAGTACACATCTGTGACCCGGATGTACTAGTATGGAATTGCAAAAACACATTTGAGCTTCTATATTGGTGGTTCAATGTCAAAGAATTTAGGTCTTAGTTTGAGAAAATTCACGAGTATAACCCAACGTTTGATGTTCTAAGCGTATTTTTAGATTAATTTCATCATGTAATTAACTATTAAAACACTTTGAAAACTATAAATATCAATTAGAAGTCGAGAAAAATATATTTTTTCAACGACCATATTGGATGTTCAATGTCGAATTTCAAGCGTATGTATCAAAATTGAACAACATTCAACGTCAAAACATATTTTCAATTTAAAACTATTATCAAACTATTTCTACAACATAATATACATATGCAGCCATATGTGCTTGTTTGGAATCGCAAAATCATATTTTGAATAAACTTATAGGTTTGTTCAATGTCGAACAATTTAGTCATAGTTGAGAAAATTCAAGAGTATAAAACTCCGTTGGTTGTTCTAAACGTATATTTGGGATGATTTTTTTTATGTGTTAACCTTCTAAACTCTTTTATGAAACTATAAATACCAATTAGGAGTCACAAAACCAAATTTGAATTATCATATAGGATGTTCAATGTCGAATCGCATACGTTTGTATCAAAATTGAGCAACATTCGAGCTTAAAACCAACAGTTCAACATATGAAACATATATATATTTTTTTTTATCTAATTTTGAAACTATTCCTACAACATAGTACACATTTACGGTCAGATGTACTAGTTTGGAATCATAAAAAACATTTTGAACTTCTACATAGGTTGTTAATGTCGAACAATTTAGGTCATAGTTTGAGAAAATTCATTTCAGTAGTATAACACACCGTTTGATGTTCTAAGCGCATTTTAGATTGATTTTGTTATGTATTAAACATCAAAACTCTTTTAGAAAACCATAAATACCTATTAAGAGTCACAAAAACTCATTTTGCTACTTTTGGATGTTCAATGTCGAATCGTAATCGTTTGTGTCAAAATTGAACAACATTCATGCTTAAAACCAAGCTGTTCAACATTGAAACATATTTTTAATTCGATTCTTAAACTATTTCGAAAACACATTATACATATGAAGCCGAGTTGTACTAGTTTGGAATCACAAAAATATATTTTGAACAACTTTGAACAACCATGTAGGTTGTTCAATAATAAAAAAAATTTAGTTCACGGTTTGAGAAAATTACATAAGTATAACCTCGTTGGATGTTCAAAAGCGCATTTTAGATTGATTTCATTATGTATTAACCATTAAACTCTTTTAGAAAACTATAAATATCAACTAGAAGTCACAAAAACATATTTTGAATGAATGACCATATTGAATGTTCAATGTCGAATCGCAAGCGTTTGTATCAACATTGAACAAAATTAGAACTTAAAACCAACTATTCAACGTCGAAATATATTTTCAATTCGATTATCAAACTATTTCAACAACACATAGGTTGTTCAATGTTGAACAATTTAGGTCATAGTTTGAGAAAGTTCATGAGTATAACCCGTCGTTGTGTGTTCTAAGCGTATAACCCATCGTTATGTATTAACCATCAAAACTCTTTTAGAAAACTATAAATACCAATTAGAGTCACAAAACCAAATTTGAATTATTATATGGGACGTTCAATGTCGAATCGCATAAATGCGTATCGAAATTGAATAACATTCGAGTTTAAAACCAATATTTCAACATCAAAACATATTTTTAATATGATTTGTAAACTATTTCTATAACGTAGTATACATACTGTGATCGGATGTTCGATTTGGAATCATAAAAACACATTTTGATCAACCATATAGGTTAGGTTGTTCAACATCATACAATTTAGGTCGTAGTTTGAGAAATTTACGAGTATAACATACTGGTAGATGTTTCTAAAAGCATCTTTAGACTGATATCATTATGTATTAACTATCAAAACTCTTTTAGGCAACTATATTCAATTAGGAGTCACAAAAACACATTGTAAATGATCATATTGGATGTTCAATGACGAATAGCAAACCTTTGTATCAAAATTGAAAAATATTCGAAACATATTTTTAATCCGATTTCTAAACTATTTCAATAACATAGTACACACATCTGTGACCCGGATGTACTAGTATGGAATTGCAAAAACACATTTTGAGCTTCTATATTGGTGGTTCAATGTCAAAGAATTTAGGTCTTAGTTTGAGAAAATTCACGAGTATAACCCAACGTTTGATGTTCTAAGCGTATTTTTAGATTAATTTCATCATGTAATTAACTATTAAAACACTTTTGAAAACTATAAATATCAATTAGAAGTCAGAAAAATATATTTTTGAACGACCATATTGGATGTTCAATGTCGAATTTCAAGCGTATGTATCAAAATTGAACAACATTCAACGTCAAAACATATTTTCAATTTGATTATCAAACTATTTCTACAACATAATATACATATGCAGCCATATGTGCTTGTTTGGAATCGCAAAATCATATTTTGAATAAACTTATAGGTTTGTTCAATGTCGAACAATTTAGTCATAGTTGAGAAAATTCAAGAGTATAAAACACCGTTGGTTGTTCTAAACGTATATTTGGGCTGATTTTTTTATGTGTTAACCTTCTAAACTCTTTTATGAAACTATAAATACCAATTAGGAGTCACAAAACCAAATTTGAATTATCATATAGGATGTTCAATGTAAAGAATCGCATACGTTTGTATCAAAATTGAGCAACATTCGAGCTTAAAACCAACAGTTCAACATATGAAATATATATATATTTTTTTATCTAATTTTGAAACTATTCCTACAACATAGTACACATACGGACCCGGATGTACTAGTTTGGAATCGCATAAAAACACATTTTGAACTTCTACATAGGTTGTTAATGTCGAACAATTTAGGTCGTAGTTTGAGAAAATTCACGAGTATAACACACCGTTTGATGTTCTAAGCGCATTTTAGATTGATTTTATTATGTATTAAACATCAAAACTCTTTTAGAAAACCATAAATACCTATTAAGAGTCACAAAAACTCATTTTGAGCTACTTCTTGGATGTTCAATGTCGAATCGCAATCGTTTGTGTCAAAATTGAACAACATTCATGCTTAAAACCAAGCTGTTCAACATTGAAACATATTTTTAATTCGATTCTTAAACTTTCGAAAACACATTATACATATGAAGCCAGTTGTACTAGTTTGGAATCACAAAAATATATTTTGAACAACACGAACAACCATGTAGGTTGTTGATAATGAAAAAAATTTAGTTCACGGTTTGAGAAAATTACATAAGTATAACCTCGTTGGATGTTCAAAAGCGCATTTTTAGATTGATTTCATTATGTATTAACCTTTAAACTCTTTTAGAAAACTATAAATATCAACTACAAGTCACAAAAACATATTTTGAATGACCATATTGAATGTTCAATGTCGAAATCATAAGCGTTTGTATCAACATTGAACAAAATTCGAACTTAAAACCAACTATTCAACATCGAAATATATTTTCAATTCGATTATCAAACTATTTCAACAACACATAGGTTGTTCAATGTTGAACAATTTAGATCATAGTTTGAGAAAGTTCATAGTATAACCCGTCGTTGTGTGTTCTAAGCGTATAACCCATCGTTATGTATTAACCATCAAAACTCTTTTAGAAAACTATAAATACCAATTAGGAGTCACAAAACCAAATTTGAATTATTATATGGGACGTTCAATGTCGAATCGCATAAATGCGTATCGAAATTGAATAACATTCGAGTTTAAAACCAATATTTCAACATCAAAACATATTTTTAATATGATTTGTAAACTATTTCTATAACGTAGTATACATACTGTGATCGGATGTTCGATTTGGAATCATAAAAACACATTTTGATCAACCATATAGGTTGTTCAACATCATACAATTAGGTAGGTCGTAGTTTGAGAAAATTTACTGAGTATAACCTCTTTGGTAGATGTTTTCTAAAAGCATCTTTAGGCGATATCATTATGTATTAACTATCAAAACTCTTTTAGGCAACTATATTCAATTAGGAGTCACAAAAACACATTGTGAATGATCATATTGGATGTTCAATGACGAATAGCAAACCTTTGTATCAAAATTGAAAAATATTGAAACATATTTTTAATCCGATTTCTAAACTATTTCAATAACATAGTACACATCTGTGACGGATGTACTAGTATGGAATTGCAAAAAAACACATTTGAGCTTCTATATTGGTGGTTCAATGTCAAAGAATTTAGGTCTTAGTTTGAGAAAATTCACGAGTATAACCCAGCGTTTGATGTTCTAAGCGCGTATTTTTAGATTAATTTCATCATGTAATTAACTATTAAAACACTTTGAGAAAACTATAAATATCAATTAGAAGTCGAGAAAAATATATTTTTGAACGACCATATTGGATGTTCAATGTCGAATTTCAAACGTATGTATCAAAATTGAACAACATTCAACGTCCGAAACATATTTTCAATTTGATTATCAAACTATTTCTACAACATAATATACATATGCAGCCAGATGTGCTTGTTTGGAATCGCAAAATCATATTTTGAACAACCTTATAGGTTTGTTCAATGTCGAACAATTTAGTCATAGTTGAGAAAATTCAAGAGTATAAAACACCGTTGGTTGTTCTAAACGTATATTTGGGCTGATTTTTTTATGTGTTAACCTTCTAAACTCTTTTATGAAACTATAAATACCAATTAGGAGTCACAAAACCAAATTTGAATTATCATATAGGATGTTCAATGTCGAATCGCATACGTTTGTATCAAAATTGTGCAACATTCGAGCTTAAAACCAACAGTTCAACATCTGAAACATATATATATTTTTTTTTATCTAATTTGGAAACTATTCCTACAACATAGTACACATATACGGCCAGATGTACTAGTTTGGAATCGCAAAAACACATTTTGAACTACTACATAGGTTGTTAATGTCGAACAATTTAGGTGTAGTTTGAGAAAATTCACGAGTATAACACACCGTTTGATGTTCTAAGCGCATTTTAGATTGATTTTATTATGTATTAAACATCAAAACTCTTTTAGAAAACCATAAATACCTATTAAGAGTCACAAAACTCATTTTGAGCTACTTCTTTGGATGTTTCAATGTCGAATCGCAATCGTTTGTGTCAAAATTGAACAACATTCATGCTTAAAACCAGCTGTTCAACATTGAAACATATTTTTAATTCGATTCTTAAACTATTTCGAAAACACATTATACATATGAAGCCGGTTGTACTAGTTTGGAATCACAAAAATATATTTTGAACAACTTTTGAACAACCATGTAGGTTGTTGATGGCGAAAAAAAATTTAGTTCACAGTTTGAGAAAATTCATAAGTATAACCTCGTTGGATGTTCAAAGCGCATTTTAGATTGATTTCATTATGTATTAACCTTTAAACTCTTTTAGAAAACTATAAATATCAACTACAAGTCACAAAAACATATTTTGAATGACCATATTGAATGTTCAATGTCGAATCATAAGCGTTTGTATCAACATTGAACAAAATTCGAGAACTTAAAACCAACTATTCAACATCGAAATATATTTTCAATTCGATTATCAAACTATTTCAACAACACATAGGTTGTTCAATGTTGAACAATTTAGGTCATAGTTGAGAAAGTTCATGAGTATAACCCGTCGTTGTGTGTTCTAAGCGTATAACCCATCGTTATGTATTAACCATCAAAACTCTTTTAGAAAACTATAAATACCAATTAGGAGTCACAAAACCAAATTTGAATTATATGGGACGTTCAATGTCGAATCGCATCGTCGTATCGAAATTGAATAACATTCGAGTTTAAAACCAATATTTCAACATCAAAACATATTTTTAATATGATTTGTAAACTATTTCTATAACGTAGTATACATACATGATCGGATGTTCGATTTGGAATCATAAAAACACATTTTGATCAACCATATAGGTTGTTCAACATCATACAATTTAGGTTAGGTCGTAGTTTGAGAAAATTTCTGTAGTATAACCTCTTGGTAGATGTTTCTAAAAGCATCTTTAGGCGATATCATTATGTATTAACTATCAAAACTCTTTTAGGCAACTATATTCAATTAGGAGTCACAAAAACACATTGTGAATGATCATATTGGATGTTCAATGACGAATAGCAAACCTTTGTATCAAAATTGAAAAATATTCGAAACATATTTTTAATCCGATTTGTAAACTATTTCAATAACATAGTACACATACTGTGACCCGGATGTACTAGTATGGAATTGCAAAAACACATTTTGAGCTTCTATATTGGTGGTTCAATGTCAAAGAATTTAGGTCTTAGTTTGAGAAAATTCACGAGTATAACCCAACGTTTGATGTTCTAAACGCATTTTTAGATTAATTTCATCATGTAATTAACTATTAAAACACTTTGAAAACTATAAATATCAATTAGAAGTCGAGAAAAATATATTTTTGAACGACCATATTGGATGTTCAATGTCGAATTTCAAACGTATGTATCAAAATTGAACAACATTCAACGTCCGAAACATATTTTCAATTTGATTATCAAACTATTTCTACAACATAATATACATATGCAGCCAGATGTGCTTGTTTGGAATCGCAAAATCATATTTTGAACAACCTTATAGGTTTGTTCAATGTCGAACAATTTAGTCATAGTTGAGAAAATTCAAGAGTATAAAACACCGTTGGTTGTTCTAAACGTATATTTGGGCTGATTTTTTTTATGTGTTAACCTTCTAAACTCTTTTATGAAACTATAAATACCAATTAGGAGTCACAAAACCAAATTTGAATTATCATATAGGATGTTCAATGTCGAATCGCATACGTTTCTATCAAAATTGTGCAACATTCGAGCTTAAAACCAACAGTTCAACATCTGAAACATATATATATTTTTTTTATCTAATTTTGAAACTATTCCTACAACATAGTACACATTTACCCGGATGTACTAGTTTGGAATCGCAAAAACACATTTGAACTACTACATAGGTTGTTAATGTCGAACAATTTAGGTCGTAGTTTGAGAAAATTCACGAGTATAACACACGTTTGATGTTCTAAGCGCATTTTAGATTGATTTTATTATGTATTAAACATCAAAACTCTTTTAGAAAACCATAAATACCTATTAAGAGTCACAAAAACTCATTTGAGCTACTTCTTTGGATGTTCAATGTCGAATCGTAATCGTTTGTGTCAAAATTGAACAACATTCATGCTTAAAACCAAGCTGTTCAACATTGAAGCGTATTTTTAATTCGATTCTTAAACTATTTCGAAAACACATTATACATATGAAGCCGGTTGTACTAGTTTGGAATCACAAAAATATATTTTGAACAACTTTGAACAACCATGTAGGTTGTTCAATGACGAAAAAAAATTTAGTTCACGGTTTGAGAAAATTCGCATAAGTATAACCTCGTTGGATGTTCAAAAGCGCATTTTTAGATTGATTTCATTATGTATTAACCTTTAAACTCTTTTAGAAAACTATAAATATCAACTACAAGTCACAAAAAAACATATTTTGAATGACCATATTGAATGTTCAATGTCGAATCATAGACGTTTGTATCAACATTGAACAAAATTCGACTTAAAACCAACTATTCAACATCGAAATATATTTTCAATTCGATTATCAAACTATTTCAACAACACATAGGTTGTTCAATGTTGAACAATTTAGGTCATAGTTGAGAAACCATGAGTATAACCCGTCGTTGTGTGTTCTAAGCGTATACCCATCGTTATGTATTAAGTATCAAAACTCTTTTAGAAAACTATAAATACCAATTAGGAGTCACAAAACCAAATTTGAATTATTATATGGGACGTTCAATGTCGAATCGCATACGTCTGTATCGAAATTGAATAACATTCGATATTAAAACCAATATTTCAACATCCGAAACATATTTTTAATATGATTTGTAAACTATTTCTATAACGTAGTATACATACGCAGTCACATGTTCCAGTTCGGAATCATAAAAACACATTTTGATCAACCATATAGGTTGTTCAACATCATACAATTTATGTCGTAGTTTGAGAAATTTCTGAGTATAACCTCTTTGGTAGATGTTTCTAAACGCATCTTTAGACTGATATCATTATGTATTAACTATCAAAACTCTTTTAGGCAACTATATTCAATTAGGAGTCACAAAAACACATTGTGAATGATCATATTGGATGTTCAATGACGAATAGCAAACCTTTGTATCAAAATTGAAAAATATTCGAAACATATTTTTAATCCGATTTGTAAACTATTTCAATAACATAGTACACACATACATGACCGGATGTACTAGTATGGAATTGCAAAAACACATTTTGAGCTTCTATATTGGTGGTTCAATGTCAAAGAATTTAGGTCTTAGTTTGAGAAAATTCACGAGTATAACCCAACGTTTGATGTTCTAAACGCGTTTTTAGATTAATTTCATCATGTAATTAACTATTAAAACACTTTGAGAAAACTACAAATATCAATTAGAAGTCAGAAAAATATATTTTTGAACGACCATATTGGATGTTCAATGTCGAATTTCAAACGTATGTATCAAAATTGAACAACATTCAACGTCCGAAACATATTTTCAATTTGATTATCAAACTATTTCTACAACATAATATACATATGCAGCCAGATGTGCTTGTTTGGAATCGCAAAATCATATTTTGAACAACCTTATAGGTTTGTTCAATGTCGAACAATTTAGTCATAGTTGAGAAAAATCAAGAGTATAAAACACCGTTGGTTGTTCTAAACGTATATTTGGGCTGATTTTTTTTATGTGTTAACCTTCTAAACTCTTTTATGAAACTATAAATACCAATTAGGAGTCACAAAACCAAATTTGAATTATCATATAGGATGTTCAATGTCGAATCGCATACGTTTGTATCAAAATTGTGCAACATTCGAGCTTAAAACCAACAGTTCAACATCTGAAACATATATATATTTTTTTTATCTAATTTGGAAACTATTCCTACAACATAGTACACATATACGGCCAGATGTACTAGTTTGGAATCGCAAAAACACATTTTGAACTACTACATAGGTTGTTAATGTCGAACAATTTAGGTCATAGTATGAGAAAATTCACGAGTATAACACACCGTTTGATGTTCTAAACGCATTTTTAGATTGATTTTATTATGTATTAAACATCAAAACTCTTTTAGGAAACCATAAATACCTATTAAGAGTCACAAAAACTCATTTTGAGCTACTCCTTGGATGTTCAATGTCGAATCATAATCGTTTGTGTCAAAATTGAACAACATTCATGCTTAAAACCAACCTGTTCAACATTGAAACGTATTTTTAATTCGATTCTTAAACTATTTCGAAAACACATTATACATATGAAGCCAGTTGTACTAGTTTGGAATCACAAAAATATATTTTGAACAACTTTGAACAACCATGTAGGTTGTTCAATGAAAAAAATTTAGTTCACGGTTTGAGAAAATTCGCATAAGTATAACCTCGTTGGATGTTCAAAACGCATTTTTAGATTGATTTCATTATGTATTAACCTTTAAACTCTTTTATAAAACTATAAATATCAACTACAAGTCACAAAAACATATTTTGAATGACCATATTGAATGTTCAATGTCGAATCGCAAACGTTTGTATCAACATTGAACAAAATTCGAGCTTAAAACCAACTATTCAACATCCGAAACATATTTTCAATTCGATTATCAAACTATTTCAACAACACATAGGTTGTTCAATGTTGAACAATTTAGGTCATAGTTTGAGAAAGTTTGTATAACCCGTCGTTGTGTGTTCTAAACGTATAACCCATCGTTATGTATTAACCATCAAAACTCTTTTAGAAAACTATAAATACCAATTAGGAGTCACAAAACCAAATTTGAATTATTATATGGGACGTTCAATGTCGAATCGCATACGTCTGTATCGAAATTGAATAACATTCGAGCTTAAAACCAATATTTCAACATCAAAACATATTTTTAATATGATTTGTAAACTATTTCTATAACGTAGTATACATACTGTGATCACATGTTCGAGTTTGGAATCATAAAAACACATTTTGATCAACCATATAGGTTGTTCAACATCATACAATTTAGGTCTAGGTCGTTTGAGAAAATTTACGAGTATAACCTACTGGTAGATGTTTCTAAAAAGCATCTTTAGGCGATATCATTATGTATTAACTATCAAAACTCTTTTAGGCAACTATATTCAATTAGGAGTCACAAAAACACATTGTGAATGATCATATTGGATGTTCAATGACGAATAGCAAACCTTTGTATCAAAATTGAAAAATATTCGAAACATATTTTTAATCCGATTTGTAAACTATTTCAATAACATAGTACACATCTGTGACCCGGATGTACTAGTATGGAATTGCAAAAACACATTTTGAGCTTCTATATTGGTGGTTCAATGTCAAAGAATTTAGGTCTTAGTTTGAGAAAATTCACGAGTATAACCCAACGTTTGATGTTCTAAACGCATTTTTAGATTAATTTCATCATGTAATTAACTATTAAAACACTTTGAGAAAACTACAAATATCAATTAGAAGTCAGAAAAATATATTTTTGAACGACCATATTGGATGTTCAATGTCGAATTTCAAACGTATGTATCAAAATTGAACAACATTCAACGTCAAAACATATTTTCAATTTGATTATCAAACTATTTCTACAACATAATATACATATGCAGCCAGATGTGCTTGTTTGGAATCATAAAATCATATTTTGAATAAACTTATAGGTTTGTTCAATGTCGAACAATTTAGTCATAGTTGAGAAAATTCAAGAGTATAAAACACCGTTGGTTGTTCTAAGCGTATATTTGGGCTGATTTTTTTTTATGTGTTAACCTTCTAAACTCTTTTATGAAACTATAAATACCAATTAGGAGTCACAAAACCAAATTTGAATTATCATATAGGATGTTCAATGTCGAATCGCATACGTTTGTATCAAAATTGTGCAACATTCGAGCTTAAAACCCAACAGTTCAATATGAAAATATATATATATTTTTTTATCTAATTTTGAAACTATTCCTACAACATAGTACACATATACGGCCGGATGTACTAGTTTGGAATCATAAAAAACACATTTTGAACTACTACATAGGTTGTTAATGTCGAACAATTTAGGTCATAGTATGAGAAAATTCACGAGTATAACACACCGTTTGATGTTCTAAACGCATTTTTAGATTGATTTTATTATGTATTAAACATCAAAACTCTTTTAGGAAACCATAAATACCTATTAAGAGTCACAAAAACTCATTTTGAGCTACTTACTGGATGTTCAATGTCGAATCGCAATCGTTTGTGTCAAAATTGAACAACATTCATGCTTAAAACCAACTGTTCAACATTCGAAACGTATTTTTAATTCGATTCTTAAACTATTTCGAAAACACATTATACATATGAAGCCAGTTGTACTAGTTTGGAATCACAAAAATATATTTTGAACAACCATGTAGGTTGTTCAATGACGAAAAATTTAGTTCACAGTTTGAGAAAATTCGCAAGTATAACCTACGTTGGATGTTCAAAACGCATTTTTAGATTGATTTCATTATGTATTAACCTTTAAACTCTTTTAGAAAACTATAAATATCAACTACAAGTCACAAAAACATATTTTGAATGACCATATTGAATGTTCAATGTCGAATCATAAGCGTTTGTATCAACATTGAACAAAATTCGACTTAAAACCAACTATTCAACATCAAAACATATTTTCAATTCGATTATCAAACTATGTCAACAACACATAGGTTGTTCAATGTTGAACAATTTAGGTCATAGTTGAGAAAGTTCATGAGTATAACCCGTCGTTGTGTGTTCTAAGCGTATAACCCATCGTTATGTATTAACCATCAAAACTCTTTTAGAAAACTATAAATACCAATTAGGAGTCACAAAACCAAATTTGAATTATTATATGGGACGTTCAATGTCGAATCGCATAAATGCGTATCGAAATTGAATAACATTCGAGTTTAAAACCAATATTTCAACATCAAAACATATTTTTAATATGATTTGTAAACTATTTCTATAACGTAGTATACATACACATGATCACATGTTCGATTGGGAATCATAAAAACACATTTTGATCAACCATATAGGTTGTTCAACATCAACAATTTAGGTCCAGGTCGTAGTTTGAGAAAATTCGAGTAGTATAACCTCTTGGTAGATGTTTCTAAAAGCATCTTTAGGCTGATATCATTATGTATTAACTATCAAAACTCTTTTAGGCAACTATATTCAATTAGGAGTCACAAAAACACATTGTGAATGATCATATTGGATGTTCAATGACGAATAGCAAACCTTTGTATCAAAATTGAAAAATATTCGAAACATATTTTTAATCCGATTTGTAAACTATTTCAATAACATAGTACACATCTGTGACCCGGATGTACTAGTATGGAATTGCAAAAACACATTTTGAGCTTCTATATTGGTGGTTCAATGTCAAAGAATTTAGGTCTTAGTTTGAGAAAATTCACGAGTATAACCCAACGTTTGATGTTCTAAGCAGCGTTTTAGATTAATTTCATCATGTAATTAACTATTAAAACACTTTGAGAAAACTACAAATATCAATTAGAAGTCAGAAAAATATATTTTTGAACGACCATATTGGATGTTCAATGTCGAATTTCAAACGTATGTATCAAAATTGAACAACATTCAACGTCCGAAACATATTTTCAATTTGATTATCAAACTATTTCTACAACATAATATACATATGCAGCCAGATGTGCTTGTTTGGAATCGCAAAATCATATTTTGAACAACTTATAGGTTTGTTCAATGTCGAACAATTTAGTCATAGTTGAGAAAATTCAAGAGTATAAAACACCGTTGGTTGTTCTAAACGTATATTTGGGCTGATTTTTTATGTGTTAACCTTCTAAACTCTTTTATGAAACTATAAATACCAATTAGGAGTCACAAAACCAAATTTGAATTATCATATAGGATGTTCAATGAATCGAATCGCATACGTTTGTATCAAAAAAATTGTGCAACATTCGAGCTTAAAACCAACAGTTCAACATCTGAAACATATATATATATTTTTTATCTAATTTGGAAACTATTCCTACAACATAGTACACATATACGGCCAGATGTACTAGTTTGGAATCGCAAAAACACATTTTGAACTACTACATAGGTTGTTAATGTCGAACAATTTAGGTCGTAGTTTGAGAAAATTCACGTAGTATAACACCGTTTGATGTTCTAAGCGCATTTTAGATTGATTTTATTATGTATTAAACATCAAAACTCTTTTAGGAAACCATAAATACCTATTAAGAGTCACAAAAACTCATTTTTTGAGCTACTTCTTTGGATGTTCAATGTCGAATCGCAATCGTTTGTGTCAAAATTGAACAACATTCATGCTTAAAACCAAGCTGTTCAACATTGAAACGTATTTTTAATTCGATTCTTAAACTATTTCGAAAACACATTATACATATGAAGCCGGTTGTACTAGTTTGGAATCACACAAAAATATATTTTGAACAACTTTGAACAACCATGTAGGTTGTTCAATGACGAAAAAATTTAGTTCACGGTTTGAGAAAATTCATAAGTATAACCTCGTTGGATGTTCAAAGCGCATTTTTAGATTGATTTCATTATGTATTAACCTTTAAACTCTTTTGAAAACTATAAATATCAACTACAAGTCACAAAAACATATTTTGAATGACCATATTGAATGTTCAATGTCGAATCATAGACGTTTGTATCAACATTGAACAAAATTCGACTTAAAACCAACTATTCAACATCGAAACATATTTTCAATTCGATTATCAAACTATGTCAACAACACATAGGTTGTTCAATGTTGAACAATTTAGGTCATAGTTGTATAACCCATCGTTGTGTGTTCTAAACGTATAACCCATCGTTATGTATTAACCATCAAAACTCTTTTAGAAAACTATAAATACCAATTAGGAGTCACAAAACCAAATTTGAATTATTATATGGGACGTTCAATGTCGAATCGCATCGTCGCGTATCGAAATTGAATAACATTCGAGCTTAAAACCAATATTTCAACATCAAAACATATTTTTAATATGATTTGTAAACTATTTCTATAACGTAGTATACATCTGTGATCACATGTTCGATTTGGAATCATAAAAACACATTTTGATCAACCATATAGGTTGTTCAACATCATACAATTTAGGTTAGGTAGTTTGAGAAAATTTCTGAGTATAACCTCTTGGTAGATGTTTCTAAAAGCATCTTTAGGCGATATCATTATGTATTAACTATCAAAACTCTTTTAGGCAACTATATTCAATTAGGAGTCACAAAAACACATTGTGAATGATCATATTGGATGTTCAATGACGAATAGCAAACCTTTGTATCAAAATTGAAAAATATTCGAAACATATTTTTAATCCGATTTGTAAACTATTTCAATAACATAGTACACATCTGTGACCCGGATGTACTAGTATGGAATTGCAAAAACACATTTTGAGCTTCTATATTGGTGGTTCAATGTCAAAGAATTTAGGTCTTAGTTTGAGAAAATTCACGAGTATAACCCAACGTTTGATTTTCTAAACGCATTTTTAGATTAATTTCATCATGTAATTAACTATTAAAACACTTTGAGAAAACTATAAATATCAATTAGAAGTCGAGAAAAATATATTTTTGAACGACCATATTGGATGTTCAATGTCGAATTTCAAACGTATGTATCAAAATTGAACAACATTCAACGTCCGAAACATATTTTCAATTTGATTATCAAACTATTTCTACAACATAATATACATATGCAGCCAGATGTGCTTGTTTGGAATCGCAAAATCATATTTTGAACAACCTTATAGGTTTGTTCAATGTCGAACAATTTAGTCATAGTTGAGAAAATTCAAGAGTATAAAACACCGTTGGTTGTTCTAAACGTATATTTGGGCTGATTTTTTTGTGTTAACCTTCTAAACTCTTTTATGAAACTATAAATACCAATTAGGAGTCACAAAACCAAATTTGAATTATCATATAGGATGTTCAATGTCGAATCGCATACGTTTGTATCAAAATTGTGCAACATTCGAGCTTAAAACCAACAGTTCAACATCTGAAACATATATATATATATTTTTATCTAATTTGGAAACTATTCCTACAACATAGTACACATATACGGCCAGATGTACTAGTTTGGAATCACAAAAACACATTTTGAACTACTACATAGGTTGTTAATGTCGAACAATTTAGGTCATAGTATGAGAAAATTCACGAGTATAACACACCGTTTGATGTTCTAAACGCATTTTTAGATTGATTTTATTATGTATTAAACATCAAAACTCTTTTAGGAAACCATAAATACCTATTAAGAGTCACAAAAACTCATTTTGAGCTACTTCTTTGGATGTTCAATGTCGAATCATAATCGTTTGTGTCAAAATTGAACAACATTCATGCTTAAAACCAAGCTGTTCAACATTGAAACATATTTTTAATTCGATTCTTAAACTATTTCGAAAACACATTATACATATGAAGCCGGTTGTACTAGTTTGGAATCACAAAAATATATTTTGAACAACTTTGAACAACCATGTAGGTTGTTCAATGAGCGAAAAAATTTTTAGTTCACGGTTTGAGAAAATTACATAAGTATAACCTCGTTGGATGTTCAAAGCGCATTTTTAGATTGATTTCATTATGTATTAACCTTTAAACTCTTTTAGAAAACTATAAATATCAACTACAAGTCACAAAAACATATTTTGAATGACCATATTGAATGTTCAATGTCGAATCGCATAAGCGTTTGTATCAACATTGAACAAAATTCGAGAACTTAAAACCAACTATTCAACATCGAAACATATTTTCAATTCGATTATCAAACTATGTCAACAACACATAGGTTGTTCAATGTTGAACAATTTAGGTCATAGTTGTATAACCCATCGTTGTGTGTTCTAAACGTATAACCCATCGTTATGTATTAACCATCAAAACTCTTTTAGAAAACTATAAATACCAATTAGGAGTCACAAAACCAAATTTGAATTATTATATGGGACGTTCAATGTCGAATCGCATACGTCTGTATCGAAATTGAATAACATTCGAGCTTAAAACCAATATTTCAACATCAAAACATATTTTTAATATGATTTGTAAACTATTTCTATACGTAGTATATACGCATGATCATGTTCGATTTGGATTCATAAAAACACATTTTGATCAACCATATAGGTTGTTCAACATCATACAATTTAGGTCTAGGTCGTAGTTTGAGAAAATTTACGAGTATAACCTACTGGTAGATGTTTCTAAACGCATCTTTAGACTGATATCATTATGTATTAACTATCAAAACTCTTTTAGGCAACTATATTCAATTAGGAGTCACAAAAACACATTGTGAATGATCATATTGGATGTTCAATGACGAATAGCAAACCTTTGTATCAAAATTGAAAAAATATTCGAAACATATTTTTAATCCGATTTGTAAACTATTTCAATAACATAGTACACATACGCAGCCAGATGTACTAGTATGGAATTGCAAAAACACATTTTGAGCTTCTATATTGGTGGTTCAATGTCAAAGAATTTAGGTCTTAGTTTGAGAAAATTCACGAGTATAACCCAACGTTTGATGTTCTAAACGCATTTTTAGATTAATTTCATCATGTAATTAACTATTAAAACACTTTGAGAAAACTACAAATATCAATTAGAAGTCAGAAAAATATATTTTTGAACGACCATATTGGATGTTCAATGTCGAATTTCAAACGTATGTATCAAAATTGAACAACATTCAACGTCCGAAACATATTTTCAATTTGATTATCAAACTATTTCTACAACATAATATACATATGCAGCCGGATGTGCTTGTTTGGAATCGCAAAATCATATTTTGAACAACTTATAGGTTTGTTCAATGTCGAACAATTTAGTCATAGTTGAGAAAATTCAAAGTATAAAACACCGTTGGTTGTTCTAAACGTATATTTGGGCTGATTTTTTTTGTGTTAACCTTCTAAACTCTTTTATGAAACTATAAATACCAATTAGGAGTCACAAAACCAAATTTGAATTATCATATAGGATGTTCAATGTCGAATCGCATACGTTTGTATCAAAATTGTGCAACATTAGAGCTTAAAACCAGTTCAAGTTCAACATATGAAATATATATATATTTTTTATCTAATTTGAAACTATTCCTACAACATAGTACACATATACGGCCGGATGTACTAGGAATCATAAAAACACATTTGAACTACTACATAGGTTGTTAATGTCGAACAATTTAGGTCGTAGTTTGAGAAAATTCACGAGTATAACACACCGTTTGATGTTCTAAGCGCATTTTAGATTGATTTTATTATGTATTAAACATCAAAACTCTTTTAGAAACCATAAATACCTATTAAGAGTCACAAAAACTCATTTTGAGCTACTTCTTGGATGTTCAATGTCGAATCGCAATCGTTTGTGTCAAAATTGAACAACATTCATGCTTAAAACCAAGCTGTTCAACATTGAAACATATTTTTAATTCGATTCTTAAACTATTTCGAAAACACATTATACATATGAAGCCGAGTTGTACTAGTTTGGAATCACAAAAATATATTTTGAACAACACTTTGAACAACCATGTAGGTTGTTCAATGATGAAAAAATTTAGTTCACGGTTTGAGAAAATTCGCATAAGTATAACCTCGTTGGATGTTCAAAAGCGCATTTTTAGATTGATTTCATTATGTATTAACCTTTAAACTCTTTTAGAAAACTATAAATATCAACTACAAGTCACAAAAACATATTTTGAATGACCATATTGAATGTTCAATGTCGAATCGCAGCGTTTGTATCAACATTGAACAAAATTCGACTTAAAACCAACTATTCAACATCAAAACATATTTTCAATTCGATTATCAAACTATGTCAACAACACATAGGTTGTTCAATGTTGAACAATTTAGGTCATAGTTGTATAACCCATCGTTGTGTGTTCTAAACGTATAACCCATCGTTATGTATTAACCATCAAAACTCTTTTAGAAAACTATAAATACCAATTAGGAGTCACAAAACCAAATTTGAATTATTATATGGGACGTTCAATGTCGAATCGCATACGTCTGTATCGAAATTGAATAACATTCGAGCTTAAAACCAATATTTCAACATCCGAAACATATTTTTAATATGATTTGTAAACTATTTCTATAACGTAGTATACATACGCAGTCACATGTTCCAGTTTGGATTCATAAAAACACATTTTGATCAACCATATAGGTTGTTCAACATCATACAATTTAGGTCTAGGTCGTAGTTTGAGAAAATTTACGAGTATAACCTATTGGTAGATGTTTCTAAACGCATCTTTAGACTGATATCATTATGTATTAACTATCAAAACTCTTTTAGGCAACTATATTCAATTAGGAGTCACAAAAACACATTGTGAATGATCATATTGGATGTTCAATGACGAATAGCAAACCTTTGTATCAAAATTGAAAAATATTCGAAACATATTTTTAATCCGATTTGTAAACTATTTCAATAACATAGTATACACATCTGTGACCCGGATGTACTAGTATGGAATTGCAAAAACACATTTTGAGCTTCTATATTGGTGGTTCAATGTCAAAGAATTTAGGTCTTAGTTTGAGAAAATTCACGAGTATAACCCAACGTTTGATGTTCTAAACGTATTTTTAGATTAATTTCATCATGTAATTAACTATTAAAACACTTTGAGAAAACTACAAATATCAATTAGAAGTCAGAAAAATATATTTTTGAACGACCATATTGGATGTTCAATGTCGAATTTCAAACGTATGTATCAAAATTGAACAACATTCAACGTCGAAACATATTTTCAATTTGATTATCAAACTATTTCTACAACATAATATACATATGCAGCCGGATGTGCTTGTTTGGAATCATAAAATCATATTTTGAACAACCTTATAGGTTTGTTCAATGTCGAACAATTTAGTCATAGTTGAGAAAATTCAAGAGTATAAAACACCGTTGGTTGTTCTAAACGTATATTTGGGCTGATTTTTTTATGTGTTAACCTTCTAAACTCTTTTATGAAACTATAAATACCAATTAGGAGTCACAAAACCAAATTTGAATTATCATATAGGATGTTCAATGTCGAATCGCATACGTTTGTATCAAAATTGTGCAACATTCGAGCTTAAAACCAGCAGTTCAACATGAAATGAAACATATATATTTTTTTTATCTAATTTGGAAACTATTCCTACAACATAGTACACATATACGGCCAGATGTACTAGTTTGGAATCGCAAAAACACATTTTGAACTACTACATAGGTTGTTAATGTCGAACAATTTAGGTCATAGTTTGAGAAAATTCACGAGTATAACACACCGTTTGATGTTCTAAACGCATTTTTAGATTGATTTTATTATGTATTAAACATCAAAACTCTTTTAGAAAACCATAAATACCTATTAAGAGTCACAAAAACTCATTTGAGCTACTTCTTTGGATGTTCAATGTCGAATCGTAATCGTTTGTGTCAAAATTGAACAACATTCATGCTTAAAACCAACTGTTCAACATTCGAAACGTATTTTTAATTCGATTCTTAAACTATTTCGAAAACACATTATACATATGAAGCCAGTTGTACTAGTTTGGAATCACAAAAATATATTTTGAACAACTTTGAACAACCATGTAGGTTGTTCAATAATGAAAAAAAATTTAGTTCACGGTTTGAGAAAATTCGCATAAGTATAACCTCGTTGGATGTTCAAAGCGCATTTTTAGATTGATTTCATTATGTATTAACCTTTAAACTCTTTTAGAAAACTATAAATATCAACTACAAGTCACAAAAACATATTTTGAATGACCATATTGAATGTTCAATGTCGAATCATAGCGTTTGTATCAACATTCAACAAAATTCGAGCTTAAAACCAACTATTCAACATCCGAAACATATTTTCAATTCGATTATCAAACTATGTCAACAACACATAGGTTGTTCAATGTTGAACAATTTAGGTCATAGTTGTATAACCCATCGTTGTGTGTTCTAAACCTATAACCCATCGTTATGTATTAAGTATCAAAACTCTTTTAGAAAACTATAAATACCAATTAGGAGTCACAAAACCAAATTTGAATTATTATATGGGACGTTCAATGTCGAATCGCATACGTCTGTATCGAAATTGAATAACATTCGATATTAAAACCAATATTTCAACATCCGAAACATATTTTTAATATGATTTGTAAACTATTTCTATAACGTAGTATACATACGCAGTCACATGTTCCAGTTCGGAATCATAAAAACACATTTTGATCAACCATATAGGTTGTTCAACATCATACAATTTATGTCGTAGTTTGAGAAAATTTACGAGTATAACCCACTGGTAGATGTTTCTAAACGCATCTTTAGACTGATATCATTATGTATTAACTATCAAAACTCTTTTAGGCAACTATATTCAATTAGGAGTCACAAAAACACATTGTGAATGATCATATTGGATGTTCAATGACGAATAATAGCACCTTTGTATCAAAATTGAAAAATATTGAAACATATTTTTAATCCGATTTGTAAACTATTTCAATAACATAGTACACATCTGTGACCCGGATGTACTAGTATGGAATTGCAAAAACACATTTTGAGCTTCTATATTGGTGGTTCATTGTCAAAGAATTTAGGTCTTAGTTTGAGAAAATTCACGAGTATAACCCAACGTTTGATGTTCTAAACGCGTTTTTAGATTAATTTCATCATGTAATTAACTATTAAAACACTTTGAGAAAACTATAAATATCAATTAGAAGTCGAGAAAAATATATTTTGAACGACCATATTGGATGTTCAATGTCGAATTTCAAGCGTATGTATCAAAATTGAACAACATTCAACGTCAAAACATATTTTCAATTTGATTATCAAACTATTTCTACAACATAATATACATATGCAGCCATATGTGCTTGTTTGGAATCGCAAAATCATATTTTGAACAAACTTATAGGTTTGTTCAATGTCGAACAATTTAGTCATAGTTGAGAAAATTCAAGAGTATAAAACACCGTTGGTTGTTCTAAAGCGTATATTTGGGCTGATTTTTTATGTGTTAACCTTCTAAACTCTTTTATGAAACTATAAATACCAATTAGGAGTCACAAAACCAAATTTGAATTATCATATAGGATGTTCAATGTCGAATCGCATACGTTTGTATCAAAATTGTGCAACATTCGAGCTTAAAACCAACAGTTCAACATCTGAAACATATATATATATTTTTTATCTAATTTGAAAACTATTCCTACAACATAGTACACATATACGGTCGGATGTACTAGTTTGGAATCATAAAAACACATTTTGAACTTCTACATAGGTTGTTAATGTCGAACAATTTAGGTCATAGTTTGAGAAAATTCACGAGTATAACACACCGTTTGATGTTCTAAACGCATTTTTAGATTGATTTTATTATGTATTAAACATCAAAACTCTTTTAGGAAACCATAAATACCTATTAAGAGAGTCACAAAAACTCATTTTGAGCTACTTCTTTGGATGTTCAATGTCGAATCGCAATCGTTTGTGTCAAAATTGAACAACATTCATGCTTAAAACCAACTGTTCAACATTCGAAACATATTTTTAATTCGATCCTTAAACTATTTCGAAAACACATTATACATATGAAGCCAGTTGTACTAGTTTGGAATCACAAAAATATATTTTGAACAACCTGAACAACCATGTAGGTTGTTCAATGACGAAAAATTTAGTTCACAGTTTGAGAAAATTCGCAAGTATAACCTGCGTTGGATGTTCAAAACGCATTTTTAGATTGATTTCATTATGTATTAACCATTAAACTCTTTTAGAAAACTATAAATATCAACTAGAAGTCACAAAAACATATTTTGAATGACCATATTGAATGTTCAATGTCGAATCGCAGACGTTTGTATCAACATTGAACAAAATTCGAGCTTAAAACCAACTATTCAACGTCCGAAATATATTTTCAATTCGATTATCAAACTATTTCAACAACACATAGGTTGTTCAATGTTGAACAATTTAGGTCATAGTTTGAGAAAGTTCATGAGTATAACCCATCGTTGTGTGTTCTAAACGTATAGCCCATCGTTATGTATTAACCATCAAAACTCTTTTAGAAAACTATAAATACCAATTAGGAGTCACAAAACCAAATTTGAATTATTATATGGGACGTTCAATGTCGAATCGCATACGTCTGTATCGAAATTGAATAACATTCGAGTTTAAAACCAATATT
>JALRMA010000144.1:0-23065 GCA_023638005.1 Forsythia suspensa
TGAATTTTCTAAAATTTTGAACAAACTTATTGGACATTGAACAACCTACACCGGTTTTTGAAAATGCATTTTATGAATCCAAACTAGTACATCTATCTTCATTCGTATTATCTTGAAAAAAAATTTGGAAATCAAATTGAAAATAAATTTTAGACGTTGAGCAGTGGGTTCAAAGTATGAATTTTGTACATGTTTCACAAAAACCGAGGCCATACAACGTTGAACGACCGATATAGTTGTTAAAAATGTATTTTTATGATACCAATTTGATATTCAAAGTTTCATAAAACTTTTTGGTGATTTAATACTCGATGAGGTCAAGCTAAAATAGGTTTAGAACATCGAGACGATGTGTCATACTCGTGTATTTTGTAAAATTTCGAACTAACTTGTTAGAAACCCGAACAACCGATATAATTGTTGAAAATGCACTTTTCCATTCCAAACTAGTACATCCGTGTTCATATATGTATTTTCTTGTGCAAAAGTTTGGAAATCGAAATGAAAATTAGTTTTAGACGTTGAACAATGGGTTCAAAGCATGAATTTTGTACAATTTCACAAAAACCAAGGCCATACAACGTTGAACAAACCGATATAGTTGAAAAATGTGTTTTGAGATGCCAATTTGATATTTAAAGTTTCTTAAAACTGTTTTGTTGATTAATACATGATGAAATCAAGCTAAAAAATAGGTTCGTAACATCCAAGGTGGGTCATACTCGTCAATTTTGTAAAATTTCGAACAAAACTGTTCGACATTGAACAACTTATATGGTTGTGGAAAATACATTTTTATGATTCCAAACTAGTACATCTGTCTACATGTTTGTATTATCTTGTCGAAAATTTGGAAATCAAATTGAAAATAAATTTTAGACGTTGAACAGTGGGTTCAAAGCATGAATTTTGTACATTTTTCACAAAAACCGAGGTCATACAATACATTCTTAAAACTGTTTTGTTGATTAATACATAATGAAATCAAGCTAAAAATAGGTTCAGAACATCCAAGGTGGGTCATACTCGTCAATTTTGTAAAATTTTGAACAAAACTGTTCGACGTTGAACAACTTATATGGTTGTTGAAAATACATTTTTATGTTTCCAAACTAGTACATCTGTCTTCATGTTTGTATTATCTTGTCGAAAATTTGGAAATCAAATTGAAAATAAATTTTAGACGTTGAACAGTGGGTTCAAGGCATGAATTTTGTACATTTTTCACAAAAACCGAGGTCATACAACGTTAAACGACCGATATAGTTGTTAAAAATATATTTTTATGATACCAATTTAATATTCAAAGTTTCATAAAACTTTTTTGGTGATTAATACTCAATGAAGTCCATCTAAAAATAGGTTTAGAACATCCGACGATGTGTCATACTTGTGAATTTTCTAAAATTTCGAACTAACTTGTTAGAAATTCAACAACTGATATAGTTGTTCAAAATGCACTTTTCCTATTCCAAACTAGTACATCTGTGTTCATATATGTATTTTCTTGTACAAAATGTTTGGAAATGGAAATGAAAATTAGTTTTAGACGTTGCATAGTAGGTTCAAAGCATGTATTTTGTACAATTTTCACAAAAACCGAGGCCATACAACGTTGAACGACCGATATAGTTCAAAACAATGTGTTTTTGAGATGCCAATTTGATATTTAAAGTTTCATAAAACTGTTTTGTTGATTAATACACGATGAAATCAAGCTAAAAATAGATTCAGAACATCCTAGGTGGGTCATACTCTTCAATTTTGTAAAATTTCGAACAAAACTGTTCGACATTAAACAACTTATATGGTTGTTGAAAATGCATTTTTATGTTTCCTAACTAATACATCTGTCTTCATGTTTGTATTATCTTGTCGAAAATTTGGAAATCAAATTGAAAATAAATTTTAGACGATGATTAGTGGGTTCAAAGCATGAATTCTGTACATTATTCACAAAAACCGAGGTCATACAACGTTGAATGACCGATATAGTTGTTAAAAATGTATTTTTGTGATACGAATTTCATATTTAAAGTTTCATAAAATTGTTTTGGTGATTAATACATGATGAAATAATCCAAAAATAGGTTTAGAACATTCGACGGTGTGTCATACTCGTGAATTTTCTAAAATTTCGAACAAACTTGTTGGACATTGAACAACCTACCTGGTTTTTGAAAATGCATTTTTATGAATCCAAACTAGTACATCTGTCTTCATTCGTGTATTATCTTGAAAAAAAATTTGGAAATCAAATTGAAAATAAATTTTAGACGTTGAACCGTGGGTTCAAAGCATGAATTTTGTACATGTTTCACAAAAACCGAGGCCATACAACGTTGAACGACCGATATAGTTGTTAAAAATGTATTTTTATGATACCAATTTGATATTCAAAGTTTCATAAAATTTTTTTGGTGATTAATACTCAATGAAGTCAAGCTAAAAATAGGTTTAGAACATCCGACGATGTGTCATACTCGTGAATTTTGGAAAATTTCGAACTAACTTGTTAGAAATTGAACAATTGATATAGTTGTTGAAAATGGACTTTTCCCATTCCAAACTAGTACATCCGTGTTCATATATGTATTTTCTTGTACAAAATTTTGGAAATCGAAATGAAAATTAGTTTTAGACGTTGAACAGTGGGTTCAAAGCATGAATTTTGTACAATTTTCACAAAAACCGAGGCCATACAACGTTGAACGGCCGATATAGTTGAAAAAAATGTCTTTTGAGATGCCAATTTGATATTTAAAGTTTCTTAAAACTGTTTTGGTTATTAATACACAATGAAATCAAGCTATAAATAGGTTCGAACATCCAAGGTGGGTCATACTCTTCAATTTTGTAAAATTTCGAACAAAAGCTATGCGACATTGAACAACTTATATGGTTGTTGAAAATGTATTTTATGATTCCAAACTAGTACATACGTCTTCATGTTTGTATTATCTTGTCGAAAATTTGGAAATCAAATTGAAAATAAATTTTGGACGTTGAATGTTGAGTTCAAAGAATGAATTTTGTACATTTTCACAAAATAATCAAAAAATAGGTTTAGAACATCCCACGTGCAAGTGTCGCATCTAAGTGAATTTTCTAAAATTTTGAACAAACTTATTGGACATTGAACAACCACCGGTTTTTGAAAATTCATTTTATGAATCCAAACTAGTACATCCGTCTTCATTTGTGTATTATCTTGAAAAAAAAATTGGAAATCAAATTGAAAATAAATTTTAGACGTTGAACAGTGGGTTCAAAGCATGAATTTTGTACACGTTTCACAAAAACCGAGGCCATAAAACGTTGAGCGACCGATATAGTTGTTAAAATGTGTTTTTATGATACCAATTTGATATTCAAAGTTTCATAAAACTTTTTGGTGATTAATACTCAATGAAGTAAAGCTAAAAATAGGTTTAGAACATCCGACGATGTGTCATACTCGTGAATTTTCAAAATTTTGAACTAACTTGTTAGAAATTGAACAAGCGATATGGTTGTTGAAAATGCACTTTTCCTATTCCAAACTAGTACATACGTGTTCAAATATGTGTTTTCTTGTACAAAAGTTTGGAAATGGAAATGAAAATTAGTTTTAGACGTTGAACAAGAGGTTCAAAGCATGAATTTTGTACAATTTTCACAAAACCGAGGCCATACACCGTTGAATGACCGATATAGTTGAAAAAATGTGTTTTTGAGATGCCAATTTGATAATTAAAGTTTTATAAAACTGTCTTGTTGATTAATACACGATGAAATCAAGCTAAAAATAGGTTCAGAACATCCAAGGTGGGTCATACTCTTCAATTTTGTAACATTTCGAACAAAACTGTTCGACATTGAACAATTTATATGGTTGTTGAAAATGCATTTTTATGATTCCAAACTAGTATATCTGTCTTCATGTTTGTATTATCTTTTCGAAAATTTGGAAATCAAATTGAAAATAAATTTTAGACATTCAACGGTGGGTTCAAAGCATGAATTTTGTACATTTTTCACAAAAACCGAGCTCATACAACGTTGAACGACCGATAAAGTTGTTAAAAATATTTTTTGATATCACAATTTCATATTTAAAGTTTCATAAAATTGTTTTGGTGATTAATACACGATGAAATAATCCAAAAATAGGTTTAGAACATACAAGGTGGGTCATACTCTTCAATTTTGTAAAATTTCGAACAAAAGCATTCGATATTGAACAATTTATATGGTTGTTGAAAATGCATTTTATGATTCCAAACTAGTATATCTGTCTTCATGTTTGTATTATCTTGTCGAAAATTTGGAAATCAAATTGAAAATAAATTTTAGACATTCAACAGATGGGTTCAAAGCATGAATTTTGTACATTTTCACAAAACCGAGCTCATACAACGTTGAACTAACCGATAAAGTTGTTAAAATGTATTTTTGTGATACTTAATTTCATATTTAAAGTTTCATAAAATTGTTTTGGTGATTAATACACGATGAAGTAATCCAAAAATAGGTTTAGAACATACAAGGTGGGTCATACTCTTCAATTTTGTAAAATTTCGAACAAAACTGTTCGACATTGAACAATTTATATGGTTGTTGAAAATGCATTTTTATGATTCCAAACTAGTATATCTATCTTCATGTTTGTATTATCTTGTCGAAAATTTGGAAATCAAATTGAAAATAAATTTTAGACGTTCAACAGTGGGTTCAAAGCATGAATTTTGTACATTTTTCACAAAAATCAAGGTCATACAACGTTGAACGACCGATATAGTTGTTAAAAATATATTTTAGTGATGCCAATTTGATATTTAAAATTTTATAAAACTATTTTCTTGATTAATACACGATAAAATCAAGCTAAAAATAGGTTCAGAACATCCAAGGTGGGTCATACTCTTCAATTTTGTAACATTTCGAACAAAACTGCTCGACATTGAACAATTTATATGGTTGTTGAAAATGCATTTTATGATTCCAAACTAGTATATTTGTCTTCATGTTTGTATTATCTTTTCGAAAATTTGGAAATCAAATTGAAAATAAATTTTAGACATTCAACGATGGGTTCAAAGCATGAATTTTGTACATTTTTCACAAAAACCGAGCTCATACAACGTTGAACGACCGATAAAGTTGTTAAAAATGTATTTTTGTGATACGAATTTCATATTTAAAGTTTCATAAAAATGTTTTGGTGATTAATACACGATGAAATAATCCAAAAATAGGTTTAGAACATACAAAGTGGGTCATACTCTTCAATTTTGTAAAATTTCGAACAAAACTGTTCGATATTGAACAATTTATATGGTTGTTGAAAATGCATTTTTATGATTCCAAACTAGTATATCTGTCTTCATGTTTGTATTATCTTGTCGAAAATTTGGAAATCAAATTGAAAATAAATTTTAGACATTCAACAGTGGGTTCAAAGCATGAATTTTGTACATTTTTCACAAAAATCGAGCTCATACAACGTTGAACGACCGATAAAGTTGTTAAAAATGTATTTTTGTGATACAAATTTCATATTTAAAGTTTCATAAAAATATTTTGGTGATTAATACACGATGAAGTAATCCAAAAATAGGTTTAGAACATACAAGGTGGGTCATACTCTTCAATTTTGTAAAATTTGAACAAAAGCTGTTCGACATTGAACAATTTATATGGTTGTTGAAAATGCATTTTATGATTCCAAACTAGTATATCTATCTTCATGTTTGTATTATCTTGTCAAAATTTGGAAATCAAATTGAAAATAAATTTTAGACGTTCAACATGGGTTCAAAGCATGAATTTAGTACATTTTTCACAAAAACCAAGGTCATACAACGTTGAACGACCGATATAGTTGTTAAAAATATATTTTAGTGATGCCAATTTGATATTTAAAATTTTCTAAAACTGTTTTGTTGATTAATACACGATGAAATCAAGCTAAAAATAGGTTCAGAACATCCAAGGTGGGTCATACTCTTCAATTTTGTAACATTTCGAACAAAACTGTTCGACATTGAACAATTTATATGGTTGTTGAAAATGCATTTTTATGATTCCAAACTAGTATATCTATCTTCATATATGTATTACCTTGTAGATTGCGTGTTGAAATCGAATTGAAAATAGATTTCGGATGTTGAACATTGGGTTCAAAGCATGAATTTAGCACAATTTTCTCAAAAACTGAGGCAATTCGATGTTGAACGGTCGATATAGTTGTTAAAATTTATTTTTTTGTTACCAATTTTATTTTTAAAGTTCCACAAAACTATTTTGATGATCAATATATGATGAAATAAAGATACAAATAGAATTACAACCTCCAACGGTGAATCATACTCGTTAATTTTATAAAATTTCGAACAAAATTGTTCGATATTGAACAACCTATATGGTTGTTGAAAACGTATTTTTGTGATTCCAAACAAGTATATCTATCTTCATAAATGTATTACCTTGTAGATTGCGTGTTGAAATCGAATTGAAAATAGATTTCGGACGTTGAACATTGGGTTCAAAGCATGAATTTAGCACAATTTTCCCAAAAACCGAGGCAATTCGATGTTGAACGGTCGATATAGTTGTTAAAATGTATTTTATGATACCAATTTGATATTTAAAGTTTTCTAAAAACATTTTTATTATCAATTCACGATGAAATCAAGATAAAATAGCATTACAACTTCCAACGGTGGATCATACTCGTGAATTTTATAAAATTTCGAACAAAATTATTCGACATTGAACAACCTATATGGTAGTTGAAAACGTATTTTTGTGATTCCAAACTAGTTTATCTTCTTCATATATGTATTACCTTGTGGATTGCGTGTTTAAATCGAATTGAAAATAGATTTCGGACTTTGAACAATGGGTTCAAAACATGAATTTAGCACAATTTTCCCAAAAACCGAGGCAATTCGATGTTGAACGGTTGATATAGTTGTTAAAATGTATTTTGTGATACCAATTTGATATTTAAAGTTTTCTAAAACTATTTTTGTTATCAATTCACGATGAAATCAAGATAAAAATAGCATTACAACTTCCAACGGTAGATCATACTCGTGAATTTTATAAAATTTCGAACAAAAATATTCGACATTGGACAACCAATATGGTAGTTGAAAATGCATTTTTGTGATTCCAAACTAGTATATCTGCTTAATATATGTATTACCTCGTAGATTGCGTGATGAAATCGAATTGAAAATAGATTTCGGACGTTGAACATTGGGTTCAAAGCATGAATTTTGCACATATTTTCTCAAAAACCAAGGCAATTCGATGTTGAACGGTCTATATAGTTGTTAAAATGTATTTTTTTTGTTACCAATTTTATTATTAAAGTTCCACAAAACTATTTTGATGATCAATATATGATGAAATAAAAATACAAATAGAATTACAACCTCCAACGGTGAATCATACTCGTGAATTTTATAAAATTTCGAACAAAATTGTTCGACATTGAATAACCTATATGGTTGTTGAAAACGTATTTTTGTGATTTCAAACTAGTATATCTATCTTCATATATGTATTACCTTGTAGATTGCATGTTGAAATCGAATTGAAAATAGATTTCGGACGTTGAACATTGGGTTCAAAGCATGAATTTAGCACAATTTTCTCAAAAACCGAGGCAATTCGATGTTGAACATTCGATATACTTGTTAAAATGTATTTTATGATACCAATTTGACATTTAAAGTTTTCTAAAACTATTTTTATTATCAATTCACGATGAAATCAAGATAAAAATAGCATTACAACTTCCAACGGTGGATTATACTCGTGAATTTTATAAAATTTCGAACAAAATTATTCGACATTGAACAACCAATATGGTAGTTGAAAATGCATTTTTATGATTCCAAACTAGTATATCTGCTTCATATATGTATTACCTTGTAGATTGCATGTTGAAATCGAATTGAAAATAGATTTCGGACGTTGAACATTGGGTTCAAAGCATGAATTTAGCACAATTTTCTCAAAAATCGAGGCAATTCGATGTTGAACGGTCGATATAGTTGTTAAAATGTATTTTATGATACCAATTTGATATTTAAAGTTTTCTAAAACAATTTTTATTATCAATTCACGATGAAATCAAGATAAAAATAGCATTACAACTTCCAACGGTGGATCATACTCGTGAATTTTATAAAATTTCGAACAAAATTATTCGACATTGAACAACCTATATGGTAGTTGAAAACGTATTTTTGTGATTCCAAACTAGTATATCTTCTTCATATATGTATTACCTTGTGGATTGCGTGTTGAAATCGAATTGAAAATAGATTTCGGACGTTGAACATTGGGTTCAAAGCATAAATTTAGCACAATTTTCTCAAAAACCGAGGCAATTCGATGTTGAACGGTTGATATAGTTGTTAAAATATATTTTTTGATACCAATTTGATATTTAAAGTTTTCTAAAACTTTTTTTGTTATCAATTCACGATGAAATCAAGATAAAAATAGCATTACAACTTCCAACGGTGGATCATACTCGTGAATTTTATAAAATTTCGAACAAAATTATTAAACATTGAACAACCTATATGGTAGTTGAAAACGTATTTTTGTGATTCCAAACTAGTATATCTTCTTCATATATGTATTACCTTGTGGATTGCGTGTTGAAATCGAATTGAAAATAGATTTCAGACGTTGAACATTGGGTTCAAAGCATGAATTTAGCACAATTTTCTCAAAAACCGAGGCAATTCGATGTTGAACGGTTGATATAGTTGTTAAAATGTATTTTGTGATACCAATTTGATATTTAAAGTTTTCTAAAACTATTTTTGTTATCAATTCACGATGAAATCAAGATAAAAATAGCATTACAACTTCCAACGGTGGATCATACTCGTGAATTTTATAAAATTTCGAACAAAATTATTCGACATTGAACAACCAATATGGTAGTTGAAAATGCATTTTTATGATTCCAAACTAGTATATCTGCTTCATATATGTATTACCTTGTAGATTGCATGTTGAAATCGAATTGAAAATAGATTTCGGACGTTGAACATTGGGTTCAAAGCATGAATTTTGCACATATTTTCTCAAAACTGAGGCAATTCGATGTTGAACGGTCGATATAGTTGTTAAAATGTATTTTTTTTGTTACCAATTTTATTTTTAAAGTTCCACAAAACTATTTTGATGATCAATATATGATGAAATAAAGATACAAATAGAATTACAACCTCCAACGGTGAATCATACTCGTGAATTTTATAAAATTTCGAACAAAATTGTTCGACATTGAACAACCTATATGGTTGTTGAAAACGTATTTTTGTGATTTCAAACTAGTATATCTATCTTCATATATGTATTACCTTGTAGATTGCATGTTGAAATCGAATTGAAAATAGATTTCGGACGTTGAACATTGGGTTCAAAGCATGAATTTAGCACAATTTTCTCAAAACCGAGGCAATTCGATGTTGAACGGTTGATATAGTTGTTAAAATGTATTTTGTGATACCAATTTGATATTTAAAGTTTTCTAACACTATTTTTGTTATCAATTCACGATGAAATCAAGATAAAAATAGCATTACAACTTCCAACGGTGGATCATACTCGTGAATTTTATAAAATTTCGAACAAAATTATTCGACATTAAACAACCTATATGGTAGTTGAAAACGTATTTTTGTGATTCCAAAGTAGTATATCTTCTTCATATATGTATTACCTTGTGGATTGCGTGTTGAAATCGAATTGAAAATAGATTTCGGACGTTGAACATTGGGTTCAAAGCATGAATTTAGCACAATTTTATCAAAAACCGAGGCAATTCGATGTTGAACGGTTGATATAGTTATTAAAATGTATTTTATGATACCAATTTGATATTTAAAGTTTTCTAAAACAATTTTTCTTATCAATTCACGATGAAATCAAGATAAAAATAGCAGTACAACTTCCAACGGTAGATCATACTCGTGAATTTTATAAAATTTCGAACAAAATTATTCGACATTGAACAACCTATATGGTAGTTGAAAACGTATTTTTTTGATTCCAAAGTAGTATATCTTCTTCATATATGTATTACCTTTTGGATTGCGTGTTGAAATCGAATTGAAAATAGATTTCGGACGTTGAACATTGGGTTCAAAGCATGAATTTAGAACAATTTTCTCAAAAAACGAGGCAATTCGATGTTGAACGTTCAATATAGTTGTTAAAATGTATTTTATGATATCAATTTGACATTTAAAGTTTTCTAAAACTATTTTTATTATCAATTCACGATGAAATCAAGATAAAAATAGCATTACATCTTCCAACGGTGGATTATACTACGTGAATTTTATAAAATTTCGAACAAAATTATTCGACATTGAACAACCAATATGGTAGTTGAAAATGCATTTTTATGATTCCAAACTAGTATATCTGCTTCATATGTGTATTACCTTGTAGATTGCATGTTGAAATCGAATTGAAAATAGATTTGGACGTTGAACATTGGGTTCAAAGCATGAATTTTGCACATATTTTCTCAAAACCGAGGCAATTCGATGTTGAGCGGTCGATATAGTTGTTAAAATGTATTTTTTTTGTTACCAATTTTATTTTTAAAGTTCCACAAAACTATTTTGATGATCAATATATGATGAAATAAAGATACAAATAGAATTACAACCTCCAACGGTGAATCATACTCGTGAATTTTATAAAATTTCGAACAAAATTGTTCGACATTGAACAACCTATATGGTTGTTGAAAACGTATTTTGTGATTTCAAACTAGTATATCTATCTTCATATATGTATTACCTTGTAGATTGCATGTTGAAATCGAATTGAAAATAGATTTCGGACGTTGAACATTGGGTTCAAAGCATGAATTTAGCACAATTTTCTCAAAAACCGAGGCAATTCGATGTTGAACGGTTGATATAGTTGTTAAAATGTATTTTGTGATACCAATTTGATATTTAAAGTTTTCTAAAACTATTTTTGTTATCAATTCACGATGAAATCAAGATAAAAATAGCATTACAACTTCCAACGGTAGATCATACTCGTGAATTTTATAAAATTTCGAACAAAATTATTCGACATTGGACAACCAATATGGTAGTTGAAAATGCATTCTTGTGATTTCAAACTAGTATATCTGCTTAATATATGTATTACCTTGTAGATTGCGTGATGAAATCGAATTGAAAATAGATTTCGGACGTTGAACATTGGGTTCAAAGCATGAATTTTGCACATATTTTCTCAAAACCGAGGAAATTCGATGTTGAGCAGTTGTCGTATATAGTTGTTAAAATGTATTTTTTTTTGTTACCAATTTTATTATAAAATTATTTGACATTGAATAACCTATATGGTCGTTGAAAACGTATTTTTGTGATTCCAAACTAGTATATCTATCTTCATATATGTATTACCTTGTACATTGCATGTTGAAATCGAATTGAAAATAGATTTCGGACGTTGAACATTGGGTTCAAAGCATGAATTTAGCACAATTTTCTCAAAAAACGAGGCAATTCGATGTTGAACGTTCAATATAGTTGTTAAAATGTATTTTATGATATCAATTTGACATTTAAAGTTTTCTAAAACTATTTTTATTATCAATTCACGATGAAATCAAGATAAAAATAGCATTACATCTTCCAACGGTGGATTATACTCGTGAATTTTATAAAATTTCGAACAAAATTATTCGACATTGAACAACCAATATGGTAGTTGAAAATGCATTTTTATGATTCCAAACTAGTATATCTGCTTCATATATGTATTACCTTGTAGATTGCATGTTGAAATCGAATTGAAAATAGATTTCGGACGTTGAACATTGGGTTCAAAGCATGAATTTTGCACATATTTTCTCAAAAACCGAGGCAATTCGATGTTGAACGGTCGATATAGTTGTTAAAATGTATTTTTTTTGTTACCAATTTTATTTTTAAAGTTCCACAAAACTAT
Organism: Forsythia suspensa; assembly: GCA_023638005.1. Taxonomy (NCBI): domain Eukaryota; kingdom Viridiplantae; phylum Streptophyta; class Magnoliopsida; order Lamiales; family Oleaceae; genus Forsythia; species Forsythia suspensa. The sequence continues at coordinate 12,001 of JALRMA010000144.1, forward strand.
TTTGATGATCAATATATGATGAAATAAAGATACAAATAGAATTACAACCTCCAACGGTGAATCATACTCGTGAATTTTATAAAATTTCGAACAAAATTATTCGACATTGAACAACCTATATGGTAGTTGAAAACGTATTTTTGTGATTCCAAACTAGTATATCTATCTTCATATATGTATTACCTTGTAGATTGCATGTTGAAATCGAATTGAAAATAGATTTCGGACGTTGAACATTGGGTTCAAAGCATGAATTTAGCACAATTTTCTCAAAAACCGAGGCAATTCGATGTTGAACGGTTGATATAGTTGTTAAAATGTATTTTGTGATACCAATTTGATATTTAAAGTTTTCTAAAACTATTTTTGTTATCAATTCACGATGAAATCAAGATAAAAATAGCATTACAACTTCCAACGGTAGATCATACTCGTGAATTTTATAAAATTTCGAACAAAATTATTCGACATTGGACAACCAATATGGTAGTTGAAAATGCATTCTTGTGATTTCAAACTAGTATATCTGCTTAATATATGTATTACCTTGTAGATTGCGTGATGAAATCGAATTGAAAATAGATTTCGGACGTTGAACATTGGGTTCAAAGCATGAATTTTGCACATATTTTCTCAAAAACCGAGGAAATTCGATGTTGAACGGTCGATATAGTTGTTAAAATGTATTTTTTTTTGTTACCAATTTTATTATAAAATTATTTGACATTGAATAACCTATATGGTCGTTGAAAACGTATTTTTGTGATTCCAAACTAGTATATCTATCTTCATATATGTATTACCATATGTGTATTGCATGTTGAAATGCATGTTGAAATCGAATTGAAAATAGATTTGGACGTTGAACATTGGGTTCAAAGCATGAATTTAGCACAATTTTCTCAAAAAACGAGGCAATTCGATGTTGAACGTTCAATATAGTTGTTAAAATGTATTTTATGATATCAATTTGACATTTAAAGTTTTCTAAAACTATTTTTATTATCAATTCACGATGAAATCAAGATAAAATAGCATTACAACTTCCAACGGTGGATTATACTCGTGAATTTTATAAAATTTCGAACAAAATTATTCGACATTGAACAACCAATATGGTAGTTGAAAATGCATTTTTATGATTCCAAACTAGTATATCTGCTTCATATATGTATTACCTTGTAGATTGCATGTTGAAATCGAATTGAAAATAGATTTCGGACGTTGAACATTGGGTTCAAAGCATGAATTTTGCACATATTTTCTCAAAAACTGAGGCAATTCGATGTTGAACGGTCGATATAGTTGTTAAAATGTATTTTTTTTGTTACCAATTTTATTTTTAAAGTTCCACAAAACTATTTTGATGATCAATATATGATGAAATAAAGATACAAATAGAATTACAACCTCCAACGGTGAATCATACTCGTGAATTTTATAAAATTTCGAACAAAATTGTTCGACATTGAACAACCTATATGGTTGTTGAAAACGTATTTTTGTGATTTCAAACTAGTATATCTATCTTCATATATGTATTACCTTGTAGATTGCATGTTGAAATCGAATTGAAAATAGATTTCGGACGTTGAACATTGGGTTCAAAGCATGAATTTAGCACAATTTTCTCAAAAACCGAGGCAATTCGATGTTGAACGGTTGATATAGTTGTTAAAATGTATTTTGTGATACCAATTTGATATTTAAAGTTTTCTAAAACTATTTTTGTTATCAATTCACGATGAAATCAAGATAAAAATAGCATTACAACTTCCAACGGTAGATCATACTCGTGAATTTTATAAAATTTCGAACAAAATTATTCGACATTGAACAACCAATATGGTAGTTGAAAATGCATTTTTATGATTCCAAACTAGTATATCTGCTTCATATATGTATTACCTCGTAGATTGCGTGATGAAATCGAATTGAAAATAGATTTGGACGTTGAACATTGGGTTCAAAGCATGAATTTTGCACATATTTTCTCAAAACCGAGGAAATTCGATGTTGAACGGTCGATATAGTTGTTAAAATGTATTTTTTTTTGTTGTTACCAATTTTATTATAAAATTATTTGACATTGAATAACTGTGAATTTTATATGAACAAAATTATTCGTTGAAAACTATATTTTGTGATTTTGTGATTCCAAACTAGTATATATCTGCTTCATATATGTATTACCTTGTGGATTGCATGTTGAAATCGAATTGAAAATAGATTTCGGACGTTGAACATTGGGTTCAAAGCATGAATTTAGCACAATTTTTTCAAAAATCGAGGCAATTCGATGTTGAACGGTCGATATAGTTGTTAAAATGTATTTTATGATACCAATTTGATATTTAAAGTTTTCTAAAACTATTTTTATTATCAATTCACGATGAAATCAAGATAAAAATAGCATTACAACTTCCAACGGTGGATTATACTCGTGAATTTTATAAAATTTCGAACAAAATTATTCGACATTGAACAACCAATATGGTAGTTGAAAATGCATTTTTATGATTCCAAACTAGTATATATCTGCTTCATATGTGTATTACCTTGTAGATTGCATGTTGAAATCGAATTGAAAATAGATTTCGGACGTTGAACATTGGGTTCAAAGCATGAATTTTGCACATATTTTCTCAAAAACTGAGGCAATTCGATGTTGAACGGTCGATATAGTTGTTAAAATGTATTTTTTTTGTTACCAATTTTATTTTTAAAGTTCCACAAAACTATTTTGATGATCAATATATGATGAAATAAAGATACAAATAGAATTACAACCTCCAACGGTGAATCATACTCGTGAATTTTATAAAATTTGAACAAAATTATTCGACATTGAACAACCTATATGGTTGTTGAAAACGTATTTTTGTGATTTCAAACTAGTATATCTATCTTCATATATGTATTACCTTGTAGATTGCATGTTGAAATCGAATTGAAAATAGATTTCGGACGTTGAACATTGGGTTCAAAGCATGAATTTAGCACAATTTTCTCAAAAACCGAGGCAATTCGATGTTGAACGGTTGATATAGTTGTTAAAATGTATTTTGTGATACCAATTTGATATTTAAAGTTTTCTAAAACTATTTTTGTTATCAATTCACGATGAAATCAAGATAAAATAGCATTACAACTTCCAACGGTAGATCATACTCGTGAATTTTATAAAATTTCGAACAAAATTATTCGACATTGGACAACCAATATGGTAGTTGAAAATGCATTCTTGTGATTTCAAACTAGTATATCTCGCTTAATATATGTATTACCTTGTAGATTGCGTGATGAAATCGAATTGAAAATAGATTTCGGACGTTGAACATTGGGTTCAAAGCATGAATTTTGCACATATTTTCTCAAAACCGAGGAAATTCGATGTTGAACGGTCGATATAGTTGTTAAAATATATTTTTTTTTTTGTTACCAATTTTATTATAAAATTATTTGACATTGAATAACCTATATGGTCGTTGAAAAACTATATGGTTTTTGTGATTCCAAACTAGTATATCTATCTTCATATATGTATTACCTTGTACATTGCATGTTGAAATCGAATTGAAAATAGATTTCGGACGTTGAACATTGGGTTCAAAGCATGAATTTAGCACAATTTTCTCAAAAAACGAGGCAATTCGATGTTGAACGTTCAATATAGTTGTTAAAATGTATTTTATGATATCAATTTGACATTTAAAGTTTTCTAAAACTATTTTTATTATCAATTCACGATGAAATCAAGATAAAAATAGCATTACAACTTCCAACGGTGGATTATACTCGTGAATTTTATAAAATTTCGAACAAAATTATTCGACATTGAACAACCAATATGGTAGTTGAAAATGCATTTTTATGATTCCAAACTAGTATATCTGCTTCATATATGTATTACCTTGTAGATTGCATGTTGAAATCGAATTGAAAATAGATTTCGGACGTTGAACATTGGGTTCAAAGCATGAATTTTGCACATATTTTCTCAAAAACCGAGGCAATTCGATGTTGAACGGTCGATATAGTTGTTAAAATGTATTTTTTGTTACCAATTTTATTTTTAAAGTTCCACAAAACTATTTTGATGATCAATATATGATGAAATAAAGATACAAATAGAATTACAACCTCCAACGGTGAATCATACTCGTGAATTTTATAAAATTTCGAACAAAATTGTTCGACATTGAACAACCTATATGGTTGTTGAAAACGTATTTTTGTGATTTCAAACTAGTATATCTATCTTCATATATGTATTACCTTGTAGATTGCATGTTGAAATCGAATTGAAAATAGATTTCGGACGTTGAACATTGGGTTCAAAGCATGAATTTAGCACAATTTTCTCAAAAACCGAGGCAATTCGATGTTGAACGGTTGATATAGTTGTTAAAATGTATTTTGTGATACCAATTTGATATTTAAAGTTTTCTAAAACTATTTTTGTTATCAATTCACGAAGAAATCAAGATAAAAATAGCATTACAACTTCCAACGGTAGATCATACTGTGAATTTTATAAAATTTCGAACAAAATTATTCGACATTGAACAACCAATATGGTAGTTGAAAATGCATTCTTGTGATTTCAAACTAGTATATCTCGCTTAATATATGTATTACCTTGTAGATTGCGTGATGAAATCGAATTGAAAATAGATTTCGGACGTTGAACATTGGGTTCAAAGCATGAATTTTGCACATATTTTCTCAAAACCGAGGAAATTCGATGTTGAACGGTCGATATAGTTGTTAAAATGTATTTTTTGATACCAATTTGATTTTGTTAAACCAATTTTATTATCAAAAACGATGAAATCAAGATTGACATTGAATAACCTCGTGAATTTTATAAAATTCGAACAAAATTATTCGACATTGAAAAACGAAATTTTTGTGATTCCAAACTAGTATATCTATCTTCATATATGTATTACCTTGTAGATTGCATGTTGAAATCGAATTGAAAATAGATTTGGACGTTGAACATTGGGTTCAAAGCATGAATTTAGCACAATTTTCTCAAAAACCGAGGCAATTCGATGTTGAACGGTCGATATAGTTGTTAAAATGTATTTTACGATACCAATTTGATATTTAAAGTTTTCTAAAACTATTTTTATTATCAATTCACGATGAAATCAAGATAAAAATAGCATTACAACTTCCAACGGTGGATTATACTCGTGAATTTTATAAAATTTCGAACAAAATTATTCGACATTGAACAACCTATATGGTATTTGAAAATGCATTTTTATGATTCCAAACTAGTATATCTTCTTCATATATGTATTACCTTGTAGATTGCATGTTGAAATCGAATTGAAAATAGATTTCGGACGTTGAACCCAATGAATTTTGCACATATTTTCTCAAAAACCGAGGCAATTCGATGTTGAACGGTCGATATAGTTGTTAAAATGTATTTTTTTGTTACCAATTTTATTTTTAAAGTTCCACAAAACTATTTTGATGATCAATATATGATGAAATAAAGATACAAATAGAATTACAACCTCCAACGGTGAATCATACTCGTGAATTTTATAAAATTTCGAACAAAATTGTTCGACATTGAACAACCTATATGGTTGTTGAAAACGTATTTTTGTGATTTCAAACTAGTATATCTATCTTCATATATGTATTACCTTGTAGATTGCATGTTGAAATCGAATTGAAAATAGATTTCGGACGTTGAACATTGGGTTCAAAGCATGAATTTAGCACAATTTTCTCAAAACCGAGGCAATTCGATGTTGAACGGTTGATATAGTTGTTAAAATGTATTTTGTGATACCAATTTGATATTTAAAGTTTTCTAAAACTATTTTTGTTATCAATTCACGATGAAATCAAGATAAAAATAGCATTACAACTTCCAACGGTGGATCATACTCGTGAATTTTATAAAATTTCGAACAAAATTATTCGACATTGAACAACCTATATGGTAGTTGAAAACGTATTTTTGTGATTCCAAACTAGTATATCTTCTTCATATATGTATTACCTTGTGGATTGCGTGTTGAAATCGAATTGAAAATAGATTTCGGACGTTGAACATTGGGTTCAAAGCATGAATTTAGCACAATTTTCTCAAAAACCGAGGCAATTCGATGTTGAACGGTTGATATAGTTGTTAAAATGTATTTTATGATACCAATTTGATATTTAAAGTTTTCTAAAACAATTTTTATTATCAATTCACGATGAAATCAAGATAAAAATAGCATTACAACTTCCAACGGTAGATCATACTCGTGAATTTTATAAAATTTCGAACAAAATTATTCGACATTGAACAACCTATATGGTAGTTGAAAACGTATTTTTGTGATTCCAAAGTAGTATATCTTCTTCATATATGTATTACCTTTTGGATTGCGTGTTGAAATCGAATTGAAAATAGATTTCGGACGTTGAACATTGGGTTCAAAGCATGAATTTAGCACAATTTTCTCAAAAACCGAGGCAATTCGATGTTGAACGGTTGATATAGTTGTTAAAATGTATTTTATGATACCAATTTGATATTTAAAGTTTTCTAAAACAATTTTTATTATCAATTCACGATGAAATCAAGATAAAAATAGCATTACAACTTCCAACGGTGGATCATACTCGTGAATTTTATAAAATTTTGAACAAAATTATTAAACATTGAACAACCTATATGGTAGTTGAAAACGTATTTTTGTGATTCCAAACTAGTATATCTTCTTCATATATGTATTACCTTGTGGATTGCGTGTTGAAATCGAATTGAAAATAGATTTCGGACGTTGAACATTGGGTTCAAAGCATGAATTTAGCACAATTTTCTCAAAAACCGAGGCAATTCGATGTTGAACGGTTGATATAGTTGTTAAAATGTATTTTGTGATACCAATTTGATATTTAAAGTTTTCTAAAACTATTTTTGTTATCAATTCACGATGAAATCAAGATAAAAATAGCATTACAACTTCCAACGGTAGATCATACTCGTGAATTTTATAAAATTTCGAACAAAATTATTCGACATTGGACAACCCATATGTTAGTTGAAAATGCATTTTTGTGATTCCAAACTAGTATATCTGCTTAATATATGTATTACCTTGTAGATTGCGTGATGAAATCGAATTGAAAATAGATTTCGGACGTTGAACATTGGGTTCAAAGCATGAATTTTGCACATATTTTCTCAAAAACCAAGGCAATTCGATGTTGAACGGTCGATATAGTTGTTAAAATGTATTTTTTGTTACCATTTATTTTAAAGTTTATTTTTATATCAAATTGATGAAATAAAGATAAAAATAAATTACAACCTCCAATATGGTCGACATTGAAAACCTATATGGTTGTTGAAAACGTATTTTTGTGATTCCAAACTAGTATATCAATCTTCATATATGTATTACCTTGTAGATTGCATGTTGAAATCGAATTGAAAATAGATTTCGGACGTTGAACATTGGGTTCAAAGCATGAATTTAGCACAATTTTCTCAAAAACCGAGGCAATTCGATGTTGAACGTTCGATATAGTTGTTAAAATGTATTTTATGATACCAATTTGACATTTAAAGTTTTCTAAAACTATTTTTATTATCAATTCACGATGAAATCAAGATAAAAATAGCATTACAACTTCCAACGGTGGATTATACTCGTGAATTTTATAAAATTTCGAACAAAATTATTCGACATTGAACAACCAATATGGTAGTTGAAAATGCATTTTTATGATTCCAAACTAGTATATCTGCTTCATATATGTATTACCTTGTAGATTGCATGTTGAAATCGAATTGAAAATAGATTTCGGACGTTGAACATTGGGTTCAAAGCATGAATTTTGCACATATTTTCTCAAAAACTGAGGCAATTCGATGTTGAACGGTCGATATAGTTGTTAAAATGTATTTTTTTTGTTACCAATTTTATTTTTAAAGTTCCACAAAACTATTTTGATGATCAATATATGATGAAATAAAGATACAAATAGAATTACAACCTCCAACGGTGAATCATACTCGTGAATTTTATAAAATTTCGAACAAAATTATTCGACATTGAACAACCTATATGGTAGTTGAAAACGTATTTTTGTGATTCCAAACTGGTATATCTTCTTCATATATGTATTACCTTGTAGATTGCGTGTTGAAATCGAATTGAAAATAGATTTTAGACGTTGAACATTGGGTTCAAAGCATGAATTTAGCACAATTTTCTCAAAAACCGAGGCAATTCGATGTTGAACAGTTGATATAGTTGTTAAAATGTATTTTGTGATACCAATTTGATATTTAAAGTTTTCTAAAACTATTTTTGTTATCAATTCACGATGAAATCAAGATAAAAATAGCATTACAACTTCCAACGGTGGATCATACTCGTGAATTTTATAAAATTTCGAACAAAATTATTCGACATTGAACAACCTATATGGTAGTTGAAAACGCATTTTTGTGATTCCAAACTAGTATATCTTCTTCATATATGTATTACCTTGTAGATTGCATGTTGAAATCGAATTGAAAATAGATTTCGGACGTTGAACATTGGGTTCAAAGCATGAATTTTGCACATATTTTCTCAAAAACCGAGGCAATTCGATGTTGAACGGTCGATATAGTTGTTAAAATGTATTTTTTGTTACCAATTTTATTTTAAAGTTTTCAAAACTATTTTGATGATCAATATATGATGAAATAAAGATACAAATAAATTACAACCTCCAACGGTGAATCATACGTGAATTTTATAAAATTTCGAACAAAATTATTCGACATTGAACAACCTATATGGTAGTTGAAAACGTATTTTTGTGATTCCAAACTAGTATATCAATCTTCATATATGTATTACCTTGTAGATTGCATGTTGAAATCGAATTGAAAATAGATTTCGGACGTTGAACATTGGGTTCAAAGCATGAATTTAGCACAATTTTCTCAAAAACCGAGGCAATTCGATGTTGAACGGTTGATATAGTTGTTAAAATGTATTTTATGATACCAATTTGATATTTAAAGTTTTCTAAAACTATTTTTATTATCAATTCACGATGAAATCAAGATAAAAATAGCATTACAACTTCCAACGGTGGATCATACTCGTGAATTTTATAAAATTTCGAACAAAATTATTCGACATTGAACAACCTATATGGTAGTTGAAAACGTATTTTTGTGATTCCAAACTGGTATATCTTCTTCATATATGTATTACCTTGTGGATTGCGTGTTGAAATCGAATTGAAAATAGATTTCAGACGTTGAACATTGGGTTCAAAGCATGAATTTAGCACAATTTTCTCAAAAACCGAGGCAATTCGATGTTGAACGGTTGATATAGTTGTTAAAATGTATTTTGTGATACCAATTTGATATTTAAAGTTTTCTAAAACTATTTTTGTTATCAATTCACGATGAAATCAAGATAAAAATAGCATTACAACTTCCAACGGTAGATCATACTCGTGAACTTTATAAAATTTCGAACAAAATTATTCGACATTGTACAACCTATATGGTAGTTGAAAACGCATTTTTGTGATTCCAAACTAGTATATCTTCTTCATATATGTATTACCTTGTAGATTGCGTGATGAAATCGAATTGAAAATAGATTTCGGACGTTGAACATTGGGTTCAAAGCATGAATTTTGCACATATTTTCTCAAAAACCAAGGCAATTCGATGTTGAACGGTCGATATAGTTGTTAAAATGTATTTTTTTTGTTACCAATTTTATTATTAAATTCCACAAAACTATTTTGATGATCAATATATGATGAAATAAAGATACAAATAGAATTACAACCTCCAACGGTGAATCATACTCGTGAATTTTATAAAATTTCGAACAAAATTGTTCGACATTGAATAACCTATATGGTTGTTGAAAACGTATTTTTGTGATTCCAAACTAGTATATCAATCTTCATATATGTATTACCTTGTAGATTGCATGTTGAAATCGAATTGAAAATAGATTTCGGACGTTGAACATTGGGTTCAAAGTATGAATTTAGCACAATTTTCTCAAAAACCGAGGCAATTCGATGTTGAACGGTTGATATAGTTGTTAAAATGTATTTTGTGATACCAATTTGATATTTAAAGTTTTCTAAAACTATTTTTGTTATCAATTCACGATGAAATCAAGATAAAAATAGCATTACAACTTCCAACGGTGGATCATACTCGTGAATTTTATAAAATTTCGAACAAAATTATTCGACATTGAACAACCTATATGGTAGTTGAAAACGTATTTTTGTGATTCCAAACTAGTATATCTTCTTCATATATGTATTACCTTGTGGATTGCGTGTTGAAATCGAATTGAAAATAGATTTCGGACGTTGAACATTGGGTTCAAAGCATGAATTTAGCACAATTTTCTCAAAAACCGAGGCAATTCGATGTTGAACGGTTGATATAGTTGTTAAAATGTATTTTATGATACCAATTTGATATTTAAAGTTTTCTAAAACAATTTTTATTATCAATTCACGATGAAATCAAGATAAAAATAGCATTACAACTTCCAACGGTGGATCATACTCGTGAATTTTATAAAATTTCGAACAAAATTATTCGACATTGAACAACCTATATGGTAGTTGAAAACGTATTTTTGTGATTCCAAACTGGTATATCTTCTTCATATATGTATTACCTTGTGGATTGCGTGTTGAAATCGAATTGAAAATAGATTTCAGACGTTGAACATTGGGTTCAAAGCATGAATTTAGCACAATTTTCTCAGAAACCGAGGCAATTCGATGTTGAACGGTTGATATAGTTGTTAAAATGTATTTTGTGATACCAATTTGATATTTAAAGTTTTCTAAAACTATTTTTGTTATCAATTCACGATGAAATCAAGATAAAAATAGCATTACAACTTCCAACGGTAGATCATACTCGTGAACTTTATAAAATTTCGAACAAAATTATTCGACATTGTACAACCTATATGGTAGTTGAAAACGCATTTTTGTGATTCCAAACTAGTATATCTTTTTCATATATGTATTACCT
>JALRMA010000145.1:0-26964 GCA_023638005.1 Forsythia suspensa
TAATTGTAGCTTTCCATAAAAGCTCAAATATAGCTTTTAGAAAGCTCAAAATTTGCTCTCAAAAGTTTTTAACTTTTTTTAGTCAACAAGACTTATTGTTTTTGCCAAACAACTATAAATTTAATCAAAAGCACTTTTACTCTTTCAAAAGTGCTTTGGAGCTCAAAAAGCCCTTCCAAACACACTAAATAGGGTTTGACTTTCTTTTTCTTTTTGGTAAGACAAAAGGAGCGATTTTATTTATGAGTTTTTAGCTGCCATAATATTTACAATATAAGAGCATATCCAATGCTACTTTCTATTTTAAATGCCTAGCTGATGTGACAATGAGGTAGAGGGGACAAAACTCTAGCATTTATTGTATGCAACATTTATTTGTAGAAGCCGTCCAACAATGTCGTCAGGTTTTAGACACCTTAAACGGCCTTCCACCCATTTTTCATTGAATTGTGTTTACCTCTCTCATCGATTTTCTCTTTCTATTTTCTCTTTTACCATCTCTCTCCTCGTTCTTTTCTCTCACTTGTCACATAGAGTTTTTAAAAGTATCTAGTGTTAGGAAAAAAAACTAGTTGTACAAATATAACAATGTATTTTTCTTCTTTTTACCGTCACAATTAAAATGAATGTTATCCAACTCGGCCCATTCGATATAAATGTACCCGAATAATGAATAAAGCTAAAAAACACGAGAATTATTCTTTAACGTTGTAAAACTCTTTAAGATAAGGAAAAAATCAGTAGAGGATAAACCGATGGTAATCCGCTGTCAATCGAGATAAATATTACAATGTTTCTTATTTAGATTTATACCCCTAAATCAAGAGGTAATCTAACATACCAAATTAACAACACCTTATTGACTAACTACAATAATCATCGTCTAACCTGATAGATGGAAACCCAAAAATATTAAGTCGATAAAGAAAAAGATATACTCTTCGAACAATCAATTAATGGTGGAATACAAAAGTTGAAGAAGAAATCTCAAATTTAATCTCTTTCCAAAAAGTAATCATTTTTCCTCCTTTTAATTCTTCTCATCGTGCGTCTATTCACATGAACGCATTCTCTTGTTCACTGTTTTTCGAGAAAGCTGATCGCTATGATATTCTTCTATTCTCGTATGTTCTCAGCCCCGTGGGTATATATATATATATATATATATATATATATATGCCGTATATATATATATATATGACTATCACTTTTACGCATTAGTCCTTAGATTTCTATTAGAATTTCACTTAAATTTAAAACTAATTTAGGCCCCATTTGACACTGGATTAAAAAGCTAGTTTATTTATTCCAAAATGGTTTATTTGACCAATTTGAATCAATAAAAATGTGTCATGCTACAAGGCCAAAAATTTAGTCGAATAAGCGGATTTTAGTCCGAATAAACTATTTTAATTCAAATAAACTAGTTTAAAATCCATACCAAAGCGAACTCTTGTTACTTATGGGGTGGACCCGTTTAATTAAAAAAAACAATTAGGTGCAATAATTAAAAATCCAGCAATCTCTCCTTCCAAGTCCGTAGGGAGGTACCTGGCCAAAACTACGAGTCTAATCATTTGGAGTTCATCTTCGCACCTTTCGAAGGCACAAAACATAAGCTTCTGCTGATGATAACGCCCGAGTCGACATATCGGCAATATTTCATTAGTGTAAACCTTTTCCAACTGTAAATATTATTCTTCTAATTAACTCCACGGAATCTAATGATACCATCGCGTCAATTTGTTTGAGTCGCGAGAGCGATATGTAGGAATTCTTGCTTTCGACTTCGAGAAGGCGCTCACGGTTGTCACAATAAATGATGCTCACTTTTCTTCGCATTGAGCTCCTTGAGAAATATTTTCATCCATATCATCTATTTCCTACCTTGATCGCTTTTATGTACTCCGCTTTCGGTGTAGTGGATAAAGCCTACGCATTTTTGTAGTTTTGTTGCCGACGAAGCAACTTCTCCCTCTGCAAAAGTAAGCAAGTACCCAGGATGAAGATTTTACGCTATCGAATCTCGGGTCTTACTTCAAATACCCATCGTATGTCGCAGCCAGCCCGTTTGAGCTCCTCCAGACATCAAACCCGAAAGTGGTAAGTCCCTCTAAGATGTCGCGCATGATCCATTTTCTTTGCTTTCGATGATCTTTGCGACAGGATTAGACGAAAAAATACGCTTACCACTTCAACTGCATGTGCAATACTCACGGTCGGGTACATCACCATGAACATACATCAAACTACCAATTCTTTAGAAGAGTAGAGGAACTACTTTCCATTTTCTTCTTTTCTTCACTAGTCGAAGGACATGATCTTTTTGGTGAGTTTGAGATGACCACCAAGATATGAGCTAAGCGGATTTAGCTCCTTTAAATACTGAACGCTTTCAAAATACCTACTCAATATATTTTTCTGTGATAGCCGCCAACCTCTTAGACTTTACGTATCAGAACTATCTCCATGCCCAAGATTTGTGCTGTGACCCCATATCCTTCATATCAAATGACTTATCGCGAGGCTTCTTTCAATTTCTTAATCAACCTGCATCCTGGCCAACTATAAGCATGTCATCAACATAAAAGCGATAAAAATAATGAACTTACATCACCTGGAAAGAGTCTGATGTAAATACAAGAATACGAAGTTCGTCCTAGCACGTATTACTCTTGACTTGCGCCGTAAAAGCATCAAACTTTTTGTACCCTTTGTCTTGGTGCTTACCTTTGACCCAATCTGAACTATTTCTTGATTGGCACACAAGGTAATTTCTTTCTCCTTTTGTTCAAAACCTTAGGGTTGCAACATATAAATCTCTTCCTCTAAGTCGAGCGTAAACAGGAAAGGCGGTCTTCGCATCAAGTTGTTCCACTTTCCAAATCTTGACTAGCTACTAAACCCAAAACAACTCCTCGACAGATGTCATTTCCACCAATAAAGGAGAAAAGATCTCCATCAAAATCAACACCATATTTCCGTATTTCAAGCCTTTAACAACCAACTCCGAGCTCTGTACTTAATCATATCACCATTCTTTGTCTCGTTTTGATTTTGTATACCCATTTGTTCCTCAATGTTTTCTACCCTTAGGAAGATTATTTTGATACGTGCATGTATCATTCTTTCTCAAGAATTCCATCTCTTCCGTAATTTACCGCTTTCATCCGATGGACTTTATCATTTGTAATCTGTGCCTACCGAAAGACTACTACGGCTCTCCATCGATGGTAAAACAAAATATAGTCGAGAAGTAGTATACCTAGAAGATGGCATGCGGTCTCTAGTGAGACCTCATAACATGTGATTCTCTTTCATCTGAACTCTGCTCTCCCGATTAGCAATCTCATCAGCAATGTATATCACCACAAGCAATATCATCAACATCATCAGTAGGAGCTTATAATATTATCTCCAACATTAATTTTGTGGTGTTGGAGACATGAGATCGAGGAACAACTGCAGGTCACTTTCTTAGGGCACGCTTTCAACTTTATTAAAGTCGTCAATTGATGCTCGATCTTCATGAAAATCACATCTCTACTTCGCGGTCTTCTTTTTCTCGAGGATCCCCAATTTTGTATGCTGATTTCATCACCGATCCAAGAAAATGCAGTGGAGCCTCTGTCATCACGCTTTGACCTATGTTCTTAAAGCGCGTGCACACAATACTTTGCATCTGAACACCCACCTTCTCAAACGAGTGGTGGATATCTTTACCACTCCACTCTTTTACGGAATATCCAAAATCTAAAGGAGCCGAAGGAGATCTACTGATCGAATAACAAGCGATCTGAACTAGCTTCATCCCGAAAAATTTTAGAATAAGCAGGCACATGCTTCACACATACATCGACTACTCATCAAGAATAGTACGGTTAATTCTTTCTCGCTTACACCCGTTATGCCGAGGAGTATTAGATTCCGCGAACTCGTGTCGAATTCCAAATATTAAGCTGATACTCACGAACTTCGTATGAAGTATATTCTCACCATTATCCGATTAGAGGGCCTTTCAAAAGGCTTTCTGTTTCTCTTTCTACCATTGTGTGAAATTATTTGAAAAGCTCTTGAAACAGCGGTCCTTAGATTTTCGGAAGATAGTACCCATAGTTTTCTAGCAGCATCATCACAAAAGTAACAAAAATATTTGTTTCCACCCAAAGCTACATCACTCGAGGAGAGCGCTTTATCGGAATGTACTAGTTCTAAAATATCTTCTTTTCTTCTAAAAGAGCCACTGAAAGACACTACATGTTCTTCACCATATAAACAATGATCACATTGGGTTTAGCGACATACCATTAGCATTAGAAGAATGAATGTTTTCTTAGCTGAACCCGCAACCCTTTTCACTTTCGTACTTGGTGAGCCTCTTGTGCTGGAGCTCTGGAGAAAAGAATCTTCAAGCGCATTGACCCGTTTTACAAGCTTTCCCATTAAGTAACTGTGCCTTGGCGTGCTAACAAGCTTTTCCCCTCTCAGCAATAACCAAAGAAACCTTTTGACAATTCCATTCTTAAACCATCGGAAATTTGCCCAGATAACCTACCTGTATCAAAGCATTAAGCGAAATTAGATTAAGGCGCATATCGAGAATGTCGCCTCATCTTTCAACATCATCAAAGTGCGGTGACATCTGTTTGCAAGTGAATGTTGCGATCCTATAATCTTAGATTGATTAGTATTTCCGTCTTCATAATACCAAAATCACCACATGTGTAATTAACCAAATAAATTTATGTTTGAAGAGAAACGGTGGTAATCACATATCAACAATCCATTCAATACTAGGATCACCAGTAATAGCAGAGCACTCTTGCTCTCCACAAGAGAGTATATATCATCACCATTGAGATCACAATAGACTGTAGTGTTCTTGTCATCTTCTTTCTTCCGATTGCCACAATTTCCTTTTGCTCTCTCAACCGAAAACTCGACAATTTCTTTTAATATGACCCTCTTTGCTACCGCCAGAATAAACAACCTTTTGTCTTTTGATTTTGATCGCCCGGCTTGACTTATTGTAACCTCTTTTGCCATCTATTCTTGTTACTTTTCTCTATCTCTCATAACAAGAGTTTGTGCACAGGATCTGAACCCGATGCGGTATACACTAGAACGCTTTTTCTTCTTGTTTCTTCATCTCTGAATAACTGTCTTTACAGTGAGTCCATGGTCAACATACCTATTGAAGAAGTACTAACGATCATAACATAATCAAGTCTCAACTATCTCGGGCAAAGAACTCATAAAATCGACCAAGCTCTGCAATTCTTCTTCAGAATCCTTATCCATAGTATCTAACTGATTTATGATATTACGAAAATTGTTCCGGATGCTTTCATCGTCGCTCATGCGCCTCTTTATATTTCATGTTGACCAAGTCTACAATTAAAAGGACTTCTTAGATCAGTTTTCTTTTCAAACATAGACTACAATTTTTGACCACAATTTATGAGCATTGGTCTCTTTGTGCCACATAATGAAATACACTGTTATCTACCATTATGTCGATGGTCGATAGCTTTTCTATTACGAGGTATACCATTGCTTGTCTACGTATGTCATCTGGTTTAGCTTCATCACCCTCAATGGGTTCATGCAAATCCCTTCTGATAAAGGATATCCTCCATTCTAGGCTTCCAAGTTGCCCAATTATAATTGGTCGGTCTAATCCTAGCGACACTCAACGGTTCCTCCATTTTAATCCTTTACAACCCAAACTAAGCTACGATACCTGTTATTAGGGAAAAAACTGGATGTACAAATGTATCAGTATTTTTTCCTTTTACTGCGTGCAATTAAAATGAATGTATCAACTTCAAATGACGATATAAATATCGAATAATAAATAAAAGTGCTATAATACAGCCAGGAATTATTAACTAGCGATAAGTAAAAATACTTTAAGATAAAAGCAGAAAAAAATCGGCGAGAGCGGATAAACGATGAATACACTTATCGATCGAATAAAATATTACAATGTTTATTACTCTCTAAATTTATGCCGCCTAAATCAAGAGTGTAGAATCCGATACACGAATCAACGACTTTTTGTTAATTAACTACTGATAGCAAATCATCTAAATGATAGATGGAACCCCAAAATATAAAGCCACAAGAAAATACCTCATTTCAAATAATTAATGGTGGAATACAAGAGATGAAGTAGAAAAATGTCGCCAAAAATTTGTGTCCAAATTTTTCTTCCTTCTTTAATTTCTCCGCCATTGATTTTTAATCAAGAAACTATGAACAACCGCTACGCATTGGAATTCTGTTCTCTCTGTGCGTGTGTTTTTTTTCTCTGTCTCTCTCTCTGCCTCAAGAATCTGTGTGTCTTGTGGGTATATATATAATATATATATATATATATATATATATATGTGTTCCAATCTAAGAAAACTGTGGCAGGGTAAACCAATTCTAACGAATAAGAATTTTGACTCAAACACCAAGTTTATCCTGACTTAATTGAGCCTACTAACCCAAAACAATTTAATCTCCTTGGCTGGACCCATTTAATTCAAAATAAACAATCAATGTAATAATCAAACCCAACATCCAGGCATTGGAGATAAGCCCAATCTGTATTACTCTCTTATCCATATAGAAGGTAGGAAAAGCGAGGAGTAGGCCCAATCTCCCACAAGCCATGAGCACGATTAGCCCCCCATCAACTGTGACCAACTTGGTAGATCTGGTGGAAGAGCCGATCCAATCTGGCTATAGATTTGAGAATGTTCACTTTAGGCGGCATGTGGATTGATGTGGGGGTTTGTTTTACAGCATCCACCGTACTGCTACAACCCTGATTCTACCATTTGGGATCTAAGCAGCCGAGTTGTAAATTGCAGACTTTCAAAATCGCAAGAAATTCTAAATATAAGATGATACATTCCTACTTAATAACTATATGGCAGTGTTCAGCCCCCCTTTATCATCCCAGCTAGATAACACCCTCCATAAACTCCAGGTCCTCCCTGTAATGGCACATCCACATTCATTCTCTGGCTATCATCTATAGGGTTACTTTTGACTTAATTTCATGTGAATTGAAAATGATTTGAGCAAGTAAATATACGATGAATGATCACTGAAGTAGCACTTTCCAACTTAATCCTACTTTGAAAACGGCTTAGAGTCCACTTAAATTATCGGCTTTAATGTCATTTTGCCACGTATCAACGACTATTCTCTAAATATATAAGATAGTGCACTGAAGGTGCAATAAAACATAATTTCTAGGGGAAATTTTATAAGAAATAAAAGTTGAAACTTGAAATCAAAGAGTGTTAAAATCTGTTTAGCTCTATATTTTAGATGATTTTACACCATCAAATATAACAACTTTAAGTGGGGCAATACCACTACAAAAGAGGGAAGGGTATACTAAGGAACAAGTAAAAGAAAATAAAGGAAAGTTACTTAACTACACCAGGCATAGAGAAAATAACACAAGGCAGGCTGATAATGCAGGTACAAGAAAGCAAGAATTAGTAGACTTCTTAGCCATTCCATTGTTCTCCCTCATCAATGACTTTTGTGAATTCCAACCAGTCAATACCTGCAAAAGTAGCTTATAGGTTAGGGTGGAGGCAAATGGAAGTATCGTCGGTTAAGACACAACACGTGACATCACATTTGAAATGATGTCTTCTACATTTGGCTAACAAGAGCTTATGTGCTGAGGTTGGAAAACTTTAGAGGGTGATAGTAGATCCTCAACTCATTTATAGGGCACCAAAAGTTTGGTACAATCCCAGCTTTATACTAAATAGTTTACCATCTTTAGAAGCCAATGAAACCATTATTTCTATCAATTCTCTTCCATGCCAATCAGCCCACACATGCAGACATAGGTGTTATCTTTTCGAGCAATTCCTATAATTCCTTTCAGTATATTGAGCCATCCGGCTTGAATACACATCTTTCACCTTTTCTCATTTGTTTGTGTCTTCTGCTAACTGCGTAAGTCCACCCTGAAGTTATCTGGGTGCTTTTCCTTCATTTTCTCAAATTTCTGTCCCATTAGAACATCCACAGTTTATAACATATCAGTTTATTATTTGATTATCGGAATCATAGGGAATCAACCTAAAACAATAATTTCTTGTATCCACAACAATTGAAGTCAACGAGTATTATAATGAAATTGTTCTTTTTCTACTCCTAGCTAATCAAAAATTCTGGCATATCTGTGCCTTCTACTTGATTTTTTATTTGAAGTTCCATTCTACTGAAATTAACAAATGGGTTATAGTGTAGGTTGTATGGATGTGTGAACCCTTTAATTCACCTCTTTGTAGAGCAGGGAGCTAATAGGGAAATGCCCCAAGAAAAGCCACGCTAGGACCATTGAACTGCAAAATGTGAGATTTATATAACGCATAGCTTAATTATGCTATCTTATGATATTTATCAAAGATCCATATATGTGAATAGTGAAGAAAATTGAAAAGATAATGCCTCATGAAAGATGAACTTTCTCAAATTAGGATTTGAACAGTATCCATCAATTGTACACAAACAGAGATGTGATGTACAAACAAGAATAAATTTTCCAGCCAAATTGAAGGTCTGTCTTCAAAAGAAGAGAATTGATATTCTGCAATAAACACGCTGTACACACATTCAAGACTTCTTATGTTATAAGCACTACTTTTGCAAACAATCAAGATTGCCTTTAAACTCAGTATATTACAAGTGTGGTTGGCCAATGCTTTTTTCTTCTAGATCTCTAGTAATGGTGGCAGCCCAATCCAAGTGAAAAGGCTCCATTCATTTTGTTTTTCTTTGTGTTAAATGCACTATATTAGGGTCTAACAAGAGAATATAGATGTTAATGAAGAAGAGATATATCTACCTTGTAGTTACCAACTATCTCCTCAAGAACATTTTCCACAAAAGGAGCGGAAAGGGCAATTCCAGTTCCGTGGCAGTTGCAAAAAAAAATTCCATTTTTAACAATGCTCAATCAAATGAAAAGTTCAAACATAACCAAGAGATCCTGAAAAGTGCACAATGTTTTAGACTTATAAAAAAGAAAGCGTTTAAAGACATAATGGTATAATACCATTATAATGGTTGCATTAGGATCTTTAGGCATGAGCATCTTCTTTCCCAACAGGTCCAGTTATCTTCACATCCGCTCCAGGTTTTAGGGTCACCTGGAAACCAGACATTATCAAGTCAGGTTGTTATCAGTTAGCTCTTTATTAAATTGACAAGAAAAATCTTCATCAGAGGTGTTCAATACAAAATAGGTATTTTCGCCTTAATATACAAACTGAGAAATATGTGCATGCTTATGTTACACGCTTTTCTTTTTATTTTGTAAAGTAGAGGTCTTACACAAGAAGTTTGAGCAAACCTTCACTATTTTCCCTAGCTCGTTGGTGCAGACAAGTTTCACACACACAAAGACACCTATATGAAGTAACAAGTTGATATTAAATGTATCAAGCTAACTTAAAGAAATACAATTGAGAGTCCTTGTTTAATATTCGAGCACTGCTAAACAAGATATATATAGCATAATTTAAGATGAGACTTACAGTTTTGGAGTTCCAAAGTCGCCAAGGGCACTGCTTGCAATTGAGTACAACCTCAATTTGTGAGGCTTCCTGTTCTGTCAATACTGCATCTGAATCACCGTAAATGGATTGGCCTCTGTAGGGATCTCCTGATCAACAACGCCAATTAATTAGTTTTAATAACTGGAACTAATCACCAGTAGCAGATGAACTAATAGTTGTTCTTAAGTTACTATAGTACTCTCAATGATTTTTTATTCCCATGATGTTCCTGGGATAATTTGTAATGTGATATTCATGCTATTACTTCCCTTTAACTATAGCCGTACTTATAAAGTTGAATCCAAGGAGGCCTATCACTGCAGATTTGGAGCCAGACTAATCCCGACAGATTCAAAGACATCAAACCGCCCTCCCTTTCTATGAAGGCAGAATTTCACCAAGCGCACGCCAGTTACTCGTGATTCCAAACTATTTCATTTTTGGAATTGGCAGTGTAATAGTCAAATACAATTATTTTCTCACCTTTAATTTTCAAGCCTCTCATTTTTTTCTTTGAATCATAAATCTAGTATCAGCAACTTCTACTTTTAGTCTAATAACAGATGCACAGTGTCCCTTTATTTCTTTGAACCATCCATATTAAATAAGCACATTTTGTATTTTGTAAGGCCACCTCTACATTTTTATATATCTGTAATGGCTCTATATACTTCCTTAACAGAATGTGATAACGCAGTGGAATAGAAACAAAGAGAGGGAAGGAATACGCTATCAACTAATAACGGCCAAAGAGCCTTTGATGTATATTCATAATTGAGAATGAATCCAATCACCCCAAGTAGGATTCAAACCCATGACCAATTGATCAATCTATTCTGCTGCTGAACCACCAAGTTCAAAAATAAAATAAGGTTTCAAGTTAAGTCAATTTAGATTATTCCAATGTTCTATTACTTATTTGTTTTTGCTTAGAATGATAAGTACCTTGTGAATCTCATAAAATTTGATCGAGGATGAGCTAAAAGCAAGTTGATATAAAAAATGACGAGGGTCTTTGTCTATCTGGCTAGACAAGCTTGAGCTAATTCATGGATCTTGACTAATACTTTTCATTTCCCATCTCATAGAAAACCCTTTCCTCCACTTAGCCTCCTCTCCTCTATGGGGATTTTTAGTCAGGTCTATAGGAACTGTATGATCCTATTTGTCAAAGAACTACCTTCTTCTATCAGTAGCTTCATATGTCTTTTTCTTCCTTAGGTTAAAGTAGACTTTCAAATTGTATCCAGGTATTGGAAGACATTCCCCATTTCCATCCTTTGTGCATTTGAATTCTAATCTTCTAGGTTACGATGAGATATTTTTCCAGATATTTATAATTTACCCCTCATGTAATCTCATGTTTCAGCATATACTGGGGTGAGTGTAGGCATACAATTTTAAATCATAATTTCCCCAAGATGCATTATATACTAATCATCAATATACTGCGGTTTTTCATCTCAAGCAAGCTTTTACATGTTGAGCTTATTATTTTCATTAGAGATGACGGTTCATTGACCAAAATGAAGACAACATATTGGCAAGAATTTTAAACCATAAAGAGCTTGAGGCCCTCAGTTCTTGATTGGAAGCGACACGAAGTTGCAAACCCTTCATGGAGAGGGAGTAGAGCCTCTGTTTTTCTTGATGGTGAGTTTCTCACCAGCTAGTCGTGATGGATCTTAGGCTACACTTTGCCTTAGACTTATTATTAGAACAAAGTAAGGCAACTAAGGAGGTGGAATGGAGAAAGTGCCTAAACTTGATAAGTTTGCTTCTTCGCCATTTTCCTTTGCATCTGGCCTTGATAGTTTCAGCACTTGAGCAGTGATGATGCAATTGGCAGGCAAATGAGTCATTGTTGAGGATTCAAGCTTCGGCCTGGTAAAAGTAATTCGGTTAGCTATTATGACAGATTCCGGCATCCTTCGCATTATAGATTGGATGGGACATTCTCCAATGGTGGAATGAATGGTTACCTCTTTGTTACTTCTTCCAGCATTTTTTCATTTCTTCTTCCCCTGTCCCCTCCTTTTACCATTGCTGCTGCATAATTCGGACAATGACTAAAGATTTTCCAATGAGAAATGATTAGCCAAACTTGATTTGTTCATGGGACCAAAAAGGTGAAAGGCAAAGAGGTGTGGCTGGAGGAGTGAGACCCATTCATATGGCGCTCAAAGGAGCCAGTAAGTTTGGGGTAAGGGTAAGCTAGCAGTGAGATACTATTCGAGAGAGAGAAACAGCTTCGCGGGCCTCGACATTCACCACTATTGCTAGGTAAAGCGTGATTTATGGGGAAAACAAAGATTTTTTCAAAGAATGAGTTTGAACCGAATAAACACATCATAAATATCTAATTTGCATTTTATTGAATATAAACCACATTTGATAAATTGATTGACAACAAAAACATAATAGTTACATTAATCGTAATTCAACCAAGGATCTCCACGTATCCAATAAATAATTGTCAAAAATTTCGCGAATATATGTTCGGAAATGGATTCTTAATTGACTTACAAATTCTAAGAGAGTTATAGATCCATAATGGAGGTCGCAGCTAGCCTGAGCAGAGAGAGTCAACTAACAAAAAGAATCAAGCTCAAGACATGAGACTATAGTCGGGAGAAGAAATCATTATGTTTTTAATGAGGGGAAAGAAAATTATTGCTTTGATACCACAATATAAATCAAACGAGAGAATGTGCGTAATCGTTACAAACTTTTCTCAATCAACTACACTTAAACAACATTTTGTACTCACCACTCAACAAGAATGTTAAACATATTGTTGCAATAAGAAATTACTTGGGCGGATGTAATTAACAAGAATACTTTTGGTATTTATCGCCATTTCGCCAACAAGTTTATAAAGCCCATCCGAATTCTTGATCCAATGAAGCCCACCCATCATCACTTAAATGCAGAAATTCAATTTAATTAACACTCTCGATGATAAGTGGCAACCGCCAGATGTTCATGCGATGGAAAACGGATGGCTCGATTGATCTTTCTCGGTGGCTTCAAGATTAAAAGAAATTGATGGAACGCTTTTTAGTGCACGCAATACATTTTCGAACTCGACCTCTCGTTTATCTTCATCCTAACCTTCTTCTTCGTTTTTCTTTTCGATGTAAACCCTCGTTTAAAGATATTCTGAGGAATAAGAAACAAAGAAGGATAGGTGTTTAGGGATTGTTGGCGTATTTCGGTGCGATTTCATATTAGAGAGAGAGCGGGTTATTTTATGAAAGTTCTTTTGAGTATTATGTGCGAAACGCTGATTCTTTCGCCGATGTTTTAAGTGCTTGTGCTTATGGTTTGAGCTGCTTATCTTCAAGGTGATGCTCAACTAGTGATTAGGTCTATTAACTGACCGAACATCCTGCCCTTTTAGTAAGCAAAACAAACTTTGTATTTTTACCGCTGCTTACTTCTTTGATTTGTCTTTGGTGTCGATTGACCAAAATGGACCAACAATGGTATCGTATGTGAATCTCTAACCTTTCGATATAAACCTTTAAGATCCGTCAGAGATCTAAAAGCTGCTCTCGGTGAAAATCGAAAATCTTTGATTTTCTTGGTAAAAATCTTAAGCCAGTTGCTCCTCTCTCGCTCGATCCTTAGTATCCTCACAAATCACTTGGTGAAAATCTATCTGGAAAGTAAATATTCTCCTCTCCAAAGGTTTCTCGTTATTCTTTTCTCGCTTTCCTCATTTATTTTGAGAAACTCCGTAACATCTATATATTTCTTTTTTCTTTAGATCGAAGTATTTTGTTGAAAGTTCACAAATACGTAAACCACCATAATATCCTTTTGTCTAAGATCTCCTACTTAGAATTTTAGAATCAAGGTCATTCTAATAAAGCTTAGTGTTCTTTTGTTGAACTATCAAAGTTACTTTAGTTAACATTACATTATTAATCTAAATGAAATTGCGGTATATCTTAGTTTGCATAGATAAAGTCTTCTTTGCATGTTTGATGTTCTCGATTTGTTAAAACCTTTTTCTTAAAAGTGTTAGCATAGGGAATATAGGAATATTGTTTTTGACACAAGTTCTTTTCTCAAAATATCCGTTTTAAAAGTCATTGCTTAAGATGTTCCAAATAAGTTCGAGGTAGAAGTTCGTCTGGCAATGAAGACTGGGCCTCGGCGCCTTTAAATGAAAGTTGTATTGTTACAAAGAAGTGGCAGCAGGTTCTCATGAGTAGTTCGGCCTGAGTGATCTCGATGATATCAAGAAATGTGAGATTGATTTAGATAGCATGGAGTTCCATCTTTCTCCATCTATCTGAGAATGTCCTTAGACAAGTAGGTGATACAAGTCGCTCTTCTTCGACAAAACTTCAGACCTTTATATATATCTAGAACCCTTTCAAATAAGTGCTATCTTTTAAAACAATATTATAGGCTTAAGTTAAACCAGACTCAGTCTAGATGTTAATGTTGACAGATTGCAAGTAAGATTGTAAAAGACTTAGCTAATTATAAGTGGAAAACTTGTCCAAGAGTAGAAAGTTGTCATTCCTCTTTAAATTCTTTTGTTGAGAAGTATAAAGACATCAAAATGTCTTAGAATATGAGAGAGAAAACCTTATTGTTCATATTAACCTCAATTGCCTAAGAAATAAGGAATTAGAATTTATAATGACTCATAAAGAGTGTGTGAATGGGAGAGAGTCTAATGGCAAAGTGCAAAACCGCTTAGACTTAATAACAAAGAAGAAGATCACCACAATAATAAGAAGTGGCTATTCTGAAAAAGGCAAGACTTAGATCAAGCGCAAGTCTCATGCAAAAAGACCTATTTATGTAAAGAATAGTCAGAGTTGAAAGAATAGAGAAAATGAAGTTGAGGAAACCGAGCGGCCTCATAATAAAGTCACAGCTTTTTTATTTGGTCGTGCCTTTGTGTCCTCTTTATCCAATCGCCTGTGGATCTTTTTACTCGTTGTTCTTTTCATGGCTGTATCCAGCTTAAAAACCAGTTCTCCGAAGTTCCTGAAGAAATGGAGGCGTAATCATGGAAAATGATGTTTGTTGTAAGATAAAAAAGAATTGGTAAAATTATTTTAAACCTGAAAACAACAATCTCCTAATTTTGAAAAAACGGCTATGCGCTCGATCAACCTTCAAATAAACTCTGATTTCTAAAAGAATATTGATGATCAAGATTATAACATTGTTATATCAAAAGGAAGAACAAAAGTTTTAAAAGAAATTTTGAAATAATTAATACCCCAAAGAAAATAGTCTTTATATCATTACAGCTAAACTGTCAGGGAATACTACTTACCCATTACACATCATGAATGACAAGTCCGATTTACGGCACAAAAGACTTGGTCATATTAGTGGATAAAGGCCTCTAAATCTTTAAACTCATGGAGTATTTGCAAAAGACAAATTGAAAAAACTATCTCAAGTGAACAATGTAATCGTAAACAAAACAGGGACACTTTTAAAATCGAACACACAAGTCAACTTCAATACTGAATACTTGATATGCTAATTGGGATCATTTCAGCTTAATACTTTTCACCGATTCAAGTTCTATTTTCCGATTGTTGATGATTTATCAAGAAAGGTGTGCGGACTTTTTCTTCTAAATCCAAGTCCTCAGATTTTCCAAGTCTTTAAAGATTGGAAAACTTTAATAGAAACCAAACTAATAAGAAAATAAAAGTTTTAAGAACTGATAGAACGGTTCGAGTTCGTAATTTCGAGTTTGACTCTCTTCCTCAAAGTTTTAGAATTCTTGACATAGAACAACCACCCATACTCCTCAACAAAATGAAATTGCCGAAGATTTAATAGAACCATCCTAAACAGTTAGATGCATGCTTCATGCTAGCTCCGTCTTCCAAAATTATTTGGGGAGAGTCAGAATGACAAATTTCTTATTTATTATAAATTTGTGTCCCCAGCGCTTGGATAATAAAACCCAAGATCCGTTCCTGAAAGGTCATAAACTGATTATTCTTTCCTTAAAATCTTGGACGTGTTTATATGCACATCAAGATGGTGGAAAATTTGAACCAAAGGCCTTAAAATGTGTTTTCTTTCAAGGCTTGGATTGAACAAAAGGTTATAAATTGCTGGTAAGAGAATTGAGGTTTTAAAGTCATAGTAAGTAGAAAGTGTTCTCAACGGAGCAATAATGCCTGTCCTCGAAATGCTAAATCCAGTAAATGAAGTTGATACCCCCTCTGCTCAACAAGTTTCTTAACTCCTCCTCGATTGAAAGTGGAGCTGAAAATGAAGATCATATCGACAATCTTGTTGAAGTGGAAACAGATGACATTATAGATGATCATCAAGTCGTTGAAGAAAAATGCTTTCGACCTAACTGATTATCAACTTGCTAGAGATAGGTGAACGATCAATATTAGACGCCTCCCAAAAGCGTTAGCAATGACATTGATTTTCACTTTAATTCTCCTCACAATCTTCCATAGTAAAGAGCTCGCATTTATGTCGAGGGCATGAATCTCAGGTGACCTCAAACATCAAGCCAAAGAATGAAAGATGAAATGCAATCCTTAGAAAGAAATTCAACTCGATCTTAGTAAGCAGGCCAAGCCTTTTCAAAAGATAGTTGACTATAAATGGCTTTTTCGTTAAGAGGATTCCATGATTTGATGATGTCCTAAAGATAAAGCTAGATTAGTAGTAAAAAGGTTTTACCCAAAGGGAATGTATTGATTATAATGAGATTTTTCCTTTAGTCAAATACACTTCAATTAGATCTTTCTTGCCGCGTTCGGCCTTATCCGGGAATTAGCCACCTGATGTAAAAACGCTTTTTACATGGAGAATTAGAAGAAACCATCTATATGTCTCAACCTCGCGGTTTGAGAAACTGATTATGGTGATTTGTCGGTTCTTAAGAAGTCTTTATATGGTTTAAAATGTTCTCAGGCAACGGTATAAAAGCTCGATTCAGATATTCAAAGTATGTGTTTTATTAAAAATAGTTATGATCCCCTGCTTTTTATTATCGAGGTAATGGTGTTTCGATTCCATTTATTTGCTTTTATATGTTGATGATATGTTTTAGTCGGTTTTCGACAGAAAGATCTCAAATCTGTAAATAGAAATTGAGTAATAAATTTGAAATGAAGAATCTAGTCCTACTAGAAAAGTCTTAAGATGGAAATCAATAGGAATAGAAACTTAAATACTTTGTTTCGAATCAATGTTCTTATATTTCTAAACTTTGAAAATTTCAAAAGGATTGGAAGCTTAAGTTTCGCTTACCTTACCTTTATCTAATCATTTCAAACTCTCCACCGATCAATCACCTAATTTAAAGAAGAATTAAAAGAATGGAAAAGATCCCTTATGCAAATGTTGTAAGATCTATCACGTACTTAATAGTTTGTACAAGACCAAATTGCCTCATGTCAAGTTGTTTTGCCTGCATTTTACGAGTAATCCAAAGTGAAGTCAATGGAAGCAAATGAAAAGGTTATTTAGACGCTTAAAAGAAAATGCTAGTTTAAGTTTAGAATTTTAAACAAGGAAAGGAGGGAATTCTCTTCGCGTGTTTTTTTGACTCTGATTTTGTTAGAGACAAGGATAATGTAAAATCTACTTCAACTTTCGTTTTCACAATAAATGATAGATGATAAGTTGGAAATCCCAACTTTAAATTGTAACTCTTTCTTCAATGTGTCAATACACCGCTGCCCAACAGATGCAATCAAAGAAGGTATTTGGTTAAAAAAAACTTACTTAGTTAATTAGACTTATTAATAATCATGTTGTTCTTTACCTCGGTCAACAAAGTACAATTCACCTAAGTAAAAATCCCACTGAAGAAAGAACAAAGCACATCGAGTAAAATTTCATTTCATTGTAGACGCTATCAGAGAAGGATAATCAAGTTGAATAAGATATCAACATTAGTTAATCCCGGCTAACATGGAACAAAAGTTTTTACCTTTAAATAAATTCAAAAATTGTTTACCCTTTGTTAAATATAGATTGCGGCTAAACCACTTTTTCTTACGTACAAAGAGCAAATGAAACTCCGGTTGGAAGCCCTCAAGCACTGATATAGGACCAAAAGATAATCAGCGTGGAGATTGTTATATTTACCGCCATTTCGGCCCAATGTTTATAAAGCCCATCTAAATTTCTGATCCAATGAAACCACCGATCATTGCTTAAATCAGTGTTCATCGAATTAACACTTTGATGATAAGTGTTAATCCGCCGATGTCACTGATGGAAAAACGGATGGCTCTGATTGCGGCTTTATGAAGATTAAAAGAAATTCGATGAATGCTTTTAGTGTACGCACACATTTTCGGAACCCAACTCTCTCGCCTATCATTATCTCAACTCTCTTCTTTCTTCTTCGTTTTTTTTCGTCTGAAACCTTAGGTTACGATATTTGAGTGAATAAGAAACAAGGAAGGATTGCGCTTTAGTGATTCAAAGTAATGTGAATTCTGGAGTTACAAATTTGATTTTTTCAGTGTATTTTATTAGAGGAGAGATGGGTTATTTTGCAGGTTCCTATGTATGGTGTAAAATGTCGATTCTTTTGTCGCTGCTTTTTAAAGCTTGCTTAGTGCTTGAGCGCTATCCTTGGGTGGATGCTCGCTTAGGTCATTAATCATTGAACATCCGAGCTCCTTTTAGGGCAAACAAATTCGTGTTTTTACCTGCTGCCACTTTTCTCTGATTTGTCTTTGGTGCCGGTTGGGATCAAAAGGGACCAACAAATACTAAACTAACAAGAATGTTAAACAGATTGTTACAATAAGAAATATACAACAGTAAGAAGGTTTATTGTTAACACTTCCACGCATAAAAACGCCTCCCTACATCTCACCACTCACATACAGGATACCTGTCTACTAAACAGTTGTCATTAGTATATTTCGGGTTTATGGGTTGAATTTTCATTCCAAGTTGGACAATTTGGGATGTTTAGTCAGCCAAAAAGGTCTCCATTGGCAGGGGACATGAAGTTAACTATTTTAGGCTGTTTGTCAATTAGATCAATAAACTAAAAAGTAATTATAGTAAAAAAACTGAAGATTTTGATGGGTTACCCTCAGTGCTGAAGACCATATGCCAGGTTTCTCCCTGGGCATCATCTCCGGTGATCTTTGTATTGAGAAGGCACTGCACAATACATGGGTTCCTTAGGCCTGAATTTGTTGACCATTACACCTTCATCCTGTTTCTTCTTCGAACCCTTCTCGGCCTTGGCAGGAGCCTCCTGTCGTGACCTGGGCCTGATGGATACTGCCTTCGCACCAGAAGAAACATTTCTGTGATAACAATGATTACCCGCACAATACAAACCAAATCCCATATTAGGATCTCAAACAAAATTGTGGCAAAAACCTATAAAATGAGAGCAGTTGGTGAATGCCTCCAATATAACCTCACAGTCTTTGGTAATATCTCAAAGAATTGAACAATGAACGAAGGTCCATTATTTGCTAATGATTGATTCTTCAGTCCGTCTAGTGAAGTCCAATCAACTTAAGAGTCCCTCATTTCACTCAGATCATGTCCAATGCTTTCCTGAATCCACCAGCGTTCTATCTAGAAGTTGTCAATTCTATGACCAACATATCAAAATCCCATATTGTGAACTCCAAACAAAATGAGAAAAGTTATTGGTACCTTGTTGAATTTAACTCTTTCAGGTGAAACAATGGAGGTTGTTCTGTTGGAAGGTAAGTAGAATTGAGGAATGAAGAGAGACTGGTGGCATCTTTACTGCAGCAGCTATAGCTGTATGCTGAGAAAGAAAAAGATTAAAGTAAAAAAAAAAAAAAAAAGGTGGGCGAGTAAAAGAGAAAACGGTGAAGGGAGGAAGAGTGAATGCTGCCATTTTTGTTCTAGAAAGTGGTTTATGAACTGGGTGGAGGAGACAGGCAATAATGCCAGTGGTACTCTGTTAGGGATAAGCAAATTTACTATATGGAAGAATGGAAAACCCAGATTTCTTTTTTCTTTTCTATTTTTTTTTTAAAATCATTTTAAGGAGGTTATTTTCAAATGATTTTAAACGAATCTTAGTCTCAAAAGCAAACACTATGTGTAAGTTTTCCAATTGACTAATCAACTTTACAAAAAAATAAAGAATTGAGATTAAAGTTCGATAAAATCTAAAAAGAAGATCTACCAATAATTCCTGCTGAATTCCAAATAACTCGCTTATTCTAAAGTCACACATCCTCTCAACTGGTCTCCTCCAATGTAAATTCTATAATTGACTCATTAACAACAAATACTTAACCGCCCCTCCAATGTCAATTTTATACAACACCATTACAATAATAAATACTTTCACTATTGTATCTCCTTGTGACACTCAATCGCGTAACTCACTTTATGGTAATTGTAAATTTAACGCATACCACTTATCATTTCAAACAAGAAAATTATCAAGACTCAAATTATAAATTATATAAGAAACATATATATTTATACTTGTACGTCCAAACCTACTAATCATGCTGACGTCACCACGCTGGAAAGATTATAAATAACGTATATAAGATCCCAAGCAAGATCTCCTAATGCTTATAATATCACACATTAAACGCCTTTAGCATTTTCTGGATAAAGTTCATTCAAAACGCGATGCCAAGACAATTAATGCTTAGGAATACAGAAAGATAACGTTTAATTCTGTATGATTGCGTTTTGATAACATCCATCATTAATTTAACAATCTCTATACAATCAATACATTTATATTTTGCTTCCTTTTTTCTAAAAATTATTATTAATTTATTGCACGGTAACAAATTTAACATTCAGTTGTGATTTTAAATTTTTCGACATAACGCCAACGATGATTACTACATACATATATATATATATATATATATATATATATGTGACATCGTCACATCTTAGACATTCTAAAGTTTCCATACATATATTCCTATTGTCTTAGCAATTTAAGGTCGCCAGCATGGGAAGTGGACAACTATTCATTGGGGCTTAAATGAACCAACATTAAGAGGAGAAGATTGACAATAAATCATATGTAATTTTTTGGTAATAATTTCTGGGACATATAATTCATTTACCATTTAATATATGCATATTAAATCCAAATTTGAGCTGAATAGAGAGCGTCATGGGCCTTCCTTTCGATAATCTCTATGTAGTTTTCTTTCAATAACAATAGTTCGGATCAATAACACTTGAAAGATTTTAAGAAGCGTTTAAATTCCACATATCATATCTTGCGTAACAGTTTAATTATCGAGGCTATCATATTACCATTATCTTAATCGGATAAATTATTTTACTCCAAATCGAAAGAATGATGACAATAGCCACTGCTTTAACAATCTATCAAAATTCAATAATTACTTGTAGAATATCATTACAGATGGAAATAATTATAAACAGATTATTCTTAAATCGTTTTCGCGCATTCGACGTCATTATGCAATACATTATATGAAATTAATTGATGAATTTCATGCAAGCACCAACATGCGAATAAGATACCAAAATAGGAGTTTTGCAGACTTAGAAGTATCAAGCATGACAACACATGGACTCAAATGACCAAGTATGGTAGGTAGATAGGTGAAAGCTCTACTGGATACTTTATAACACTCACAAAATAAGGAAGGCAGTAGCAGAAGAAACAAAAGATAATGAACCAACTCTTTTCTTTCTTGGGACCCGAAGAGCTGCTTAAAGAAGAAAAAGTGATATGCAAAATGAAATTTCTATCAAGAAGTGAGAATTGTTCAGTTTATGATGCGGCTTGTGACTTTTATAAATGCATGTGAGTTGAATTTACAAATGTTACTAAATGTTAGCATTTAAATAAGAAGATTACTATTTGCATCTGCCTGAAAATTTAAAGGCATTAACTATATGTTATATATAATTGCCATATCACTGAGAATAAATATCAAAGAGCTATTTTGTTCTGACAAAACTAACTAATTTACCTTGTTATTAACAACATTAATTGGAACTTCTAGATCCTCCTGATTGATAGGGAGCCTAACTTTCCTTCATTCTGGGCTGCAATTCTTCCACATTTTCATCTTTTGACCAACGAGGCTTGCTTTGACGCTCCATTCGAGCACAGTTAGCAATTCCTGGCTTGAGCAGCTCTTCGCATATTCAAGTGGCATTCAGAGCAACAAAATATATGGTGGATCACGCCAACAACCTTGAACTCGCTCTCAGCTAGACTAACTGAACTAGGGTAGCTTTTGGCCTCCAGCACTTATAAATCGACTTAGAGGATCCCAGGGTGCAGATAGTTATCTGTGCAAGCAAATCTTTGTGGGAGCCTGTAATGCAAGCTTCTAAAATCCTCAGGTTCTTAACCATCGTCCAGCAACTTATTTGATCAGTTGATAACTTTTGTAACTGTTGCCCTGAAAGTCCTAAGCCAAATTCCTATTGAAGCTTTAAGATACGGAAATAAGTAGTTCCAAATCATCTTTTCAACAGATTCTGTGCATCTGATCAATAACAGCTTGCAGGTATATGAATTGGGGCTTAAACGCTGATCTTCCTGAATTAGCATCTTCCTGCTACTGCTGTGATCTCTATCAATGCCATAGCAGCACTGTATTGAACTTCTTTCTCACCTCTCTCCAGCAGGGGACATGCAGTGCACAAGGCCAAGGCTCTTGATTCAGTTAGGTTGCAAAGAGCGAATTCCCTAAGCGTAAAAGCAAGTGGGCTCTTGCAGCCATTGCCTCATATAGGTCTTGGCTGCAGGGGTCCTCCACCTCCTGAGCTTTACATTGCCTGTGAGAGCGTCAGCACTCGCTGATGGTTGCTAACAGGAACCTTAGTATCGCTCCCCATTGTTGCTATTGCTTTTCTAACATTATCCTCGATTGACCCATTGATTTGACTTTTTGGACCTTCAACGCTAAGCGCCATTGGTGGCCAACATAGTGCATCCGATTATGAGACTGCTGGTCTTCAAAATGGATGCGGTATTCGACTCTATCTTCGCCCAAATGTCTCTTATTTGCACCACAATATTAGCATTGGTACTGTTACTTGCCAACACAACAGCCTGATGCATTAGTTAAGCTTTACAACAGAATATTTGCTATGCTCCCTGCACAGTCTGGAAAGGAGATGCCCAACGAGCAATCGGATTATGTTATGTTGCACAAACAGATTCGGGTTTGGGGTACTAGCAACAAGCCCATACCGCCCACACCACGACTGCTTGCACTCATTGATCCTTCGAGGATTTTCGCAAACACCGAGCACGTCCCGGCATGAATCAGATGTTCAACGCTTTGTCCGTCCAGTAGCTTCTCCAATTGCCGTCGGCATTCTCTCGACCTCCAATTCTACCTTCCTTCACCAACTTCAACAGAGGACCCAATTCTGCCTTCTCTCAATAATCAACTTCCTGCACCGATCGTTGTCCTGAGCCAGATACACAAGGCGAGGTTGCTGTATCGATCGGATCTTCCAACGACCCAGTATACAAAATCGCGATCTGCTCCCAAATAAGACACAAAATGGGCTCGTTGGTGGCGATCGGAGGGAGCCCAAGGTACCCATCATCGCGGTCCCCGGCAGAAGCCGAAACGCGCAGAAGCCACGACACGTCTCCGATAGAATTCTCCAGTTGGGAAGACATCTTGCGAAACGCCGCCGCCGGGATGATGGTGAAAACGCGCTTCACAAGGCCGTGGCCTCTGCACTTCAGGACAAGGGCCAACGCCTTGTCTAAAACCTGTTCAGTATCGTCAAGAATGCGGCGCGTGGGGCGTTCGTAGAGGTCGTTGCTAGCGCGTGCAGCCTGACGTAGCAGCCCGGCTAGCTTGTCAGTCTTGGACTTGAGTTCGGCGCATTCTTGTTTGAATGAAGCAGCCTCATCTGCCGCCTTTATCACCTGGTCTGCTAACTGGATCGGTTTTGCCAAGATCTGCTTCACCAAGTCCGCCATTAATAACAGCAGAGCACCGCAACTGAAAGAAACCCTCAAATATCAAGAACGGAGGCACAAGTTGACTCAATTTGGGAGATGGGTTTTGCAGAAGATGGAGGAATTAGGTGAATTTAAGGTGCTTTTGAGGATAATTTATTTCTTGTTTACGCTGAAGAAGTGTTTGTTCTTCAGCCAATGGGGATTGATGGAAGAGTGGGGTGACCGAGTCGGAGAAGTTGGACAGGGTCAAAACACAAATTGTTCTTCTTTTTCTACTAACTATTTTTACGTCAAATTAAGAGCTTTTAAAATAAATAATAACTAATTGTAAGTCAAATTTAAAACAATTTCTTTGACAAAATTATGCTAAGTTGATGTGGTAAAAAACAGAATGTTTATTAATTCAACAATTTATTTGATTTTATTTCTATTTTTAAAACATTGGATTATCTCTCTTTTTGTCTATTTTATTTATTTTTATTTTTATTTTTATTTTAAGATAGATAAAAGACAAATAGGCTAGAATGTATAAAATGCAATGCCATTCATAAATGTACTGAAAATGCTTTAATTTATCACATAATCGTACATTTACTCGAAAAGAAAATTAGTCATTATATCATTGGTTGAATCGTTTGTGGTATTAAATTGTAAAATTTATAGAAATCCTATACAAATATGTTGCAATAAATTATTTATATAAAATTAGAAAAACTTAATATTTAATTTTATTTATAATGAACTACTATTCCACAAAAGCTTGGGGTAGTAATTGTTTGGAAGAAAACTTGTTAAACATTTAACGAAACAAAATTGCAGTGAATAATTTACGGTAGCTTAAGCAGTAAATTAAACAGAAAAATGAAATCAACTTCTTGGAGCCGAGGCTTGTGCTCAACACAATGTCCTTAAAGTAATATCCACCCTCTCACCGAAGTAACTCGAGCGCTTGCTTCCTAGTATACAACGTGAATCGCAATCGATGCAATGAAAATGTGCGAATCGTGAATCACTAAGCCTTGGAAGAAGACACGAATTCGAATGCATAGAGATTTCAGAGTAGTTTTTTTTTTTGTTCTTTGGGATGAAGAATTGTTGTTGTATATGTAGGCAAGGATGAGCCTTTTGCATTTAGTACAAGATTTGAATTCATTTTAAATGAAAAACGAAACAAAATTTCAAACGGGCTTGCACTTTGTGGCCAATTTTTGTTCATTCGTCCGACATTCGATGCTGCAAGTCGACCGCACACAAATTCAAGGCTCGAGGCCAAGTCGGTCCAAAATTTGCACCCTTCTTGCGGGCGTAGGCCATAAAGGAGTTTCTATACAACAAATGGTCTACCTTACAAATGTTAACCATATATAAATTGGTCCACAAACTCATTTTTATCCTATGGGACAACTATTTAAGTTTTCACACATTTCTATATTTTATCCATTTTTCAATGTGGGATGGAACTAGTATTTATAGTCCATAAATTCCACTTTTCCATTTCTAACCAATGTGGGATTGCAATCCTTTTAAGACTCTTCTCCCAATTCCAATTCTCATCCAATTGAGATTCAATTTCACATTTATTAGTGAAAATTCTATTTACCACTCATATATTTTCCAACCGTAATCAAGATAAATCATAATGAAATTGGCCAGTTTTCCATTTTAAGGTCCAAGATCGATTGAAATTTAATTTTGATCGAACACAATCGGAATTGGATTCAATTTGGTCCAATCAATTCTGGTCTAAAATAATAGAGAATAATGCTCCATTTTAGTTACTAATTTTACATATTTGTTTCAAATACATCACCATCTTTGACTTCAATTAGTAAAATTAATGGTCTGAATGCTAGAGGTCATCTAATTTTTCGAAGGTTTGTTTTGGTCACTAATTTTATTTTGTTTCAATTTAGTTACTAATTTTACATATTTCTTTCAATTACATCACCAACTTAGTAAAATTAATGTATCTGAATGTTAGATGTGACACGTCTCACAATTTTATTATTCAATTGCCAGACTTACATGACACATAAGAATTATGTTTGGAAAGTAAGAGTGGCAATTGAGCCGAACCGCCCGTGGGCCGTTGGCTATGCCCATTATGGACTCGAGCTAGGCACCAAAAACAAAAGATGTGAGTTAACTCAACTTAGTCATTTGATTTTACGAACCAGTTTGTGGCTCGTGGGCCACAACGATCACTTTTGTTAAATGTTTTGTCAAAATAATATTTATAGGATAATTAGTCTCTGTTTAATGGATTTTATGAATAGTTTCTTAAGAAATTTTGATAAAGAATGATGAAATATTTAATTAAAAATTATAAATTCTAGTAAATATATAATTAAAAAATTAAAATAAACTCTACAAACAATCACTTAATATATTGAATTAATGAAAATGGGTGACATCTTAACAACCAGCCTACATTGGGCCACGTAGTTTTAGAATTGGACGTAACAGTTGGGTAGCAACCTCGTTGATTGGCTTTTGTTTCGGTATACCTGCTCAATTCATCCCATGCCAGCTCATAATAATATTGTGCCAACTACAATATTTCAATCATTTCATTCTTTTCTATAAATAGGGTAATTTACGCTTTTGTCTCCAATCTTTGCAGTTCATTACTAATCTACCCTTAATTAATTTTTATACCACTAGACATCCCAACTTTTCATTTAATTGCAAATTACGCTACATTGATGATTTTGACAATTTGTCCTCCTCTTTAAATAAACAAAATAGAAAAAGCTAAAATAACAAGAAATAAAAGAAAATTGCAAATGAATTCCATAACTTTTAAAATGTATAAAGTAGTGCAATACTCAAGCTTCACACGGCTAACTTGGCCAATATAATTCATACATTACATGTCATTCATATGTTATTTTCGTTGCATCGTCATGCCATGACTCATTCTTACTTATCACAAGTATGACAAGTAGATTGTTCTATATTCTTGTATGGTGTTTGTTGTCAATCTTTTCCTAATCTATGTGGTGATTTTGTATTGGAACATGGAAGAATATGTGGTGATTAAGGTATTGGGTATTGATATTATAAGTATCACATACTTATTGTATTAGTGTTGACGGGTTGGAAATGCCACAAGCATAATTGGTAATTTTACACGCTTCTAACTCGGTTTGATCAATTTGGCTCGAAACCCTAGGTGGATAATCAACATATCTTGAAGATATTTTATTATATGATTTATTTTGAGGCTATAGGATAAAGATAATAGGATTTTTGATAATCAAAATGCAATTTCTTGATGAACGATAATCAAGTATAGTTGGGTGCAATCGGGTAAGAAAGTTAAACAAGCGGATCAAAACTATTGTTGGGAATTAAAATAGGATCTAATTGAAATTAATATAGGTTGTAATTGAGTCAAAATAGGATGTGAATTCTGAATTGGAGCTTACAAAGGCTGAGTAA
>JALRMA010000146.1:0-25579 GCA_023638005.1 Forsythia suspensa
TTTCAATTTGATTTCATTGTGTATTAACTATCAAAACATATTTATGAATCTATAATAACTAATTTTGATTGACAAAACATATTTGGAACCAACATATTGGATGTTTAATGTCAATTTGCAATCTTTTTTTGACTAAATTGTACAACATTCAATCGTAAAACCCCTCTCGAATATCCAAATATATATTTAGTTCGATTTCTAATCTTTTATACATCTTAGTACACATACAAAGCCAAATGTACTAGTTTGAAATCACAAAATACCTTTTGAACAACCATTCATGTTGTTCAATATCGAACAATTTTGGTTAAAATTAAAGGAAATTCACGAGTATAACCTAACGTTGGATGTTCTAAAATATTTTCAATTTGATTTCAATGTGTATTAACCATCAAAACATATTTATGGCACTATATTAACTAAATTTTAGTAACAAAAAACATTTTTGAACCAACATATTTGATGTTTAATCTCGATTTGTAATCTTTTTGGCAATCATAAAACCCACTCTAGAATATCGAAATGTATTTTTAGTCCGATTTCAAATTTTATACATCTTAGTACACATACAAAGCCGAATGTGCTAATTTGAAATCATAAAAACACCTTTTGAACAACCATTCATGTTGTTCAATGTCGAACAATTTTGGTCAAAATTAAAAGAAATTTACGAGTATAACCTAACGTTGGATGTTCTAAAAGTAATTTCAATTTGATTTCAATGTGTATTAACCATCAAAACATATTTATGATACTATATTAACTAATTTTGAGTCACAAAAACTTATTTTGAACCAACATATTGGATGTTTAATCTCAAATTGCAGTCATTTTTTGTAGAAATTGTACTACATTCAACCGTAAAACTCACTGTAAAATATTCAAAATGTATATTTAGTTCAATTACCAAACTTTTATGCATCGTAGTACCCATACGACGCCAAATGTACTAGTTTGAAATCACAAAAAAAACTTTTTCAACAACCATTCATGTTGTTCGATGTCGAATAATTTTGGTCAATATTAAAGAAAATTCATTTAGTATAACCTACCGTTGATTTTGCTAAACGTATTTCCAATTTGATTTCATTGTGTATTAACTATCAAAACATATTTATGAATTTATAATAACTAATTTTGATTGACAAAAACATATTTGGAACCAACATATTGGATGTTTAATATCAATTTGCAATCTTTTTTGACTAAATTGTACAACATTCAATCGTAAAACCCACTCGAATATCTAAAATATATATTTAGTTCGATTTCTAATCTTTTATACATCTTAGTACACATACAAAGCCAAATGTACTAGTTTGAAATCACAAAATACCTTTTGAACAACCATTCATGTTGTTCAATATCGAACAATTTTGATCAAAATTAAAGGAAATTAACTTAGTATAATCTAACGTTGGATGTTCTAAAAGTATTTTCAATTTGATTTCAATGTGTATTAACCATCAAAACATATTTATGATACTATATTAACTAATTTTGAGTCACAAAAACTTATTTTGAACCATCATATTGGATGTTTAATCTCAAATTGCAGCCATTTTTGTAGAAATTGTACTACATTCAACCGTAAAACTCACTGTAAAATATTCGAAATGTATATTTAGTTCAATTACCAAACTTTTATGCATCGTAGTACCCATATGAAGCCAAATGTACTAGTTTGAAATCAAAAAAACCTTTTCAACAACCATTCATGTTGTTCGATGTCGAATAATTTTGGTCAATATTAAAGAAAATTCACGAGTATAACCTACCGTTGGATGTTCTAAACGATTTTCAATTTGATTTCATTGTGTATTAACTATCAAAACATATTTATGAATCTATATTAACTAATTTTGATTGACAAAACATATTTGGAACCAACATATTGGATGTTTAATATCAATTTGCAATCTTTTTGACTAAATTGTACAACATTCAATCGTAAAACCCACTCTCGAATATCTGAAATATATATTCAGTTCGATTTCTAATCTTTTATACATCTTAGTACACATACAAAGCCAAATGTACTAGTTTGAAATCACAAAAATACCTTTTGAACAACCATTCATGTTGTTCAATATCGAACAATTTTGGTTAAAAATAAAGGAAATTCACGAGTATAACCTAACATTGGATGTTCTAAAAATATTTTCAATTTGATTTCAATGTGTATTAACCATCAAAACATATTTATGGCACTATATTAACTAAATTTTAGTAACAAAAACATTTTTTGAACCAACATATTTGATGTTTAATCTCGATTTGTAATCTTTTTTGGCAATCATAAAACCCACTCTAGAATATCCAAAATGTATTTTTAGTCCGATTTCTAAATTTTTATACATCTTAGTACACAAACAAAGTCGAATGTGCTAGTTTGAAATCATAAAAACGCCTTTTGAACAACCATTCATATTGTTCAATGTCGAACAATTTTGATCAAAATTAAGGAAAAATCACAAGTATAACCTAACGTTGGATGTTCTAAAATTATTTTCAATTTGATTTCAATGTGTATTAACCATCAAAACATATTTATGATACTATATTAACTAACTTTGAGTCACAAAAACTTATTTTGAACCAACATATTGGATGTTTAATCTCAAATTGCAGTCATTTTTGTAGAAATTGTACTACATTCAACCGTAAAACTCACTGTAAAATATTCGAAATGTATATTTAGTTCAATTACCAAACTTTTATACATCGTAGTACCCATACGAAACCAAATGTACTAGTTTGAAATCACAAAAAAAACCTTTTCAAAAACTATTCATGTTGTTCGATGTCGAACAATTTTGGTCAAAATTAAAGAAAATTCACGAGTATAACCTACCGTTGTTTTGCTAAACGTATTTCCAATTTGATTTCATTGTGTATTAACTATCAATACATATTTATGAATCTATAATAACTAATTTTTATTGACAAAAACATATTTGGAACCAACATATTGGATGTTTAGTGTCAATTTGCAATCTTTTTTGACTAAATTGTACAACATTCAATCGTAAAACCCACTCTCGAATATCTGAAATATATATTCAGTTCGATTTCTAATCTTTTATACATCTTAGTACACATACAAAGCCAAATGTACTAGTTTGAAATCACAAAAAATACCTTTTGAACAACCATTCATGTTGTTCAATATCGAACAATTTTGATCAAAATTAAAGAAATTCACGAGTATAACCTAACGTTGGATGTTCTAAAAATATTTTCAATTTGATTTCAATGTGTATTAACCATCAAAACATATTTATGGCACTATATTAACTAAATTTTTAGTAACAAAAACATTTTTTGAACCAACATATTTGATGTTTAATCTCGATTTTTGTAATCTTTTTTACATTCAATCATAAAACCCACTCTAGAATATCCGAAATGTATTTTTAGTCCGATTTCTAAATTTTTATACATCTTAGTACACATACAAAGCCAAATGTGCTAGTTTGAAATCATAAAACACCTTTTGAACAACCATTCATGTTGTTCAATGTCGAACAATTTTGGTCAAAATTAAAGAAAATTCACGAGTATAACCTAACGTTGGATGTTCTAAAAGTATTTTCAATTTGATTTCAATGTGTATTAACCATCAAAACATATTTATGATACTATATTAACTAATTTTGAGTCACAAAAACTTATTTTGAACCAACATATTGGATGTTTAATCTCAAATTGCAGCCATTTTTTGTAGAAATTGTACTACATTCAACCGTAAAACTCACTGTAAAATATTCAAAATGTATATTTAGTTCAATTACCAAACTTTTATGCATCGTAGTACCCATACGAAGCCAAATGTACTAGTTTGAAATCACAAAAAAAACCTTTTCAACAACCATTCATGTTGTTCGATGTCGAATAATTTTGGTCAATATTAAAGAAAATTCACGAGTATAACCTACCGTTGGATGTTCTAAACGTATTTCCAATTTGATTTCATTGTGTATTAACTATCAAAACATATTTATGAATCTATATTAACTAATTTTGATTGACAAAAACATATTTGGAACCAACATATTGGATGTTTAATATCAATTTGCAATCTTTTTTGACTAAATTGTACAACATTCAATCGTAAAACCCACTCTCGAATATCTGAAATATATATTTAGTTCGATTTCTAATCTTTTATACATCTTAGTACACATACAAAGCCAAATGTACTAGTTTGAAATCACAAAAATACCTTTTGAACAACCATTCATGTTGTTCAATATCGAACAATTTTGGTCAAAATTAAAGGAAATTCACGAGTATAACCTAACGTTGGATGTTCTAAAAATATTTTCAATTTGATTTCAATGTGTATTAACCATCAAAACATATTTATGGCACTATATTAACTAAATTTTAGTAACAAAAACCATTTTTTAAACCAACATATTTGATGTTTAATCTCGATTTGTAATCTTTTTTGGCAATCATAAAACCCACTCTAGAATATCCAAAATGTATTTTTAGTCCGATTTCTAAATTTTTATACATCTTAGTACACAAACAAAGTCGAATGTGCTAGTTTGAAATCATAAAAACGCCTTTTGAACAACCATTCATATTGTTCAATGTCGAACAATTTTGATCAAAATTAAGGAAAAATCACAAGTATAACCTAACGTTGGATGTTCTAAAAGTAATTTCAATTTGATTTCAATGTGTATTAACCATCAAAACATATTTATGATACTATATTAACTAATTTTGAGTCACAAAAACTTATTTTGAACCAACATATTGGATGTTTAATCTCAAATTGCAGTCATTTTTTGTAGAAATTGTACTACATTCAACCGTAAAACTCACTGTAAAATATTCAAAATGTATATTTAGTTCAATTACCAAACTTTTATGCATCGTAGTACCCATACGAAGCCAAATGTACTAGTTTGAAATCACAAAAAAAACCTTTTCAACAACTATTCATGTTGTTCGATGTCGAATAATTTTGGTCAATATTAAAGAAAATTCACGAGTATAACCTACCGTTGTTTTGCTAAACGTATTTCCAATTTGATTTCATTGTGTATTAACTATCAAAACATATTTATGAATCTATAATAACT
This sequence comes from Forsythia suspensa, assembly GCA_023638005.1. Classification (NCBI taxonomy): domain Eukaryota; kingdom Viridiplantae; phylum Streptophyta; class Magnoliopsida; order Lamiales; family Oleaceae; genus Forsythia; species Forsythia suspensa. Next base: position 5,100 of record JALRMA010000146.1, read on the forward strand.
AATTTTGATTGACAAAAACATATTTGGAACCAACATATTGGATGTTTAATATCAATTTGCAATCTTTTTTGACTAAATTGTACAACATTCAATCGTAAAACCCACTCTCGAATATCTGAAATATATATTTAGTTCGATTTCTAATCTTTTATACATCTTAGTACACATACAAAGCCAAATGTACTAGTTTGAAATCACAAAAATACCTTTTGAACAACCATTCATGTTGTTCAATATCGAACAATTTTGATCAAAATTAAAGGAAATTCACTTAGTATAACCTAACGTTGGATGTTCTAAAAGTATTTTCAATTTGATTTCAATGTGTATTAACCATCAAAACATATTTATGATACTATATTAACTAATTTTGAGTCACAAAAACTTATTTTGAACCAACATATTGGATGTTTAATCTCAAATTGCAGCCATTTTTGTAGAAATTGTACTACATTCAACCGTAAAACTCACTGTAAAATATTCAAAATGTATATTTAGTTCAATTACCAAACTTTTATGCATCGTAGTACCCATACGAAGCCAAATGTACTAGTTTGAAATCACAAAAAAAACCTTTTCAACAACCATTCATGTTGTTCGATGTCGAATAATTTTGGTCAATATTAAAGAAAATTCACAGTATAACCTACCGTTGATGTTCTAAACGTATTTTCAATTTGATTTCATTGTGTATTAACTATCAAAACATATTTATGAATCTATATTAACTAATTTTGATTGACAAAAACATATTTGGAACCAACATATTGGATGTTTAATATCAATTTGCAATCTTTTTGACTAAATTGTACAACATTCAATCGTAAAACCCACTCTCGAATATCCGAAAATATATATTTAGTTCGATTTCTAATCTTTTATACATCTTAGTACACATACAAAGCCAAATGTACTAGTTTGAAATCACAAAAATACCTTTTGAACAACCATTCATGTTGTTCAATATCGAACAATTTTGGTCAAAATTAAAGGAAATTCATTTAGTATAACCTAACATTGGATGTTCTAAAAATATTTTCAATTTGATTTCAATGTGTATTAACCATCAAAACATATTTATGGCACTATATTAACTAAATTTTAGTAACAAAAACATTTTTGAACCAACATATTTGATGTTTAATCTCGATTTGTAATCTTTTTTGGCAATCATAAAACCCACTCTAGAATATCCAAAATGTATTTTTAGTCCGATTTCTAAATTTTATACATCTTAGTACACATACAAAGCCGAATGTGCTAGTTTGAAATCATAAAAAACACCTTTTGAACAACCATTCATGTTGTTCAATGTCGAACAATTTTGGTCAAAATTAAGGAAAATTCACGAGTATAACCTAACGTTGGATGTTCTAAAAGTATTTTCAATTTGATTTCAATGTGTATTAACCATCAAAACATATTTATGATACTATATTAACTAATTTTGAGTCACAAAAACTTATTTTGAACCAACATATTGGATGTTTAATCTCAAATTGCAGCCATTTTTTGTAGAAATTGTACTACATTCAACCGTAAAACTCACTGTAAAATATTCAAAATGTATATTTAGTTCAATTACCAAACTTTTATGCATCGTAGTACCCATACGACGCCAAATGTACTAGTTTGAAATCACAAAAAAAACCTTTTCAACAACCATTCATGTTGTTCGATGTCGAATAATTTTGGTCAATATTAAAGAAAATTCACGAGTATAACCTACCGTTGTTTTGCTAAACGTATTTCCAATTTGATTTCATTGTGTATTAACTATCAAAACATATTTATGAATCTATAATAACTAATTTTGATTGACAAAAACATATTTGGAACCAACATATTGGATGTTTAATATCAATTTGCAATCTTTTTTGACTAAATTGTACAACATTCAATCGTAAAACCCACTCTCGAATATCTAAAATATATATTCAGTTCGATTTCTAATCTTTTATACATCTTAGTACACATACAAAGCCAAATGTACTAGTTTGAAATCACAAAAATACCTTTTGAACAACCATTCATGTTGTTCAATATCGAACAATTTTGATCAAAATTAAAGGAAATTCACGAGTATAACCTAACGTTGGATGTTCTAAAAGTATTTTCAATTTGATTTCAATGTGTATTAACCATCAAAACATATTTATGATACTATATTAACTAATTTTGAGTCACAAAACTTATTTTGAACCAACATATTGGATGTTTAATCTCAAATTGCAGCCATTTTTGTAGAAATTGTACTACATTCAACCGTAAAACTCACTGTAAAATATTCAAAATGTATATTTAGTTCAATTACCAAACTTTTATGCATCGTAGTACCCATACTGAAGCCAAATGTACTAGTTTGAAATCACAAAAAAAACCTTTTCAACAACCATTCATGTTGTTCGATGTCGAATAATTTTGGTCAATATTAAAGAAAATTCACGAGTATAACCTACCGTTGGATGTTCTAAACGTATTTTCAATTTGATTTCATTGTGTATTAACTATCAAACATATTTATGAATCTATATTAACTAATTTTGATTGACAAAAACATATTTGGAACCAACATATTGGATGTTTAATATCAATTTGCAATCTTTTTTGACTAAATTGTACAACATTCAATCGTAAAACCCACTCTCGAATATCTGAAATATATATTTAGTTCGATTTCTAATCTTTTATACATCTTAGTACACATACAAAGCCAAATGTACTAGTTTGAAATCACAAAAATACCTTTTGAACAACCATTCATGTTGTTCAATATCGAACAATTTTGGTTAAAATTAAAGGAAATTCACGAGTATAACCTAACATTGGATGTTCTAAAAATATTTTCAATTTGATTTCAATGTGTATTAACCATCAAAACATATTTATGGCACTATATTAACTAAATTTTAGTAACAAAAACATTTTTTGAACCAACATATTTGATGTTTAATCTCGATTTGTAATCTTTTTTGGCAATCATAAAACCCACTCTAGAATATCCGAAATGTATTTTTAGTCCGATTTCTAAATTTTTATGCATCTTAGTACACATACAAAGTCGAATGTGCTAGTTTGAAATCATAAAAACACCTTTTGAACAACCATTCATGTTGTTCAATGTCGAACAATTTTGGTCAAAATTAAGGAAAATTCACAAGTATAACCTAACGTTGGATGTTCTAAAAGTATTTTCAATTTGATTTCAATGTGTATTAACCATCAAAACATATTTATGATACTATATTAACTAATTTTGAGTCACAAAAACTTATTTTGAACCAACATATTGGATGTGTAATCTCAAATTGCAGCCATTTTTGTAGAAATTGTACTACATTCAACTGTAAAACTCATTTGTAAAATATTCAAAATGTATATTTAGTTCAATTACCAAACTTTTATACATCGTAGTACCCATACGAAGCCAAATGTACTAGTTTGAAATCACAAAAAACCTTTTCAACAACCATTCATGTTGTTCGATGTCGAATAATTTTGGTCAAAATTAAAGAAAATTCACGAGTATAACCTACCGTTGTTTTTCTAAACGTATTTCCAATTTGATTTCATTGTGTATTAACTATCAAAACATATTTATGAATCTATATTAACTAATTTTGATTGACAAAAACATATTTGGAACCAACATATTGGATGTTTAATATCAATTTGCAATCTTTTTGACTAAATTGTACAACATTCAATCGTAAAACCCACTCTCGAATATCTAAAATATATATTTAGTTCGATTTCTAATCTTTTATACATCTTAGTACACATACAAAGCCAAATGTACTAGTTTGAAATCACAAAATACCTTTTGAACAACCATTCATGTTGTTCAATATCGAACAATTTTGATCAAAATTAAAGGAAATTCACGAGTATAACCTAACGTTTGGATGTTCTAAAAGTATTTTCAATTTGATTTCAATGTGTATTAACCATCAAAACATATTTATGATACTATATTAACTAATTTTGAGTCACAAAACTTATTTTGAACCAACATATTGGATGTTTAATCTCAAATTGCAGCCATTTTTTGTAGAAATTGTACTACATTCAACCGTAAAACTCATCGTAAAATATTGAAATGTATATTTAGTTCAATTACTAAACTTTTATGCATCGTAGTACCCATACGAAGCCAAATGTACTAGTTTGAAATCACAAAAAAACCTTTTCAACAACCATTCATGTTGTTCGATGTCGAATAATTTTGGTCAATATTAAAGAAAATTCACGAGTATAACCTACCGTTGGATGTTCTAAACGTATTTTCAATTTGATTTCATTGTGTATTAACTATCAAAACATATTTATGAATCTATATTAACTAATTTTGATTGACAAAAACATATTTGGAACCAACATATTGGATGTTTAATATCATTTGCAATCTTTTTTGACTAAATTGTACAACATTCAATCGTAAAACCCACTCTCGAATATCCGAAATATATATTTAGTTCGATTTCTAATCTTTTATACATCTTAGTACACATACAAAGCCAAATGTACTAGTTTGAAATCACAAAATACCTTTTGAACAACCATTCATGTTGTTCAATATCGAACAATTTTGGTCAAAATTAAAGGAAATTCACTTAGTATAACCTAACGTTGGATGTTCTAAAAATATTTTCAATTTGATTTCAATGTGTATTAACCATCAAAACATATTTATGGCACTATATTAACTAATTTTTAGTAACAAAAACATTTTTTGAACCAACATATTTGATGTTTAATCTCGATTTGTAATCTTTTTTGGCAATCATAAAATCCACTCTAGAATATCCAAAATGTATTTTTAGTCCGATTTCTAAATTTTTATACATCTTAGTACACATACAAAGCCGAATGTGCTAGTTTGAAATCATAAAAACACCTTTTGAACAACCATTCATATTGTTCAATGTCGAACAATTTTGGTCAAAATTAAGGAAAATTCACAAGTATAACCTAACGTTGGATGTTCTAAAAGTATTTTCAATTTGATTTCAATGTGTATTAACCATCAAAACATATTTATGATACTATATTAACTAATTTTGAGTCACAAAAACTTATTTTGAACCAACATATTGGATGTTTAATCTCAAATTGCAGCCGTTTTTGTAGAAATTGTACTACATTCAACCGTAAAACTCATCGTAAAAAGCATTTTTAGTTCAATTACCAAACGTTTATACATCGTAGTACCCATACGAAGCCAAATGTACTAGTTTGAAATCACAAAAAAACTTTTTCAACAACCATTCATGTTGTTCAATGTCGAACAATTTTGGTCAAAATTAAAGAAAATTCACGAGTATAACCTACCGTTGATTTTTCTAAACGTATTTCCAATTTGATTTCATTGTGTATTAACTATCAAAACATATTTATGAATCTATATTAACTAATTTTGATTGACAAAAACATATTTGGAACCAACATATTGGATGTTTAATATCAATTTGCAATCTTTTTTTTGACTAAATTGTACAACATTCAATCGTAAAACCCACTCTCGAATATCTGAAATATATATTTAGTTCGATTTCTAATCTTTTATACATCTTAGTACACATACAAAGCCAAATGTACTAGTTTGAAATCACAAAAATACCTTTTGAACAACCATTCATGTTGTTCAATATCGAACAATTTTGATCAAAATTAAAGGAAATTCACGAGTATAACCTAACGTTGGATGTTCTAAAAGTATTTTCAATTTGATTTCAATGTGTATTAACCATCAAAACATATTTATGATACTATATTAACTAATTTTGAGTCACAAAACTTATTTTGAACCAACATATTTGATGTTTAATCTCAAATTGCAATCATTTTTGTAGAAATTGTACTACATTCAACCGTAAAACTCTCTATAAAATATTCGAAATGTATATTTAGTTCAATTTCTAAATTTTTATACATCTTAGTACACATACAAAGCCAAATGTACTAGTTTGAAATCATAAAACACCTTTTGAACAACCATTCATGTTGTTCAATGTCGAATAATTTTGGTCAAAATTAAAGAAAATTCACGAGTATAACCTAACGTTGGATGTTCTAAAAGTATTTTCAATTTGATTTCAATGTGTATTAACCATCAAAACATATTTATGAATACTATATTAACTAATTTTGATTCACAAAACTTATTTTGAACCAACATATTGGATGTTTAATCTCAAATTTGCAATCCATTTTTGACTAAATTGTACAACATTCAATCGTAAAACCCACTCTAAAATATTCGAAATATATATTTAGTTCGATTTCTAATCTTTTATACATCTTAGTACACATACAAAGCCAAATGTACTAGTTTGAAATCACAAAAATACCTTTTGAACAACCATTCATGTTGTTCAATGTCGAACAATTTTGGTCAAAATTAAAGGAAATTCACGAGTATAACCTAACGTTGGATGTTCTAAAATATTTTCAATTTGATTTCAATGTGTATTAACCATCAAAACATATTTATGGCACTATATTAACTAATTTTGATTGACAAAAACATATTTGAACCAACATATTTGATGTTTAATCTCAATTTGTAATCTTTTTGACTAAATTGTACAACATTCAATCATAAAACCCACTCTAGAATATCCAAAATATATATTTAGTTCGATTTCTAATCTTTTATACATCTTAGTACACATACAAAGCCAAATGTACTAGTTTGAAATCATAAAAACACCTTTTGAACAACCATTCATGTTGTTCAATGTCGAACAATTTTGGTCAAAATTAAAAGAAAAATTCACGAGTATAACCTAACGTTGGATGTTCTAAAAGTATTTTCAATTTGATTTCAATGTGTATTAACCATCAAAACATATTTATGATACTATATTAACTAATTTTGAGTCACAAAACTTATTTTGAACCAACATATTGGATGTTTAATCTCAAATTGCAGCATATTTTTGTAGAAATTGTACTACATTCAACCGTAAAACTCATCGTAAAATATTCAAAATGTATATTTAGTTCAATTACCAAACTTTTATACATCGTAGTACCCATACGAAAGCCAAATGTACTAGTTTGAAATCACAAAAAAAACCTTTTCAACAACTATTCATGTTGTTCGATGTCGAACAATTTTGGTCAATATTAAAGAAAATTCACGAGTATAACCTACCGTTGTTTTTCTAAACGTATTTCCAATTTGATTCATTGTATATTAACTATCAAAACATATTTATGAATCTATAATAACTAATTTTGATTGACAAAAACATATTTGGAACCAACATATTGGATGTTTAATATCAATTTGCAATCTTTTTTGACTAAATTGTACAACATTCAATCGTAAAACCCACTCTCGAATAACTGAAATATATATTTAGTTCGATGTCTAATCTTTTATACATCTTAGTACACATACAAAGCCAAATGTACTAGTTTGAAATCACAAAAATACCTTTTGAACAACCATTCATGTTGTTCAATATCGAACAATTTTGATCAAAATTAAAGGAAATTCACGAGTATAACCTAACGTTGGATGTTCTAAAAGTATTTTCAATTTGATTTCAATGTGTATTAACCATCAAAACATATTTATGATACTATATTAACTAATTTTGAGTCACAAAACTTATTTTGAACCAACATATTGGATGTTTAATCTCAAATTGCAGCCATTTTTGTAGAAATTGTACTACATTCAACCGTAAAACTCATGAAAATATTCAAAATGTATATTTAGTTCAATTACCAAACTTTTATGCATCGTAGTACCCATACGAAGCCAAATGTACTAGTTTGAAATCACAAAAAAACCTTTTCAACAACCATTCATGTTGTTCGATGTCGAATAATTTTGGTCAATATTAAAGAAAATTCACGAGTATAACCTACCGTTGGATGTCACTAAACGTATTTTCAATTTGATTTCATTGTGTATTAACTATCAAAACATATTTATGAATCTATATTAACTAATTTTGATTGACAAAAACATATTTGGAACCAACATATTGGATGTTTAATATCAATTTGCAATCTTTTTTTTGACTAAATTGTACAACATTCAATCGTAAAACCCACTCTCGAATATCTCAAATATATATTTAGTTCGATTTCTAATCTTTTATACATCTTAGTACACATACAAAGCCAAATGTACTAGTTTGAAATCACAAAATACCTTTTGAACAACCATTCATGTTGTTCAATATCGAACAATTTTGGTCAAAATTAAAAGAAATTCACGAGTATAACCTAACGTTGGATGTTCTAAAAATATTTTCAATTTGATTTCAATGTGTATTAACCATCAAAACATATTTATGGCACTATATTAACTAAATTTTAGTAACAAAAACATTTTTTGAACCAACATATTTGATGTTTAATCTCGATTTGTAATCTTTTTTGGCAATCATAAAACCCACTCTAGAATATCCGAAATGTATTTTTAGTCCGATTTCTAAATTTTTATACATCTTAGTACACATACAAAGCCGAATGTGCTAATTTGAAATCATAAAAACACCTTTTGAACAACCATTCATGTTGTTCAATGTCGAACAATTTTGGTCAAAATTAAAAGAAATTTACGAGTATAACCTAACGTTGGATGTTCTAAAAGTAATTTCAATTTGATTTCAATGTGTATTAACCATCAAAACATATTTATGATACTATATTAACTAATTTTGAGTCACAAAAACTTATTTTGAACCAACATATTGGATGTTTAATCTCAAATTGCAGTCATTTTTTGTAGAAATTGTACTACATTCAACCGTAAAACTCTCACTGTGTAAAATATTCAAAATGTATATTTAGTTCAATTACCAAACTTTTATGCATCGTAGTACCCATACGAAGCCAAATGTACTAGTTTGAAATCACAAAAAAAACCTTTTCAACAACCATTCATGTTGTTCGATGTCGAATAATTTTGGTCAATATTAAAGAAAATTCACGAGTATAACCTACCGTTGTTTTCCTAAACGTATTTTCAATTTGATTTCGTTGTGTATTAACTATCAAAACATATTTATGAATCTATAATAACTAATTTTGATTGACAAAAACATATTTGGAACCACCATATTGGATGTTTAATATCAATTTGCAATCTTTTTTGACTAAATTGTACAACATTCAATCGTAAAACCCACTCTCGAATATCTGAAATATATATTCAGTTCGATTTCTAATCTTTTATACATCTTAGTACACATACAAAGCCAAATGTACTAGTTTGAAATCACAAAAATACCTTTTGAACAACCATTCATGTTGTTCAATGTCGAACAATTTTGATCAAAATTAAAGGAAATTCACGAGTATAACCTAACGTTGGATGTTCTAAAAGTAATTTCAATTTGATTTCAATGTGTATTAACCATCAAAACATATTTATGATACTATATTAACTAATTTTGAGTCACAAAAACTTATTTTGAACCAACATATTGGATGTTTAATCTCAAATTGCAGTCATTTTTTGTATAAATTGTACTACATTCAACCGTAAAACTCATCGTAAAATATTCAAAATGTATATTTAGTTCAATTAATAAACTTTTATACATCGTAGTACCCATACGAAGCCAAATGTACTAGTTTGAAATCACAAAAAACCTTTTCAACAACTATTCATGTTGTTCGATGTCGAATAATTTTGGTCAAAATTAAAGAAAATTCACGAGTATAACCTACCGTTGGATGTTCTAAAACGTTTTTCAATTTGATTTCATTGTGTATTAACTATCAAAACATATTTATGAATCTATATTAACTAATTTTGATTGACAAAACATATTTGGAACCAACATATTGGATGTTTAATATCAATTTGCAATCTTTTTGACTAAATTGTACAACATTCAATCGTAAAACCCACTCTCGAATATCTCGAAATATATATTTAGTTCGATTTCTAATCTTTTATACATCTTAGTACACATACAAAGCCAAATGTACTAGTTTGAAATCATTAAAATACCTTTTGAACAACCATTCATGTTGTTCAATATCGAACAATTTTGAAATCAAAATTAAAGGAAATTCACAATTTGAGTATAATTAACCTAACGTTGGATGTTCTAAAAGTATTTTCAATTTGATTTCAATGTGTATTAACCATCAAAACATATTTATGATACTATATTAACTAATTTTGAGTCACAAAAACTTATTTTTGAACCAACATATTGAATGTTTAATCTCAAATTGCAGCCATTTTTGTAGAAATTGTACTACATTCAACCGTAAAACTGAACCAACATATTGGATGTTTAATCTCAAATTGCAGTCATTTTTGTAAAATATATCATTTGTAAAAAATGTATATTTAGTTCAATTACTAAACTTTTATGCATCGTAGTACCCATACGAAGCCAAATGTACTAGTTTGAAATCACAAAAAAACTTTTCAACAACCATTCATGTTGTTCGATGTCGAATAATTTTGGTCAATATTAAAGAAAATTCATGAGTATAACCTACCGTTGGATGTTCTAAACGTATTTTCAATTTGATTTCATTGTGTATTAACTATCAAAACATATTTATCAATCTATATTAACTAATTTTGATTGACAAAAACATATTTGGAACCAACATATTGGATGTTTAATATCAATTTGCAATCATTTTTGACTAAATTGTACAACATTCAATCGTAAAACCCACTCTCGAATATCTGAAATATATATTTAGTTCGATTTCTAATCTTTTATACATCTTAGTACACATACAAAGCCAAATGTACTAGTTTGAAATCACAAAAATACCTTTTGAACAACCATTCATGTTGTTCAATATCGAACAATTTTGATCAAAATTAAAGAAAATTCACGAGTATAACCTAACGTTGGATGTTCTAAAAGTATTTTCAATTTGATTTCAATGTGTATTAACCATCAAAACATATTTATGATACTATATTAACTAACTTTGAGTCACAAAAACTTATTTTGAACCAACATATTGAATGTTTAATCTCAAATTGCAGCCATTTTTGTAGAAATTGTACTACATTCAACCGTAAAACTCACTGTAAAATATTCGAAATGTATATTTAGTTCAATTACCAAACTTTTATGCATCGTAGTACCCATACGAAGCCAAATGTACTAGTTTGAAATCACAAAAAAAAACCTTTTCAACAACGATTCATGTTGTTCGATGTCGAATAATTTTGGTCAATATTAAAGAAAATTCACGAGTATAACCTACCGTTGGATGTTCTAAACGTATTTTCAATTTGATTTCATTGTGTATTAACCATCAAAACATATTTATGAATCTATATTAACTAATTTTGATTGACAAAAACATATTTGGAACCAACATATTGGATGTTTAATATCAATTTGCAATCTTTTTTTGACTAAATTGTACAACATTCAATCAGAAACCCACACTCGAATATCTCGAAATATATATTTAGTTCGATTTCTAATCTTTTATACATCTTAGTACACATACAAAGCCAAATGTACTAGTTTGAAATCACAAAATACCTTTTGAACAACCATTCATGTTGTTCAATATCGAACAATTTTGGTCAAAATTAAAGGAAATTCACTTAGTATAACCTAACATTGGATGTTCTAAAAATATTTTCAATTTGATTTCAATGTGTATTAACCATCAAAACAAATTTATGGCACTATATTAACTAATTTTGATTAACAAAAACTTATTTTGAACCAACATATTAGATGTTTAATCTCGATTTGTAATCTATTTTGGCAATCATAAAACCCACTCTAGAATATCCGAAATGTATTTTTAGTCCGATTTCTAAATTTTTATACATCTTAGTACACATACAAAGCCGAATGTGCTAGTTTGAAATCATAAAAACACCTTTTGAACAACCATTCATATTGTTCAATGTCGAACAATTTTGGTCAAAATTAAGGAAAATTCACGAGTATAACCTAACGTTGGATGTTCTAAAATTATTTTCAATTTGATTTCAATGTGTATTAACCATCAAAACATATTTATGATACTATATTAACTAACTTTGAGTCACAAAAACTTATTTTGAACCAACATATTGGATGTTTAATCTCAAATTGCAGCCATTTTTGTAGAAATTGTACTACATTCAACCGTAAAACTCACATCGTAAAATATTGAAATGTATATTTAGTTCAATTACCAAACTTTTATACATCGTAGTACCCATACGAAGCCAAATGTACTAGTTTGAAATCACAAAAAACCTTTTCAACAACCATTCATGTTGTTCGATGTCGAACAATTTTGGTCAAAATTAAAGAAAATTCACGAGTATAACCTACCGTTGGATGTTCTAAAACGTATTTCCAATTTGATTTCATTGTGTATTAACTATCAAAACATATTTATGAATCTATATTAACTAATTTTGATTGACAAAAACATATTTGGAACCAACATATTGGATGTTTAATATCAATTTGCAATCTTTTTTTGACTAAATTGTACAACATTCAATAAAACCCACTCTCGAATATCCGAAATATATATTTAGTTCGATTTCTAATCTTTTATACATCTTAGTACACATACAAAGCCAAATGTACTAGTTTGAAATCACAAAAATACCTTTTGAACAACCATTCATGTTGTTCAATATCGAACAATTTTGGTCAAAATTAAAAGAAATTCATTTAGTATAACCTAACGTTGGATGTTCTAAAAATATTTTCAATTTGATTTCAATGTGTATTAACCATCAAAACATATTTATGATACTATATTAACTAAATTTTAGTAACAAAAACATTTTTGAACCAACATATTTGATGTTTAAAATTGATTTTTGTAGAAATTGTTACATTCAATCATAAAACCCACTCTAGAATATCCAAAATGTATTTTTAGTCCAATTTCTAAATTTTTATACATCTTAGTACACATACAAAGCCAAATGTACTAGTTTGAAATCAAAAAAACACCTTTTGAACAACCATTCATGTTGTTCAATGTCTAACAATTTTGGTCAAAATTAAAAGAAATTTACGAGTATAACCTAACGTTGGATGTTCTAAAAGTAATTTCAATTTGATTTCAATGTGTATTAACCATCAAAACATATTTATATTACTATATTAACTAATTTTGAGTCACAAAAACTTATTTTGAACCAACATATTGGATGTTTAATCTCAAATTGCAATCATTTTTTGTAGAAATTGTACTACATTCAATCAGTAAAACACATCGTAAAATATTCAAAATGTATATTTAGTTCAATTACTAAACTTTTATGCATCTTAGTACCCATACGAAGCCAAATGTACTAGTTTGAAATCACAAAAAACCTTTTCAACAACCATTCATGTTGTTCGATGTCGAATAATTTTGGTCAATATTAAAGAAAATTCATAGTATAACCTACCGTTGGTTGTTCTAAACGTATTTTCAATTTGATTTCATTGTGTATTAACTATCAAAACATATTTATGAATCTATAATAACTAATTTTGATTGACAAAAACATATTTGGAACCAACATATTGGATGTTTAATATCAATTTTGCAATCTTTTTGACTAAATTGTACAACATTCAATCAGTAAAACCCACTCTCGAATATCCGAAATATATATTTAGTTCGATTTCTAATCTTTTATACATCTTAGTACACATACAAAGCCAAATGTACTAGTTTGAAATCATAAAAACACCTTTTGAACAACCATTCATGTTGTTCAATGTCGAACAATTTTGGTCAAAATTAAAAGAAATTTACGAGTATAACCTAACGTTGGATGTTCTAAAAGTAATTTCAATTTGATTTCAATGTGTATTAACCATCAAAACATATTTATGATACTATATTAACTAATTTTGAGTCACAAAACTTATTTTGAACCAACATATATGGATGTTTAATCTCAAATTGCAGTCATTTTTGTAGAAATTGTACTACATTCAACCGTAAAACTCATCAGTAAAATATTCAAAATGTATATTTAGTTCAATTACTAAACTTTTATGCATCGTAGTACCCATATGAAGCCAAATGTACTAGTTTGAAATCACAAAAAACCTTTTCAACAACCATTCATGTTGTTCGATGTCGAATAATTTTGGTCAATATTAAAGAAAATTCACGAGTATAACCTACCGTTGTTTTGCTAAACGTATTTTCAATTTGATTTCATTGTGTATTAACTATCAAAACATATTTATGAATTTATAATAACTAATTTTGATTGACAAAAACATATTTGGAACCACCATATTGGATGTTTAATATCAATTTGCAATCTTTTTTGACTAAATTGTACAACATTCAATCGTAAAACCCACTCTCGAATATCTGAAATATATATTTAGTTCGATGTCTAATCTTTTATACATCTTAGTACACATACAAAGCCAAATGTACTAGTTTGAAATCACAAAAATACCTTTTGAACAACCATTCATGTTGTTCAATATCGAACAATTTTGATCAAAATTAAAGGAAATTAACGAGTATAATCTAACGTTGGATGTTCTAAAAGTATTTTCAATTTGATTTCAATGTGTATTAACCATCAAAACATATTTATGATACTATATTAACTAACTTTGAGTCACAAAAACTTATTTTGAACCATCATATTGAATGTTTAATCTCAAATTGCAGCCATTTTTGTAGAAATTGTACTACATTCAACCGTAAAACTCACTGTAAAATATTCGAAATGTATATTTAGTTCAATTACCAAACTCTTACGCATCGTAGTACCCATACGAAGCCAAATGTACTAGTTTGAAATCACAAAAAAAAACCTTTACAACAACGATTCATGTTGTTCGATGTCGAATAATTTTGGTCAATATTAAAGAAAATTCACGAGTATAACCTACCGTTGGATGTTCTAAACGTATTTTCAATTTGATTTCATTGTGTATTAACTATCAAACATATTTATGAATCTATATTAACTAATTTTGATTGACAAAAACATATTTGGAACCAACATATTGGATGTTTAATATCAATTTGCAATCTTTTTGACTAAATTGTACAACATTCAATCAGAAACCCACTCTCGAATATCTCGAAAATATATTTAGTTCGATTTCTAATCTTTTATACATCTTAGTACACATACAAAGCCAAATGTACTAGTTTGAAATCACAAAAAAATACCTTTTGAACAACCATTCATGTTGTTCAATATCGAACAATTTTGGTTAAAATTAAAGGAAATTCACGAGTATAACCTAACATTGGATGTTCTAAAAATATTTTCAATTTGATTTCAATGTGTATTAACCATCAAAACATATTTATGGCACTATATTAACTAAATTTTAGTAACAAAACATTTTTTGAACCAACATATTTGATGTGTAATCTCGATTTGTAATCTTTTTGGCAATCATAAAACCCACTCTAGAATATCCGAAATGTATTTTTAGTCCGATTTCTAAATTTTTATACATCTTAGTACACATACAAAGCCGAATGTGCTAATTTGAAATCATAAAAACACCTTTTGAACAACCATTCATGTTGTTCAATGTCGAACAATTTTGGTCAAAATTAAAAGAAATTTACAAGTATAACCTAACGTTGGATGTTCTAAAAGTAATTTCAATTTGATTTCAATGTGTATTAACCATCAAAACATATTTATGATACTATATTAACTAATTTTGAGTCACAAAAACTTATTTTGAACCAACATATTGGATGTTTAATCTCAAATTGCAGTCATTTTTTGTAGAAATTGTACTACATTCAACCGTAAAACTCACTGTAAAATATTCAAAATGTATATTTAGTTCAATTACCAAGCTTTTATACATCGTAGTACCCATACGAAACCAAATGTACTAGTTTGAAATCACAAAAAAAACCTTTTCAAAAACTATTCATGTTGTTCGATGTCGAACAATTTTGGTCAAAATTAAAGAAAATTCACGAGTATAACCTACCGTTGTTTTGCTAAACGTATTTCCAATTTGATTTCATTGTGTATTAACTATCAATACATATTTATGAATCTATAATAACTAATTTTGATTGACAAAAACATATTTGGAACCACCATATTGGATGTTTATTATCAATTTGCAATCTTTTTTGACTAAATTGTACAACATTCAATCGTAAAACCCACTCTCGAATATCTCAAAAATATATTTAGTTCGATGTCTAATCTTTTATACATCTTAGTACACATACAAAGCCAAATGTACTAGTTTGAAATCACAAAAATACCTTTTGAACAACCATTCATGTTGTTCAATATCGAACAATTTTGATCAAAATTAAAGGAAATTTACGAGTATAACCTATCGTTGGATGTTCTAAAAGTATTTTCAATTTGATTTCAATGTATATTAACCATCAAAACATATTTATGATACTATATTAACTAACTTTGAGTCACAAAAACTTATTTTGAACCAACATATTGAATGTTTAATCTCAAATTGCAGCCATTTTTGTAGAAATTGTACTACATTCAACCGTAAAACTCACTGTAAAATATTCGAAATGTATATTTAGTTCAATTACCAAACTTTTATGCATCGTAGTACCCATACGAAGCCAAATGTACTAGTTTGAAATCACAAAAAAAAAAACCTTTTCAACAACGATTCATGTTGTTCGATGTCGAATAATTTTGGTCAATATTAAAGAAAATTCACGAGTATAACCTACCGTTGGATGTTCTAAACGTATTTCCAATTTGATTTCATTGTGTATTAACCATCAAAACATATTTATGAAACTATATTAACTAATTTTGATTGACAAAAAATATTTGGAACCAACATATTGGATGTTTAATATCAATTTGCAATCTTTTTTGACTAAATTGTAGAACATTCAATCGTAAAACCCACACTCGAATATCTCGAAATATATATTTAGTTCGATTTCTAATCTTTTATACATCTTAGTACACATACAAAGCCAAATGTGCTAGTTTGAAATCACAAAATACCTTTTGAACAACCATTCATGTTGTTCAATATCGAACAATTTTGATCAAAATTAAAGAAAATTCATTAGTATAACCTAACGTTGGATGTTCTAAAAGTATTTTCAATTTGATTTCAATGTGTATTAACCATCAAAACATATTTATGATACTATATTAACTAATTTTGAGTCACAAAACTTATTTTGAACCAACAAATTGAATGTTTAATCTCAAATTGCAGCCATTTTTGTAGAAATTGTACTACATTCAACCGTAAAACTCCAAATGTAAAATATTCGAAATGTATATTTAGTTCAATTACTAAACTTTTATGCATCGTAGTACCCATACAAAGCCAAATGTACTAGTTTGAAATCACAAAAAAACCTTTTCAACAACCATTCATGTTGTTCAATGTCGAATAATTTTGGTCAATATTAAGGAAAATTCACGAGTATAACCTACCGTTGGATGTTCTAAACGTATTTTCAATTTGTTTTCATTGTGTATTAACCATCAAAACATATTTATGAAACTATATTAACTAATTTTGATTGACAAAAAAATATTGGAACCAACATTTTGGATGTTCAATATCGATTTGCAATCTTTTTTTGACTAAATTGTAGAACATTCAATCAGAAACCCACACTCGAATATCTGAAATATATATTTAGTTCGATTTCCAATCCTTTATACATCTTAGTACACATACAAAGCCAAATGTGCTAGTTTGAAATCACAAAAATACCTTTTGAATAACCATTCATGTTGTTCAATATCGAACAATTTTGGTCAAAATTAAAGGAAATTCACGAGTATAATCTAACATTGGATGTTCTAAAAATATTTTCAATTTGACTTCAATGTGTATTAACCATCAAAACAAATTTATGGCACTATATTAACTAATTTTGATTAACAAAAACTTATTTTGAACCAACATATTAGATGTTTAATCTCGATTTGTAATCTATTTTGGCAATCATAAAACCCACTCTAGAATATCCGAAATGTATTTTTAGTCCTATTTCTAAATTTTTATACATCTTAGTACACATATAAAGCCAAATGTGCTAGTTTGAAATCATAAAAACACCTTTTGAACAACCATTCATATTGTTCAATGTCGAACAATTTTGGTCAAAATTAAGGAAAATTCACGAGTATAACCTAACGTTGGATGTTCTAAAATTATTTTCAAATTGATTTCAATGTGTATTAACCATCAAAACATATTTATGATACTATATTAACTAACTTTGAGTCACAAAAACTTATTTTGAACCAACATATTGAATGTTTAATCTCAAATTGCAGCCATTTTTGTAGAAATTGTACTACATTCAACCGTAAAACTCACTGTAAAATATTCGAAATGTATATTTAGTTCAATTACCAAACTTTTATACATCCTAGTACTCATACGAAGCCAAAAGTACTAGTTTGAGATTACAAAAAAACATTTTCAACAACCATTCATGTTGTTCGATGTCGAACAATTTTGGTCAAAATTAAAGAAAATTCACGAGCATAACCTACCGTTGGATGTTCTAAACGTTTTTACAATTTGTTTTCATTGTGTATTAACTATCAAACATATTTATGAATCTATATTAACTAATTTTGATTGACAAAAACATATTTGGAACCAACATATTGGATGTTTAATATCAATTTGCAATCTTTTTTGACTAAATTGTACAACATTCAATCGTAAAACCCACTCTCGAATATCTGAAATATATATTTAGTTCGATTTCTAATTTTTTATACATCTTAGTACACATACAAAGCCAAATGTACTAGTTTGAAATCACAAAATACCTTTTGAACAACCATTCATGTTGTTCAATATCGAACAATTTTGGTTAAAATTAAAAGAAATTCACTTAGTATAACCTAACATTGGATGTTCTAAAATATTTTCAATTTGATTTCAATGTGTATTAACCATCAAAACATATTTATGGCACTATATTAACTAAATTTTAGTAACAAAAACATTTTTTGAACCAACATATTTGATGTTTAATCTCGATTTGTAATCTTTTTTGACAATCATAAAACCCACTCTAGAATATCCGAAATGTATTTTTAGTCCGATTTCTAAATTTTTATACATCTTAGTACACATACAAAGCCGAATGTGCTAATTTGAAATCATAAAACACCTTTTTGAACAACCATTCATGTTGTTCAATGTCTAACAATTTTGGTCAAAATTAAAAGAAATTTACGAGTATAACCTAACGTTGGATGTTCTAAAAGTAATTTCAATTTGATTTCAATGTGTATTAACCATCAAAACATATTTATGATACTATATTAACTAATTTTGAGTCACAAAACTTATTTTGAACCAACATATTGGATGTTTAATCTCAAATTGCAGTCATTTTTTGTAGAAATTGTACTACATTCAACCGTAAAACTCATCGTAAAATATTCAAAATGTATATTTAGTTCAATTACCAAACTTTTATGCATCGTAGTACCCATACACGAAGCCAAATGTACTAGTTTGAAATCACAAAAACCTTTTCAACAACCATTCATGTTGTTCGGCTGCCGAATAATTTTGGTCAATATTAAAGAAAATTCACGAGTATAACCTACCGTTGTTTTCCTAAACGTATTTTCAATTTGATTTCATTGTGTATTAACTATCAAAACATATTTATGAATCTATAATAACTAATTTTGATTGACAAAAACATATTTGGAACCACCATATTGGATGTTTAATATCAATTTGCAATCTTTTTTGACTAAATTGTACAACATTCAATCGTAAAACCCACTCTCGAATATCTGAAATATATATTTAGTTCGATGTCTAATCTTTTATACATCTTAGTACACATACAAAGCCAAATGTACTAGTTTGAAATCATAAAAACACCTTTTGAACAACCATTCATGTTGTTCAATGTCGAACAATTTTGGTCAAAATTAAAAGAAATTTACGAGTATAACCTAACGTTGGATGTTCTAAAAGTAATTTCAATTTGATTTCAATGTGTATTAACCATCAAAACATATTTATGATACTATATTAACTAATTTTGAGTCACAAAAACTTATTTTGAACCAACATATTGGATGTTTAATCTCAAATTGCAGCCATTTTTGTAGAAATTGTACTACATTCAACCGTAAAACTCATCCGTAAAATATTGAAATGTATATTTAGTTCAATTACTAAACTTTTATGCATCGTAGTACCCATACGAAGCCAAATGTACTAGTTTGAAATCACAAAAAAAAACCTTTTCAACAACGATTCATGTTGTTCGATGTCGAATAATTTTGGTCAATATTAAAGAAAATTCACGAGTATAACCTACCGTTGGATGTTCTAAACGTATTTACAATTTGATTTCATTGTGTATTAACTATCAAACATATTTATGAATCTATATTAACTAATTTTGATTGACAAAACATATTTGGAACCAACATATTGGATGTTTAATATCAATTTGCAATCTTTTTGACTAAATTGTACAACATTCAATCGTAAAACCCACTCTCGAATATCCGAAATATATATTTAGTT